>VYXD01011922.1:676847-779838 GCA_013397195.1 Hylia prasina
CCCCCGTTCTTCTCCCCTCCCCGCCTTGTTTTCCCCGTTTCCAGCACTTCGGGGACGCAAGCAGGCTCTTGCGCGCAATGGCAGACCCGGGCTAGCCCCGGCTCTCGGGAAGATGCGCGATTCATCCATCCACACACCAATCCGCCCATCCGTCTATCCGTCCTCCCGTACCGATATAACCGGTGCGTTCGGGCACGGGGATATCTTTGTCCGGTAACTGCGCGGCGGCTGCGAAACCCCCCAGTTCGTGCTTCAGGCGCAGAAGAAGGATGGCTCCAGCTTGGTGACAGCGAGCCCCCAAATTCGGTGCCGGGAAGGGGGGCCGGGAGCCGGGAGGGCTGGGCTGCCGAGCGGGGCGGGAGTGCACAGAAGGGGCGCACCACCGAAAGCGGGCAGTACGGCGCTGCTGTGGCAAGCCGGCGATAAATTTTCCTATTTCTGTGCAAAGTCGTCACAGCCTGCTAAACATTCCACTGCCGGCTCGTTCATCAGCCGTCCACATGGTCTGGCTGTAAGATTCAGACTGAATGATGCCCTTTAATGACTCCTTCCAATCCTGGTGGGGCACAGGAGATGTCACATTAGCAACCCGTCCCCTACCAGATCAGTCCCACTCATTTAAAGATTTCCTGCTAAGACCCCTATATTCATATATATATATATGTATATATATCACTACATAAAAATGTGTTCATATCACTACACCAGTGACTGTAAATTGGTGGATAATTTGTGCCCTTTCAGGGTGGTCTGGATCAAGGCAGGCTGGCTGATGCAAAAGTAATTAAAAAATCTGGACCTTGTATAGTATCTTTACTCCAAACACACTTTATTCGGAATTAAGATTAATGGCATTCTCCTGATTCAGGGTTTCAGGAATGGGGCAACCATGTCAGACTCTGCTTACTCAACCTGCTAAAGCAGCATATTAAAAATGTAATTAACATATAAGTAAAAGCCCTGGCACATTCCTGCTGGTGCAAAAGAACCTTGATTTCAGCCAGCAGGACATGTACCCTGGAGTGAGCCATGAAGCCAGAGCGTGTTCGAGTCCCAAAGCTCCAGCAGGAAATGACAGGATGAAAGAAAAGAAAGCTACCGCTTTTTTTTTTTTTTTTTTAATGTATTATGGGTCAGAAGCTGCATCTGAAGTATAAATGATAGGTATCCCTTGTACAAATCATCTAGATTTGAAAAGCAGAGCTGAAGAGAGTAATTCTACAATTTAACAACCAGAAGAGAAGCTGTTACACTAGATTAGATGGAAATAACAACACTGCTCACTGAGATCACTTGGACTGCTGGATTTTGAGAACTTTTCAAACAAAATCACTCTGAGCTGCTCAGTGATACACATTAAAAATGGTTTTGCTAGCAGCAGAGGGAGTTGAAGGCAAGAAGCAGCTAGTTGTTTGAATTTGGGGGTTGTAAGCTCTTGGAGGGAATGAAATAGAAGCTGTTTCAATTTGCTATTTATATGTCCTCTGGCTTGCAGCTGCAGCACATATGAATCAATGCTTTAATACACAGTCTTCAGAGGGTTCTCTCTCATGCAACTTCTGTTAGGTTGTGCATAGCTCCAGATTCAGACAGATCTCATGATCTGGGGGATGGGCTGCTTCTATCCAGATGCTTTCACTATTTTACTGCACTATGGCAGAAGCAAATTTTTAATCTCTTTGCCAGGGAAGTAGTTGTATTAGTAACCGGGAGGAGGAGAAAGCAGGAAAAGAAAGAGTGAAAAGACACGTTTCCTTTCATCCTCTTAAGGTCCAGACAATTTAATATGAAAAGGAATTCATGTTAAACCATCCTCCAAAGATTCCCACATCAGTGCATAAAGTGAAAGGGATAAAATATAGGGTTACCTTTTAGCCTACCTACCCTTGGATGAAATGCTGCTTAGGCGTAAAAACCCAGGGATATGGCTGAAAACAAAACATTTTATTTTAAGGTCTTTTCTCAGTAATTTCCAGTGAATAAAACAGAATTATGAATATTCACCAGATACTCAGAGCATATGTCATCAACTCATTTGTTTCTGCAATAAGATGTTTGACAAGCAGAGGGAAGTCTTGATGTTTCAGAAAAGCATTTAGAAGGTGAAAATCTTCAATACTTTCTTCATGTATATATATAAAATAAATACATGCACATGCATTTGTGTTGACATATTTCAGACTTCTCACAAGCAGGAGTAAAGAATATCTGCTTAAAGAGATTATATCCAGTATTGCAGGCTAATTTGATATACAATGATCAAAGTTTTCTGAAGAATTCAAAACTACGTCATTTCAAGGAAAAAGCTGACAGTTTGAAAAAAATAGCCGCAATGAACTCTGACATTTCTTTCAAGCCTACATTTTAAGACTAAATACGGAGATTTGGTGTTACTGATGTTAGGTCAATCCTTTCATCAGTTTGAATGCTAAAAGAATTTGAATTTGTCATGGGGAAATAAAAGTCTGATGAAAAGAACCTCAAAATGAAGTTACTGTCTGGGACTGCAGCAGGATTCCCAAAGGAATTCCAGGGAAAATTGAATATAACCCTTGAAGTCATTGCATGCTTGGGCCTTTCCAAAGGAATCCAGCAAACTTACACAATTCTAGCAGTATATCAAAATACAGAAGAACGCTGTCAAATCACATTCAGTAAGTTCCCTTCCTGGATTTGAGAGCTTGAGATAATGATTACAGGGACAGAAGATTTTCGTCTCTTCTAACTTGTGGACTTGCTATGTTTAAAAGCAATACTGAAAAGGACATAGACTAGTTATGAAAGAATATATAGCTGTAGCAAAAGTAAACTAGCTTCTACAGATTAAAAAAAAAATTGCTGCTCCAGTTAATAAGTTACAGAACATGCTCACAAAATCAGTCTCTCTTTGGGGGTGCTTAATATGCTAAACATGAATTGATTGTCCTGCAGGTAACTGCTAGAGAACTGTTCCTCCAGGTAACATTCAACCAATTAGAACAACAGTAAGTGGTTCATTATTAAATAAAGTAATTAAAATTCCAGGTCATTTATAGATTACAAAGTTCTTGTACACAATATAGATAGATGGGGAATGGCTAAGATCATATTGGGATAAGGACATTGCCAAGTTTAAGTCCAACCCTTTCTTTATCTTAAACACATGTGCTCTAATAGCTGCAGCCAAAGAAAATTAGCTCCGTTGTTGCCAAGAACCTCAGCTCACACACTGAGAGCAATTGCACTGGGAATTTTCATGTTCTTGTTCAAAAGCACCAGGGAATAACATAGTAACCCCTACCTCCAGCAGCAACTTCTCAGTCTACAAAAAATTACAAACCCCTTCCCTTTTTCCTAGATTTGAAAGAGTAAAAATATAGCACTCTACCATTTTCTGCCATAAATTTCACATTCACAAATCATTATTTTTCTTCTCAGCTACATTGCATAAGAACCAGTCCCAGCCATATGTCTGAGAACATACTTGACACTCCCTACCAAGCTCTGTTTCTTGTCTTAGAGGAACATTTTTATTTGCTGAGTTATTAATAAATATTTTTACAACTACTAATTTATGCAGAAATGAATTTTCTTAAAGGCTCGCGTATGATTTACTAATGACTGTTCTTTAGAAACCCAAAGTTCTTTAGATCATCCAAAAATATATCAATAAATGAAATTAACAATTGGGCCTTGAGTTTAAAAGCAACTAAAAGCAGTATGTCAAGTTGAGTATAAAAATAATGTATATAGTTTGATGATGCATCACAATGGGACATAATTGGCTCACCACAATACTGCTGTTTCCATTTCAAATGAGACCTAAATGTAGTAAAACGTAAAAATGAAAAAAATAATTTTGACATCAAATGCATTTACAATATTGTTACATTTCTATCTCTAGATAACTAACAGAAAATCACACCAAAAGGGATCACGGCAGTCAAAATTTTCATTTTTTGATACGTAACAGTGGGACAGAAATTTTTTTACACTTGTCTAGTAAATGAACATACAACTGATCTATCTTCATGTTTCTAATGAAGACACTCTGGAGGTTTCTGATATCACACCTCTATATTTTTATTTTTTAGTTTGGTAATGTGCACAAATATTCAGAGGAAATAGGGTTAAGACAATTTATTTTGCATATGGTCTCTCTGAATATTCTGTAAGGCATACATTTCCTCTAGAAAATTTAAATAGTTGATTAGAAAAAGTAAATTTTTAGTACAGGTTAGCAAATTCTACACTATACTAATTGCAGAGGGAATGGCACCACTGATACTGCCTTGGCTCCTTCTACACTAAGCATCACTGGAGTATTTCTAATACAACAACAACAGCTGTTCCTAGATATATGATGCCAATAACAGTTGCTAGTCACAAAAACTTGTGATAATATAGTCACTTGCCTTTAGTATTCCATGAAACAGCTGACAGAACTTGGAGAAAATGACATAATGCCTGGCATTTTGCTACCTGTTACCATAAAACTCTCAGCTAATCAGTCCCTTTCTGAATGAGGGAAAGATAGAAAAAAAAATTATAAAGGGCCACAAAAGAATAGCATGGTGTGTCAGTCTCTCAGTCTCTGCATGGAAACAGACAAGAAAGAAGACTCAGCTGAAGGCAGTGAAATAATTAACTTAGACATTAGTAGATCTTTCTGCCCATCCCTTGGAATTTCACACTAATGTTTATAGTAGACACCATTCAATCAAGAAACTTGCTTAATTGGGGTGTTTCCTAGGAAACTAATACAATTGTGTAATTGTAGGTCATGCACTGACCAGTGTAAAATGTGATACGTCCTGGTAAGTGTATAATGATCATGTGTAATAGGTGGCATTTTTGTAAGTTTAATTCTGTCAATGAAATTATCCTGATGTTTTTGAAATTAATGTAGGCAAAAATAAACCTTTTTCATACACAGACTGGTATTAAATCCTCACAGGTCAAGGTTCTCTCTGAATTGCTGCAAATGGTTATTCAGATGGTCCATGTAAAATATCAGATACTAATATGTCCTATTTCAAATTATGAACATTATATGTGGTGGAGTTTGGCTCTTAGAGCTGGTAGTGAGATACAATCTTTCCAACTGCAACAAGAGCTTTAACAATTTTTTTGCTTAGAGGTAGGAAAATACTAACAAGCAAAGGCTCCTGAGGCAATATAATGACAGATTTTCATAATATCATCCAAAAGGACATTATTTCTGGGGTATATTATGTATTTTTTATCTTTACTAAGACAAAGAAATTGCTTCTCTTAGACTCATCATTCAGTACACAAACAGCAGATCAAAAAAAGGAGAAATGTAAAATGTTACAAGATGATGGTGCAACTTCTACTGAGATTGGAATATCCTTTCCATTGAAACCATAATGCTGAATGATGCTGAAGATATGTGAAGAAAAAACTGGGTAATTTTTTATATGGAATCTTCACTGAAACTTTGCAGTCCTTCCGTGCTGTATCCTATACTCTCTGTACTATAGCTGGATTTATATATAGCTGTATTCTTTTTTAGCACTTCTTCCAGTATGAAGATGTGTACAGATATTGCTTTGCTCCTTCCAAAAGGGTGCATGACCAACAACATATTTAAATATAGCAATATGCGCTTATAGTTTCATGCCCAGTCAGTGGGCATCACTGAGAGGAGTCTGGTTTCCTCTTCCTTATGTCCCTTGCTTTATCAGCTATTTTTATATTTTGGTAAGACCTCTCCAGAGCCTTCTTGTCTCCTGACCAAACAGCACCAGCTAGCTCTCTGCTTCAACTGATATGATGGATGTTCTCATCCATGAATGAGGTACATGACTGGTTGCTGCACTTGCTCTAGTACATGCTCATGTGTTGGGTACTGGGGGGTAAAGAATGGGACTCAGCACTCCAGATGGGTCTCACCAGGACTGAGGCAATGGACAATTTCCCTTAAGCTGCTGATAATGCTCTTCTAATGCAGCCCAGGGTTCAGTTGGCCTTCTCTGTCACAATGGGAAAAATTTGCTCTCTATTTTAGTAGTCATGTTTTGTAATTATATCAAGCACTAACGTAGGATCAAAGTTGAATTTTGAAATTTGCTGAGCTTTGTAGTGGAGCTCCTAGTTGTTGAATCACCTATAATTTGTGGGACAATAGTGTTTAGTGCAGGACTGTAGAGTCAGTTAATGTCTAATCCCAGTGGTTCTCTTAACTGGATTAATGTAATTTCCAAATAGAGTAGGAAAAAGGATACATCTGTGTTTCTGAAAGAGGAAGAAACTGAGGGGAAGAGGAACAAAGGACAAACTTCTTGGTGGCTTCCAAATTATGAAAGCTTAGATTAACAGCATTTTTATTTGTAAATGTCAAATGAGAAAACAAGGTTAAAAGCCATATAATGCTGTCCACAATGGCACCCTTCAGCGCTGTACCTGATGTTCTCCCCCATAAAGGATAATGTGTAGGCCCAACATCCTTCCTATTCTGCAACGCTGAGCCTTGTGTGTCTCCCCCCTGCAGTGTGCTTAGCACAAGTGGTAGATCATAAGATTTTACTGAAGTTTTAAAAATACCAGTGGAGATAAGTCTCTAGTATCACCAAGCAGAAGCCCCTCCCTGCTGCCCCTCTGTTTCATTCCTCTAGCCGACAATAAGACAACTGAAGAAATGGAGAGTCAAGAAACAAGTTGATTCTTACTCTCCTTATTTTTACATAAAGAAAGATGGCAGTTTCACAAGCCAACTACATGCTTCCATGTAGGTAATGTCATGGCTGCTATTTATTTAATAAAACCACCATCTATTGAAATGCTTATCAGGATGTGCTTTTCTTTTGCCGTTTACTTATTAGTGCCCACTGTAATTAGTTAAAATTAAGAAAAAACAAGTGTATTACTAGTATGATCTGTTTAATAGGCCAAATAAGCAACAAGAAATAACCTCGTGTTAGAGGGTGGCAAGCAATGAAGCAGAGACATATGTTTGTTCTGTTCCCTAAGCATAAACAGAACACAGTTTCCCTGACTAATAAATTTACTTTCATTTTAATTAAAACAGAACATTTAGTTACATTTCCTCTGTTCTGTCAGAGAATTAAATAGATAAATGGCTAGCAGAAGAAAAAATGACAACATTTTCTTTAGTGCTCCAACTGCACTCACAACCGATTACTACCCATCTGTTCACTAAAGGTGTAGGAAAGGCACATCATATAAAGCCTTATTTCCTTAAAAAGGCTCACTAAAATACTTTGGTTGTGATCCCATGTCTTCCAAAATGAAAAGAAGTTTTTCAAAAAGTAGAATTTGTCAGTTCTGTTTTGGTATAACATTAGATAAGCTGTTGTCATTGTTTTATTCTTCTGATTCTTTCTACCATTAAATAAAAGCTCCTGGAGAGTGGCTCCTCTTGAGGAAATTTTTGCAATGGAAAGTCTATAGATTCTAGCCAAAAAGGAACCATTAAGTAAAAAGTTACAGGCAAGATAAAACAAAAGACTCAACTCACCTTCTCTGGTGGGAAGCTTAACAACCAAGGTTTGATTGATGCCTTTAGTCCAGAAAGGTTCTAATTTTGCTTTAAGAAACTGAAGAACTGAATTATCAGCCACTTCCCTTGATATTTTTCCTCTCTAATGGTTAATGGCTCCTGTATTTGGTAACTCAATTTACTGGCTTTCAGGAATTTTAAGAAAATATGTTCCATCTACTGATAAAATGCCCCGTTCTTTCAGTCATTTTAGAGGTGTTTAGGTAAATGGGAGAAATACAAAATGGGACAGGATACATCCAGCAGTGTTGAGCAGGGTGACTGTCATCATTGGGGAGATATTCCCTGCCTGCTACAGAGTAACTGAAAGGTTTGGGTTGGAAAAGACCTTTAAAGGGCAACTGGTTTAAACCCCCTGCCATGGGCAGGCACACCTTCTGCTAGATCATGTACCTCAAAGCGCCATCCAAGATGGACTTGAACACTCCCAGGAGTGGGCATCCACAGGTTCTCTGAGGAACCCATGCCAGTGCCTCACCACCCTCCCAGTGAAGAATAAATCCAATCTATATCTACCCTCTTTATCTTAAAGCCATTGTCCCTTGTCTTAGTATTACATACCTTTGTAATAATTTTAAGTGTCTTTACATACTGGAAGATTGCAGTAAAACCTCTCTAGAGACTTCTCTTCTGGCTGAACAATGCCAACTCTCTCAGCCTGTCTTCACAGGGGAGGTGCTTCAGCCCTTTGATCATCTTCATTGCCCTCCTCTGGACTCAGTCCACCAGGCCCACGTCCTTATTATGCTGGCATGCCCAGAGTTGGACTCAGTATTCCAGGCAGGATCTTATGATGGCAGAGTAGAGGGGGAAAATCACCTTCCTAAACCTGCTTGTCATGTTTCCTTTGATGTAGTTCAGATTGAAGCTGGCTGTCTGGGCTGCAAGTGTACAGTGACATCTATTAAACAAACAGAAATTCTTCAGCAACTGAAAAATGGCAAACCATGTCCATCTTCCAAAAACATTAAGAAGGAAGATCCACAGAACCACAAGACTGGTCAACCTTACTTGCATCTCTATATTAAATTTATAGAGCAAGTTGTCCCCAAAAAGCTTTCCAGGACAGTAGCCTGGCTTGGATTGACAAGTATGGATTTACCAAGTAAAAATCTTGCCTTACCAACTTGTCCTCTCTGATGAAACAACTGGATGTAGACAGCAGGGCAAATACCTTCCCTTAACCTGAGTAAAGCTTTTGACACATTCTCTCCCAGTGTCCCCATAGTCATACTAAGGATTTTATTGGTTGGATGGAACATAAAGTAGTGAAAGTCTGGCTGGACTGCAAGACTCTGAGAATCACATGTATCAAGAGTCAGTATTGGTCTAGACACTGTTTAGCATCTTAGTCAACAACATGAACAATAGAACAGTATGCAAGTTGACAGATGAAACCGCATTGGAGGTTTGAAACTTCAAAACTAAGCTATCTTATAAACAGACGAGTACTTCCTCTTTGTTTTCCTATACTGACAATAGCAAAAGTATTTTGTGCATTCAGAGATATAATAGCTTTGGATGCCAATCACCCAATGAATCAGCCAGTCTCATTTCTCAGGTGGTAAGAAATTGTATTCTCAGTTGGCTGTGCTAAAGACCAGTAAGTCAATTTCCTAAAAAAACCAGAAATTTTCATGTATTACTAAAAGGGCTGGACTTACCTATACAGATGAAAATAGCAGCCTATGCAGTAAGAAAACGACTGGTTTTACAATATTTATTTTTAGTGCAGCAGAAAAGCATGAGCTAAACCTATAACACTATTTAAAACTGTGATTGAGAAGGAATAGTTAATCAGTTATTCCTTAAAGAATTTTTAAGATAAAAATATTTAACAAGTTTTTCAAAGCTAAAAGTTTATTTACTCTCTCTTTCTAGTCCTTTTTAATATAGGACTATAGATAACTGATCTTACCTAATTCTTCTAAAGGATACAATAGAAGTGGAGTTTCACTGCTGTAAATGAAAACTCAGTGTACAGTATACATAAATTCATGTGTATAACATTTTACTGCCTGTATTTTAACACTTACAGTATGTGGACTCTTGTATATTCAGTTATTTTAAGCTTATACTAGGTAATATTAATTTCATTTAATATTAATTTGATTTTGACCTTACATGCTGTGTTATACCACATCTAAAAATATTTTTATCAGTGGCATTTAATGGAATCACTACATCACCATAACCTAAATGAATAGGCAAAAATCGATCTCCAGCACTGTTCCTTTTTGTCCCAATGCAATATCAGTATTAATAAAACATACATTATTAAATTCCAACACACGCATTATTAAATTTAAGGTTTTATTTCCATGTCCAAGACCTAAGTCCTTCAATGTGCCTTTTAATTAATAATGAAATTTTAATTTCTTTGCTTATACTGTAGTGTGCTTTTTAAAGTCTGTCTACTGTAAAAAGATTTGTACGTATCACCAAAGTTGGAAGAAAAATCACTCTTTATCTAATGCTAGTTATTAATGTGCTTCTGTTGATTTTCTGGAAACCTAAGTTCAAAGACCCTGTTACAGAACATACATTTTCAAAACTAGTTAGGGGACAACTCAGACTTTTCTGCCTGGAAAGTGTAGAATTTCTCTGAAGTCCTCATATTACTAAGAGGAAAGAAGACGGATCCAGAAACAGAAACACTGCTTGGGAGCAACTGCCTTTCAAGGTTGTCCAAAACCTTTCCCAAGCCTAGAGGGGGAAGCCAGATGATACATGAAGTGCATCAGCCATCTGCACTGATGTGATCCCAAGGGGAACTGCACACCTGAGGGCAGCAAGGCATGCAGCAATCACACAAACTGCTGGCACTGCATGCATTACACCAACCACCACATGCTAACCCAGGAGCAGATACACACAAGGGAAAGATGCTTGAACACCTATAGCTCATGTCAGGGGCTTATACTTGTAAGACAATAATTGATACACAGAAATTTTCTTCTACTTTTTTTATTTTTTCTTTTTTAACCTCATCATACTTCTACTTTCCTTGAATAGAATTTGCTCCTCATTTTTGCAATGGAAAAGAACTCTTAAAAACCTCTTGCTGAGTTAGATTTACTCAGTGAGTTCAGCAGTACCACAGAACAGGGAAACACAGCTCTCAGCATCTTTAAAAGGTGAGCAAGGGATAGCTCTGGAAGGGAGAACATATCAGAAGGCAAAACCCTCTGGCTTTCAGACCTACAAAAGCCAGGTACAGAACTGATAGATATGATAGCTTTAAATTGCTGATAGCAGGGAGAAGCATTCATATAAATGGATGAATGATAAAAGTCTAGAGTCAATTTAAAAAGCCTCGGTAGAACTTCGACAAGAATGAGGAAAAGGGAATTTGATTTTTTCTTTTTTTTTTTTCCAAAAATGTGTCATTTCTCTCACTATACTCTTCCCTCAAACACAACTAATGATATATAATGCAAAAAACCTTTTAGATAAAACCAAACACTAGTGCCTGATACAGATAAGGGAACAATTTTCTTATTAAAGCTACCATCATTTAAGCATTTAAAACAAGTTAAATGCAACTAAAGCAAAGTAATAGCTATATAATAATCACACATAGACAGAAAAATCTACAAATAAAACTCCCCACTGAATAGTTTTTTTAAAAAATATTTGTTTTTCAACAAAAAATCGTAGTAATATCTGAAAACCATGTTTTCCTCTTAGCTATACTTAAACCAAATCCTAGTTGCATTCTGCAGTGGAAAGTCAATCATCTGTATACTGAAATTGGTTCTGGTTTTGAATGGCTTGTATGATATATGGTTTATTAAAATAGGATCCCATGTCTCCACTGCTGATGTGATCTTACGAGTTTTCCAAAAAAAAGAAATCAAATAGGCCTAACTATGAAAAGAATAAGCAAGAAGTGATGTTTATTGATGCATAATATGCCAAAATTTAGGACTGTTAAACTGATGAATCATGTCAGTCTACTGTGACTAAAAAATGTTAATTGACTTGTAAAATAGATACTATTTCATAATGTCAAGGAAATACCAAGAACCAGTCATGACTGATTATTTTTAGAAATTCAAATCTTATTAGTGCCTCAGAGTTACCACCATTTTTGTGCACATTGAAGTTTCCTCCCATGCAGTTCTTAGGTAAACCCAAAACATTTCCTGAAAGACATTTCTGGCATAATTTAAAGTAGATAAAGTGTCTTTATAACGTGTTTCAGGTATCAATATGTTTTAAGCACTAATCTGTCTTTTCAGTTAGCACATTTTCTTGAAGACTAACATGTTGAACTGATGTTTTGAGTGAGAGGCTCTAGAGACAAAGTGAACAAAATTCTCTTCATTCACAATCTTTTAAAGAATAAAATTGGAATTATTACAGTGATTACACTCCTGGCTCACCTGATAACCTGGATATAATTGCCAGTATAACAAAGTTTAGTCAGTGTCAATGATGACATCCTCAAAATTGAAGACACTCTCCCCCATGTTTCAGATGAAATACACACGATATCAACAATACACTTTTGCTTTCTCCAATTGAGATAGTCTTCAGACAAATTCTGAAATCAGTTTATTTCTCTCCTCTGATTAAGAAGGAGGCAAAACAGACTGACTGTAAAGCCTCCAATTATGAAATTCTTATTTCTATAGTATCTTTAGCTTCTTTATGACCCTCTCCTTCTTTTGCCCTTTTCCACCATTTGGTTTCTCAGAGTATCAGAATGTGGGAAAATGGCTCGGGGTAAAATCAGAGAAAACTGAGGAGTTATATTCACACTCTAACAGGAGTTTTAACAGTACAGAAATTTTAGGGTGAAGTGCAGTTGCATCCCTGGATGGGATGCAGTCATCATGCCTGATTTCCCCCCACAAGACATTCTAAGGGAAATGAAATGGAGGGTGGAGTAGAGTGGAGACGCTGCAGCCAGGCTTTGTTAAAATCCTTGCAAGGGAGGGACCTCAGTGGTACCTTGTAGCTGATAATCCCCATATCAGGTGTTAATCAAGGGAGAAAAAAAGATGTCTTGCTGTTGAACCAGCAACCATGGGGAGATCACAGATGTCATACTGATGCACACCTCCCTCCCAAAGCTACTTGTCTCTAAGGTTACCACCACCCCTCACAGAGAAGCATTCTATATTTTATTGACTCTATCTTAGTATTTTACACCAGTCAGTGACAAATGTATGTACTACTGGAGTTACTCCATCTCCACCTAGACATAAAGAAATAGTATAAAACTAAGTTAAGAATGGGACAGAGTTGCAGAATACTTCATTTTGGAATCACTTGGTGGGCTGAACCTGTCTCCTTCCTCATGGGGACTCCTATTGGGTAAGAACCATACTCTTATGCTTGCTAAATGATTATCTGAAGCCAGCTTGTGTTAGGGATTAGAGCTTGTCAGTGTATTGCTTTGAATATATTTTTTTCAGTCTGATGCTACCATTGACAATCTGCAAACCTTAACCTGTCACAATCTTATTAGTAAAGAGTGTTCTGTAAACTGTTAGCATGAGAGCTTCACGGGTGATGCAGTCACTGTCAGCAGGTAATGTACTCAAATAAAGATTTGGAGGGAAGGGGGTCTCTCTGTTGGCTTGTGACCCTGACCAAGTCAGTCCAATCACTCTCTGGTCCAGAAGATTGTTCAGTGTCCATAACTGGATGCTAACAGACTGGTTGGACACAGGATCTCAGCTTTCTTGGGATGCTGTCTTTATCAACAGAGAAGGTTTGAGGAAATTCCTTTTCACATGACACAGTATCTTTGGTATCTCCTGTACTTCGTTGCTTAATAGCAAATAAGAGCTTCAATATCATTTTTTTCAATGGAACACATGGTCATTATTTTTATAATTTTGTAGAATTTTTCTTTCTTCACATTCCACTGATTTCAGTGCTATCATACACTACAAAAGAAACACTGGTGCTTTATACAATTTTATACTAGATTAGCCCCTGGATTCTGAAAAGGTTCATATGCATGGCCTAATTATTTTAGAATGAGCAGCTTCCATTATTGCAGTGACTTTCCATGTGCTTGCAGGATTTCTAAAAGGTTTCTGCTGACCTGATTGCAATAGTACACTTTTAGAACATTTATATAGTTTAGATTTTACAAATGTTATCACAAACTTCGAGACACATACCACTATTTCTTAATTAGTTAAAACAATGTTTTCATATTTAGGAAACACTTGTGGCAAAAAAATAGCTTTTGTTGGACTCTGTATTTCCTACAGTGCTAAAAGAAAATTCTCCAGCAACAAACTGGAGATTATTTTTTGTGAACACTAGAGAGTCACTAAATTAATTTATGTTAAATATTTTACAAGCTCAAGATCAAGTCCAGTATGGTATTACACTGAGAAACGCTATAGCACATTGAATTCACTGTTAACTTTCCTGAATCTACAGTAAGTGAGACTTTGCCAACTCTTTACTTCTCAACCAAGATTTAAATCACCCACTTTGAATTGTGTCAACATGATTAATTACAGAAAGAACTCATTAGTGGGACCTCTTAAAAATACAGAGATTAATGGAATAGGAATTGGGAATTAAATTCTGCTACAGTTAACAAATTTCACTGTTGTTTCCACGTGCCATTTACAAATTTACATTATCATTGGTGGACATCTAGCAGCTGGATCACTACAGAAAGATGGAAATGTGTCCGCAGATTTAAGACAGACAAAATAACGCTTATATCTTCAGCATACAAATTGGAAGCAAAATAGTCCTTCTGTGGAGATTTATTTTCTGTATGTGAAAAGTATTACAGTGTTGTGTGTGTTCTAGGAGTAAACAACTGTCAGAAAATGCAGCTCTACAAGGATACGTGTGTATACATCTGACTGCCAAAGCAAGGAAAAGGCACTTAGGGACCACACCATGCTAAAATGAAGATATTGAGATGCGCTCACAAAAGTGACTCACTGAAATTATTCAAGGTAACTTCTCTCTATATCTGTCAAAGGATCTTATGCAATATACAATATTTAGGGCTTTTTTCATTATTTTTGTCTTATTTCTAGGTTTGAAACAGAGATATATTTGTATTTTATTCCCTTGAAAATTTATACTATTCAATTCCCTAGCCTTTCTTATACAGGCTACTTTTTGACAGAAATATTAAAACCTTATTTTTAAGCCTTTTTGTCTGCCACCAGCTCTTGCAAAATTTCAGTGAACTCTATATGCCCTTAGTATTAAAATTTCATCTTTATCTTTCACTACTGATGTTTTTAGTAGGTGTTGAATAAAGTTAGGTTCAGAGCTTTCAAGTACTTTTATTCATGCAATATCCTCTTTGCCTATTTTTAGTGTCAATGTAAAATTATTTGATTTTTCTTGTTAATCGCTATTTTTCATTCTTTCCTGTATGCATTTATTTCCCTTTGTTCTCAGTATAGGAAATGCAAGCTTGAAAATATTTACTGGTTTGTTTTTTTGTTGTGTTTTTATTGTTGTTGTTGTTTCCTTTTTCTGTGGATACTTCTTTCATTTGCTCTCACAATTTGAAATTCACATAACTTCTTACATGCATTTGTATTCCTGGCACTTTTTTTTTTTTTTTTGGTTGAGTAAGGTTGCTACAGCATCATGTTATTCCTTGAAGACCAAGAAAAGACCTCATTTAGCTATAAGAGCTCTGTTGGAATAAAATCCATATTTTGGACTCCTTACCTATGCTCTTCCTTTTCAAAGGAGTGGGTAGATTAAAAAGTTAAAAGAAAAAGGTTCTATCCCTTTTTGCTCTTTGTAATTGCCGCTTCAAACAATTGTTGCTGAATACCAAGATTCTTTAAAGTTGGCTATACTGAAGAGGAGGAGAATGTGATTGACAACTTTAATCCCCAAACACAATGGCCCATTCTACTGCCAAAGTACAGTAAGTTCTTTGTGGTCTGTGCAGAGCTTTCTTGAGAATTGATGGGGACCATAAAGTGAGCTGCTGCTTTCATTATATTGCACTTCAAATGCAACATGTATTTCTCCAGCTGCATCTTCTCGGATATAAATACAAACCTAAATTTATTTGTGCATTTCTACACAAAGTAGTACATCACACAAATGCTTGCAAGATAATGAGTGACAAAACAGCAAGAATGAGTGCTCTTTCTGACATAAGTCAGAATACAAACATAAATGCTTCTGAAATTGGTTTAGGGTGACTGGTCTTTGGGAAATGACCTCTCAGAAAGAGATAGAAAATTTCCATGGATTCAAAACACATTAAATAAAAATTTTCAAGGGATATAATTAACTGATGAGGCAAGAATGATATCTCTTTGTTTCACAAGAAGGAAAGGAAATTTGTTTGGGATGATCTGAAGAGACAGAAACAAAGTTATCCCGTATGAAACATCCTCTAAAAAAACCTAGAGAAACAAAGATATTTTTTAAAATATTTTTTATTGCATCCGTTTTTACAGAGACTGACTGACCCCTCAGACTTGAGTCTGTTGCCCACTTTACACAGATGCAGCAAAAAGGATAAAAAAATTACAATATAATAAACCATTCTAATTTAAATTGAATAATTGAGAAGTTTGACCTTTAATACTGTGGTGTAGCATGTTTTTCAGATAAAATTATGCAAATCAGGTCTTTGGGATATTTATTGTCTCTTATCTCTGGATATAATACTAAAGCTCATTGCTTGAAATAAATGGGATTTAAGTATTTCTTTAAATTCTTTGATGAAAATACATTTATATATCTTCTTCTTAAAAAAAACAAACCTTAAGGGGGGAAAAAAGCAGAGAAGGAAAATTTACAAGAAGTTCCTTTTCACAACTACATAGACACAACAGGAGCTGATGAAACAGCAAAATGCTAAAGTGATCATTAAGATGATACACTTGTACTTTTGTGAGTAGATTCCATTTTCTGTGCTTCCAAAACACTGGAGCCCAAGGTTGTCTCATCAATATATATACAGAGTTTTGAAGGGAGGGTGCAAAGAGGAGGGAGCCCAGTGGTGCCTGGTGCAGCACCAGAGACAATGGTCACACACTGAAATACAGGAAGTTCCCTCTGAAATTCAGGAAACAGTTTGCCAGCTGTGAAAGTGACCAATCAGTGGCAAAGGTTTCCCAGAGAGATGGTGGATTATCCATCCTTGCAAATACGCTAAAGTTGTCTAGACATGGTCTTGGAGAACATGATCTAGGTCTTCCTGCCTGAGCATGGGTTTTGGATTGGTAACTTCCAGAGGTGTCTACAAACTTCAGCCCTCCTGGGATTCTGGTATTCTGCTCCTTTGATCTACAGTTATTTCTGTTTGCCACAAAGCGGAGCCGATCTAATCAGTTTTCATGTCATATCAATTTATCTAACTTCAGCCATTAGCACATAAAAAGCTATCCTCATCTTGGACAGTTCTAACATCTGTGATGTGTAGTCTCTGCCTGATTTCCCTCCTTGTTCTGATATTATCTCCCTCCCCAAAGTGTGAGGCAAAACATTCAGAAAGTATTCCACCAGAAATTGGTAACTGCTACTACTTCCTGACACTCCTCAAGTCTTGAGTTTTTCACCACATTTGTACACCACTGCTCTTTTTTCAGTATTTAATCTTTCCCTTTCTTTCTTCCTTCATTTCCAGCAGTAATTACCCATCAGTTTCCCTGTAAAATGCCACTACTCTCTCTTTTTCTTCTCAAGTCATTTGAAAACAATAGGAAAACCTGAAATATAATCAAATCCATGTATCTGTTTCCATACTCTAAGTGAAATGCCAATACAGAAGTTATTTTACGGGAGGAATCTATCAAGTAGTGCAGTAGTTACTGCACTGGGGCAAGGAGGCCACAAACAAACAAGGCTCTTCATTTTAAGTCTGAGTAAATCAAGCAAAAGTTTGAACCTGAATGTTAGAGGTGAAACCCTAATTTTGATCTTATTTCTCATATTCTGTCCTACTGACCTGATATTAAGAATCTCTGGTAAAAGTTTCTGTGAAAGAGATGTGTTCTTGAAGTTTTGTTTCAAGGCATAGATATTTCCCAGTCTCTCTTCTCAGGATTTGTACAGGCAATTGAACCTGTCAATTACCTTTCAATATTTAAATATAATACATGACTTTTTTCATACTTTATGTATCCAACTGTTAAAATTTCAGATATTTTGAATATAGTTCTATGTCTTCTACACTATGATAGAACAAAGATACTATACAAACAATAAACAAGATTAGGACGGAAGATTTAAAAGGGATTGCTTATTCACAAAATATTCAATTGCAAACATTCCCTCT
The DNA here is from genome assembly GCA_013397195.1 of Hylia prasina. Taxonomy (NCBI): domain Eukaryota; kingdom Metazoa; phylum Chordata; class Aves; order Passeriformes; family Sylviidae; genus Hylia; species Hylia prasina. The sequence goes on from VYXD01011922.1 coordinate 694,628, forward strand.
CATCCAGCTCTTGAACAATTCGCATTTTGTGGAGTTCACACAGTCCAAAAGACAGCACTGGTTCTTTAGGAAAGCTACCCTGTCTTCTAGCAGATGATTAAAGTACTTTACCAAGCAAAAAACCCTTAGAGTGGAGAGAGCACAGAAAATAAAAACCACAGTATTTTCTGCACTAGAGAAGTCATCAGTATTCTGTATTTTAGTGATGCTGATGTAATAATTATAAAGTGCAAAAGCTGCAACCCATGGGCTCAATACACTAAAAGAAAGCACAGTAAGAAAAAAATAAACAAATGGTGACTAGTGCAGACAGGGAAGTGAACATAGATATGCAGACTCTGAGCACGCTATGGCTGCTCTGCAGATCTGCATTATCACAACCCAGTAGGCATCATTAGCTCTCCTTCTCTGCTGTAAACTACAGGACTGTGAATGTAGGACAAAGCTAATGAGATAAGTATTTTAAGGGGAAAAAAAGGGGAAAATACAAGAAACAAACAAACAAACACCCACCCAGAACTCTCCCCCAATGCCCCAAACCAACAAAACACAGGAAGAAAAGGATTAAAATTTCTTTCTTTGAAACGTGTTCCGTCTTTACAGTAGTGACATGCTTTCTATTTTCCTTACCTTTATTAATTCAGTTTCATTAATTATCCTGACAGCTAAAATGTGGATATTAGTAAAATGGCAATTTTGGACAACTTTCAATCAAACACATTGTCACACTTTGTAACCAAGGCTGATAAAACCTGTCATTTTCAGCTATCTTGTCTATTGACACTGTTCCTATATCTAAAGATCATGCTGGACTAAATTGAACTCTTCAACTCTCATTTCAGGTGACTTATTTTTCTCATTTTAGATAATTCTTTTACCTTAGTTTTAGAAGTATTGCATAGCTCCCTTCACATCTTTTTGATACTAAAATGACCTGAGAGATGCAGAGATGCACTGTATTTTAACAGTGGCCTTTCTGTGTGTGCACAGAAATAATATTGCTTTGTCATTTCTTTTTTTTTTTTTTTGGTCCCATTCCTGCACATTTAAGGGCCAATTCAGCTGGGGGTTTTTTTTGCTGTTTTTGGTTTTGGTTTTTTTTTTCCTCTTTGTCATATTAGGTATTGAAACTTATTTTAGAAGTAATTTTCTGTGGTGATTCATTAGCAGTTTCCAGAGAGACCAATTTTCAGAAAAAAGTGTGCCATCATAGGAGAACACTGGATCATAAAAGAACTTAATTTTGGAGTATTAAATTTCCTTCTGTTGAATTGCTCTACTTTCATTAGGAGATAGATTAGAGGATCATTCTTCTAGCTGTGTCTTGCCTTTCTCATAATTTACTATATAACCAATATATATTTTACCTGAATGCTTTCCTAGTATTTATTTGACCTGCAATTTACCAATACAAGATTATGGACAAACCTTAATTACTCAGACTTCTACTAAACATTATCAAGTTGCCTTGATTCCTAGGTAGATATTTTTCCTTCCCCTCAGGTAATCCTGAAGTCACCCCTTTAATAAACAATTCTACAATTTCAATTTTGAATCTGCCTAATATGATATGATAGATGTTTTCTTGAATCAAAATACTGCTGATAAAGCAGATAATTTAGAGAATTTGATTATGCTGTACGAACTCAAACACATGTATCAATTAGATATTTGACATGGATACCAGAATATCTTGTTTATAAACACATAATTTATGCAATTGAAGTGGGTTCATGTTGATGACATACAATATTTCCTAAACTGTATTATGACACTTAAATGATTTCCAGGGATCTGCATCAAGCTAACTAGTCTATACAGATCCCAAAGCTTTTTCTTTTACTATACTATCCCATCTTCTAAGTATTCATCTTGTTCAAAAAATAAGACTAGCAGTTTAAAGTCATTTAAAACACTCCTGAAAGATGTGTCATCTCAAAGTTCTCATGGGTTCCTTTTTGAATACCTTTAACTTCAGCTGATGTTATGTTCCCCTTCGCTACAGATGAAACTCTTCAGTCATTTAAGAAAGAAGGCATCTGTTCTTCTGTTCACATAGGTTTCCACCTAAAAGGATGAGCATGGGGAGTAGTCTACATCTGACTACAGAGTCTGCATAACAATTGCAAAATCAGAGAAGACTCTGGGTTTTCTGGGTCTGTCCAGTGTCAGTGTAGTAAAGCAAAAATTAATTCTGGCCTTAAGGCAAGGAAGAAGACCAGCTGTCAGTACAGACATGGAATATGCATTTCTAAGTGGGAATCAGTTCCTCTTCTGCTTGAAGAAGGCTGCTATAAAAATATCCTAGTGAAATATATTTCTGTTCCAAGAATGTATGGTATAAATTTTAAAAAGAATCATCATATGAAATTGAGAACACAATTTTATACAAATTTAAGTAGGTAAGAAAATAATGTAATTAGCATATCCATTTAGGATAAATGTTATGAATGTTATATTTATTTTCAAAATATGTTGACACTTGGCATGTACAAATTACAAAATTGAATTATCCATATGTAAAAATGCTACATTTATGTAAAATATACTTAAATCCAGAATTCACTGTAAAAAGTGTTTTTTCCATAGGCTCCTGAAATAATGCATAAGATGTAAGAAGCTGAAATAAAATTTAGTGAAGTCAAAAGTCTTCCCCCCATGCCAGTAAAAGAAAACAGAATATTTTTAATATGAAGAGTTCTGTCATTTTTAGAACTAAAATTCAGTTCAGTCTTCAGTCAGTTAAATTATGTTTTAAGGCAGGATATGCAGTAATTTTTAAATTATAATTAAGTTCCACCTAATAAAGATTGTACACACCAATTCTGAAGGAAATGAAATATTGAAATTTGTTCTGTACCTACAAAAATACTACAAAAAATGTGTGACAGACCAAACTCTCAGGGTTTCTCTTCTCCCTGTTCAACTCCTGTACGCCAAAATAAAAAGCAACCAAATCCAAATAGTGATACGTAGCAGAGACATTAAGAAGAATGCTGGTTTACATGTTCCTAAGTACAGACTCAGTTCTTAAAGGAACTCAAAATTAAAAAAAAACATATGCACAAACTTGGATTTTAGCTACAGCTCTATTTTATTACAGCATTTCTTAAGACCTATTAGTCTGTTTCCATAATTTATATTTTTGATAGTATCTCATATTTTAGCTTCAGAGTAATTTAGATGTTCTGTATCCTGTTAGGAATAAATACTTTCAGGGCAATTGGTTTTATTCAGTTTTTTCCATTTGGTAAGATATGCCATTAGTTGGAAGAAGGATGTGGGTTTCTAATACTGTGTTCAGTAGTTTGTGAGGTGTTGTTTGGTAGATTCTGCTTTGATTTTTATGATCTGAAATGTCTTTACCTGTAATGCCTCTTTTGTGCCAGCATTTTTATGTCTATTCAAGAACAGCTATTCTAGATAGCTTTTTAGAGCTCTCTAAACCCTGTACTTATTCATTGTACCAATCTAGTGACTGAATGTTTATTATTATTATTAACGTGGAAAAAGCAATAGAGGGAAGGCTAATTACCTCTCAGCACAGGTAAGGGTGGTTGTTATATATTGTTAAACACCAGATGGTAGATTACTTTTATGTTTGTATCCAAGTGAGAAGTTATTAGATGGATGGGCTAGGCAGCACAAGGATTGTCTATCACTGCAGTGTCTACCTTCAGACAAGAAATAACACTATGATTCCAACTTTCCCACTTAAGTGGAAAAGAGAAAAGATATGATGAAATTTCCATTAAAACTGCAGAACGCTTTTACTAAACTGTTCTGACTCAAGCAGAATGAGATAGAGAAATCTTGCTTAATAGTGATATTTGGATTAAGAATAAAAAGATAAAACAGGAAAAAAAAAGAAAAAAAGAGAAAGAGGAAGAGGAAGAGGAAGAGGAAGAGGAAGAGGAAGAGGAAGAGGAAGAGGAAGAGGAAGAAAGAGAGAAAGAGAGAAAGAGAGAAAGAGAGAAAGAGAGAAAGAGAAAGAGAAAGAGAAAGAGAAAGAGAAAGAGAGAGAGAGAGAGAGAGAGAGAGAGAGAGAGAGAAAGAAAGAGTTCTTACCAACATGGCTGCTATAACTTTCTCATTTTTTTTGTAACTTGCCAAAGAGAAATATATTGTAAAAGGATGAGGATCCAGATATTGAAATATTGCACACATTGCAGAGCTATCATAATACTAATGGGCATCCATCGTATCTCACACATAAACCTCTACACTACAAACCCAACATGCTTGCTAACATTCTTAATATAAGTTCATTTCTTCTCTTTTTCTCCCAGTTTCCTGGATGCTCTTCCTTCTGTTATCTTGGAAATGTAAGAAGTGAGGAAAGTGTATAACGCATCATCTCAAAGCAAGAAGTACTGTTAATATAACAGCAGTAAACACATGGTAGTTTGGAAAAAGACTGGAGTACGCTGATTTTGCTCAAACTACTCTGGATTGATTTGGATTGTGTTCTGTGTCAAAACCTGCTGAACAATAGAGTTTTTTGGTTTTGATCAGTAAGTCACTAAAATGTCAGAGGAAGGGCTTTTTTTGAAAAGATTTTGATAACGCATTTCAATTGTTACTCCCACTTTCTTATTATAAGAAAGATTTTTCTAATTTCCAACATCTCAGCAGGTACTCCTTTGGAAACAGTCAAAATCAAAGCACAGGCAAAGTGAATATGAATTTAGAAATAAATCCAAGAAAATTCTTTTACACATTCATTTAATCAAAACCAATGTTCATACTACTTACAGGCAGAGAAACTGTACGATTTGTCTAAGTTCTGTCTAGAGAGACACTGCACTGGTGGAGACATCAAAAAAACTAAAAACAAAGACTTTCCAATCACTAAAGCTCAGCTAATCAGCACTAGTTCACAATTAAATAAAACAGTTCAGCAAATAACCCCAATTATCCAGACATCTGGAAAGACATAAGAAAACTTTGGATAATTGGAGAAGTCTGCTGGCAGGCCTATAAATTCCCTGATCCCAAACATGGTGTTAAAACTTACTTACAGCCTTTCCTGCTTGGTTGCCAAGGCTCAGTGAAAGAAGTTGCATTTGGTTCTGGAGTGCATGCCTTGAAAGGAGGATCAAATTCTGATGTAATGACTTGAGCTCAAACTCCTCTATGGTCGTGTCTGACTAGGCCCATCTTATGTTCTGAAGTAAAGCATGAAAACCCAATTTTCTTTCTACAGGTTCTTAACTTCCTGGAGATTAAGGATTTGAAGAGGTCAGGGAATTAGAGAACTTTGGTAAAGCAAGAGAGTGCCAACACATTACAGCCAAAATTATAGTGTTATTCAAGTAGATGTTTTTTCTGACATAAGCTCCAGTGGAACTGAGATTCCATTCCTGGGTATAACTGATTAACTACAAGTAGATTTCCAGATGTGTCAGATACCCAATCATGTCAAACGTATTTATATGCACATGATCCCTATTTCCATGTGCTGTCTATCCTTAGAGTACTCTATGTCCCCTCATTAGTACAAGATTCCTTCAGCCTAAAAAGCTTTGCCTTTATAATTTGGTATGGAGGCAACTAGATGGCAGACGACTGAAGGAAAGCAAAGTCCAAAGGTCAAAAATAAAACCTAAGGAGAGACTGTTCTATCAATACCCCAGCAAGCCCACAAGTCACCAGCTGTAGAGGAATTTCTTAGAGAGCAGGGGCATGATGTGCTCTGGAATTAGGTTGGTCAACCCAGCCTGATTCAGGTGTAGGCCTGAGTTAGGGCCTGCAGCCTGTGGCGTCATTAGAAATTATGTTAAGGTATGCCTAGGGAGAAAGTAGTGCACCTATTTAGTAATAGGTGCAAATGTTAGTCTGAACACTTTAGCCACCTTAAATATAAAATAAACAATGTTTATTTACATTCTTGCCTCCTGCGCACCAATGAGGGAATGTGTGTAAATGTAAACTATGCTGTACTGTATATAATCTGCCATTTTGCCTGGAATAAAGGAGAACGTATGTAGCCACATTGGTGTGATTACGTTACTCGGCTAGCTTCTCGCAATTTTCAGGGCACTCCCTCTTCTGCCAGCTGTCCAGTTTTTAGCAGAGACTCCTTAGCACCTCCTAAGGCAGATGGTTGCAGAAATGTTAGCTTAGACTTCAAGTTTTCTTCAAAGTTTAACCATCCCAAGCACTAACTTTCTGTTTGGTTTGGTAAATGTCCTCCGTGTTTCAAAAAAGCCAGGCCTCTGCTAAAGAACAGAATTCTGCAAGCAAATGTTTTTCTGCTCCTGAAGAAAAGCCAGGGCTTTAGTGTTCCTCGGCTGCTATCCAGAATTGATTTAACCTTAAGCCTCTCTTGCTCTGTTTGAATGATAACTTTTGATTTTTACTTGAGAAGGGGAAAAAAAAAAAAAAAAGTGATAGAGTGATTTATAGTTATATAGGTTATTTCATACCACTAAGTTAGGATGTGACTTTTAATCTTAATGATCGTATTGTATTTAAATACAAGGATGACAAGTCACAAAGTGCACAGTACATTCAGTAAATATGCTGATCTGTGCCACTCAGTGATGTAAATGTCGAGCACAAAATTGTCCCCTTCACATGATGTAGATGCAATGCCTATGCCTTGATACAGTTATGATGCAGCTGAGGAGACAGGCTGCATATGACATTTGGGATTGAGGAATTTAGAGAAGGCTGCTGAACTGTGTTGGGAATAAATGGAGTGATAATGTTTAGCTCAGAGGTAGAAGTAGGAGACTAAAATCCCTATAACTCCTTCCTAAATTATCTTGTCCAGTTAAGGTAACATCTGCATACAAGACCTCAAACATGAGAAAATGAAGAATAAATTAACATCATATTACCTAGATTTGCTCCTAAACACTCCTGGGGTCAACACCAGGCAACTGCCGTATCCTTTCTCAAAAGAATAGCAGACTTCAGCAAATCTATCACATAAAACATAAATCTCAATTCCTTTCCCACAATTTTTTTCTTAAAGTGAATGAAAGCCATAAACTATGCCTAAATAATTTAAATTTAGTAAGGGTTCAAATAATTTAAGAGAATTTTCTAAGAATCTGAATCTAAAAAATTACAAGAATATTTTCCCATCCTCTTGCTATTTTCTTGCTATTTTTGTAGTCCACAAGTTGGTAGAAACAATCCACTTGATGTATTCATTGTGAAACTCACACTCCGTACACTTGGGTACAGCTAATACTCAGAATTACCACTGCCAGAAGATATGTATCAAATAATAAAGAACACTATGTGCGAGATGTGATGTCCCTGCTTGCACAGAAATTTCTTCATTGACTCTGTTCCTACTATCTCTTGGAAGAGCTGAAATTTAACCTGTGCCAAGTACTGGAAAGGACTACTTTACTTTTTTTAAGGTGAACATCAAATACATTTTAAGATGCTAACTGTCTGAATCAAACCAGAAGTCCTGCATGACTAGGTCACTGTCAGTGTTAAGTGAATTAAATGCATAATTTATTAAATGGTCTCTCTGAGCACTGAAATCTGTCAGAATTTAAGCAGATTCAGTTTGCCATCATTATATCATAAGGAGATGATAATTTTAATTATTTTCTTCCTTTTTCTGTTCAATGCTGTCTACAGTATAATTTTTACAGACATCCTTCAACTGCCCTTTTATGAGTGGAAACTGAAGTGTGTTTTATTCCCAGGACACAAGATCCAGGTTTTACAAGTCTTACCTCATGAACACTGGAGGCAAGAGCTCCCACTTTGTGGGGATCATATATGGATTGTCTCGTTGATAAATGGTTATGTGCTGAAAGATGAGTTTCAGAATTTATCCCAAATCCTTATTCTATCCAATTCTCAAAATCAAATGATAGTACTTCTCCAAGACAAAAAAGGAAACTTCAATGGAGCAACTCTTGCAAAGCAGTAAGATTCACACTAAACACTACTGACACTGACAACATTCAAGAAAATGTGAGGATGATACAATGCACTGAGCCACAAATTGTTTTGATATAAACAAGCCCTCTATGAGACAAGTACTGCTCTTACTGTAAGAAAATTAAGATGAATGTTTATTACTGGTTTTAACTTCTCTGAGATTACTTTCATCTTGCTGTCATGTAGGTAGTCTTGTTTTCCCAGAGAGGACTCCCTGCAGAGTCGGCATGCTGGGATCAGCTGGCAAGAGAAAAAGAAAGAAGGGAAGCACGCTAATTCAATTAGTGGGGGCACCCAGGAGGGCTGCCATTGACTTCCTTTGCTGAAATCTATTTTTCTCCGGTTGGCCTTTTGCCATGTCATCTGTTGGAAAGCAAAATTATGACCTCAGATCATTCACCTGTTTTTAATGTCTTAAAGGAAGAAATAGATTTCTGATGTTTAATGCAGATGGTGAAAAAAGGCAGTTGGATTGAAAATAAGTTTTAAGATTCTTAAGAGCAAGTTCTAGATTTAAAGGATATGTGTACACACATACATATCATATCTGTTCTTTTTAAAGAACAAGAGGCTCTCATACACATTTCAAGATAAAATTATTCATGTATGAAAAATGTATGTGAAGAGCATAAATGTGAACTTAGTGTTTGGTGTAAAGTTGACAGATTACACAGCTCTGTTTTCCTCAGCACATTTTAAAGAAAAGGTCTTAAAAGTTGAAAGAAAAAAGAGCAGAGGAAGGAGTACCAGGGGCTGAGAAAGATGCCTTCAGAGGCTGTGTCTTTCTTTCTTTGGGCTCCTATATGGCCTTCTTCCATCATCTGCAACACTTATAATCATCCTTATTAATGGGACAGAGCCAATTCTACAATGCACCTTGTAACAGCTACCTGTTCCTCTGAAGCTCTATAAATCTCTCTAAGGCCAACCCCCCATCCCCAGCTTCACAGATGAAGAAATTATTCTTGAAGGTGTGACGTTTTTATGACCGAAACCACATTATCTTGCTTTGACATTTAGAAGAGCCAAATATTCTGCTCCCATTGTAAGAACCCTACCTTTAATGTCTTGATATGATGAGAATAAAATCTGAGATTTCTTATCATATTGTTATTGGATTCAAAAAAATCTCTACTAGAATTAATGATTAAGAGGAGGTGAAAGAATTAGAATTTCCTTTCTTTAATTTTTTTCCCCAAAGGGATGCAACTGTCTTCTCCCACATTTCTGCCCCCTTATAAACATCAAGACATTCTCTGGCATTTTGCTGGGAGGGAGCTTTTTTTCTCCTGAGGGTAGGAGGAAAGCAGAGTTGTGGGATTTCTTTTCATGTTGTTAAAACCAGAAATATATAGAGAGCTTTGGAAAAACCCAACAACCTTCACATTTGAAGATGAAAGCATCTCAGCCTTATGACAGCCTGCCAGTTATATACAAAGAGTAAAATAATATCACAAGGTTATATTTAATTGGCTAACATATAGTGTGTGTGCACATATAGTAAACAAAACAAAATTGATAAGAAGTGATTTCTTATTTAGGAAAATTGTAACTATTTAAAACCTTTACAAAGGACAGCATCATATTTTCTGATCCTGTAGATCAAATTGAAGAAATTTATTTTCAATCAACAAATAACACTTGACCATCAAAGTATATGTAATAGTGCCTACAAATAAATGGCCATACAAAATGTAATATTTACACAGGACCCAGTCCTATCTCAGTAAGAGTGAAGAAGATGCTTCTTTTTTTCTGTGATAAGCACATTTATGTCATTAGGCATACATCTCTACCACCATTTTCACATTTATGCTCTAGACGAAGGCAAACGCTGTTACAGCGCTTAATTAGAACCACAGCTGTAAAGTGATGGACTATCCAAAAGTACAATTACTGTTAGAGCTAGGGGCTACTGTGGTCCATAAAATTTGCATTCAGAGTCTGTCATTGTTAATGAAGCTTCTGATTACTCATATTCTGCCCTTTTTTTTTGTTTTTGTGAGAAGCTGACTGCATCAGGAATCACATCTTTGCATGTCTCTTTTGCTCATTTATCCTTTCCCAAAATTCCTTCCTTCTACACCCTCCAGTCCTGCAGGTTTCTAAAACACTAAGCAAATTGTGGTTTTGTTCAAACAAGTTTAACAATTGTTTCAGACATAGTGTTACTATGATACTCTTCCCATATCATAGAAGTGCAAATGCATTCATTGCTACTAAGAGTATCTTGTTGAACATGAGTAGCTTTACAGGTATTTTTCAGTTTGAAAAAGGAATACTGATTCACAATAGGGTTTAGATATCAGCAGTCTACTTCCAAGATTAATGAGAATATCAAATTAAAAATTAACCCTGTCTACCAGTTAAATTAAGCAAATGATGCTTGCTGATTTTATTCTCCACTTCAGAGGAGAGCATGGTTGTCTTGCTTAATTTCACTATTAGCAGCTATCCTCACATAGTCTGCATGTTTCTACTTCAGTGGGATTGTCTGCAGCACACTACACCATGCTCTGATACCAGGTCCATCATATAACCTGATACAGTACAAAATAATTCAGCTGCATTTACTGATTCTTTAATACTTGCAGATGTATGAGTGTAGACACTACCAATCCATCCATTACCACGTTGGACACACGCCTGCCTGCTCCACTTTAGATTCACAGCCCTGCCCTGCCCATTGTAAAAGACAAACTCTAGTGATGCTTCCAATCGCTTGTGTAAAGTCAAACACTCAGTTTGAGTGCAGTGCTGCTGAAACCACTGAGAAAAACAACACCATGGCAGTTGCCTTTGACGATGACTTTTTAAATTTTTAAATATTTTAAGCTTAACAGAAAGATTTAATTATTGCTGGCTCCCTGCCCGCCCACAGGACTATTTTTGCTATCCATTTATACTGCATTGCTGTGATAATTATAATTCTTTACCTAAGAAAGGTATGTCTATAGCATAGACAACAAAAATTAGTATTAATTAGTATAAATTAGTACCCATGTTAGACATCTGTAGAAAATGAAATTTGTAATACCAAGCATTATCCTAAGAAATCTGCTCAAGAGGCCCTCCAACAAAGAAATCGTACTTTACCATACAATCTGTATGATGGATTAAAAAGTAATTAGTCCACTCAATTGTCAAATAGCAGAAAATCTGAAAATTAGCCATCAGCAATTGGAAGTGAAGGAATTATTAACAAAAAAATGAATGTAACACAAATGATTACCCAAACCTTCTGTGGTATTAGCATATGATGTACACTGACAACCTGAAAAATCATATTAAATGAAGATGAAAAGGTTGGCATGTTACATGATAAAATTACAGTATAACTGAATCTCTATCCAATGGACCAGTTTAGCTGTTTTAATCACATTTAAATAAATTGAGATTTTTTGACCATAAGTTAGTGTTGCTATAAAAAGAGTCAGAAAGAATTACAAGAAACAACAAAATGTAGGCAATTATGTATTTCAAAAGCACGATTTTGCAAAACATCTATTTTTAGAGTGTATAATGGTTATCTTCTATGTAATATGAATTCCATAGTGGATAATGAAGATATTACACAATTAGTTCATTATTTCTCCTTTACATTTTTCTTGCTTGTGTGTTTATTTAATCCAATGAAAACATTTTCGATGTTTAAAAAGTGAATAATAATAATAATAATGTAAAAAAAAAGTGTATGCTCTTTAAGATGCAGCAATAATTTCCAATATCAAATAAAGCAATAATACTGGCATGAATTTTCACAGACATTGATTTAATAAACAGCAGCATTTTTTATTCTGGGTGCAGTGCCACAACTTTACAAAATTAAGCAGTAGAGGTGAAACATACTTTTAAATTTCCACATTTTAAACCTATGGAATGCTCTTCAGAGATATCAGAATATGAAGCTGTGACCAGTGAAATCTGAACTTTAAATAAAAGTTGAGCCATTTCAATTGCTTAGAGCTCTAAGGCAGCACCACAGTCTATCAATTTTCAACTCAGAAAACTAAATGCCTGCTCCAATCTAAGAAAATACCTAAGTAAATTCAAAGTAGCAATTTTGTAAATATACTGATTGTCACTCTAAGATGTCATTTGGCAGCTTAACATAAATGGTCAAGATTTAGTAAAGACCTTTCCTGGCAGTCCATAATCACACAGAGGAATTTTTTGCTGGCAAGGAAGTTCTTACTCTTGGTCTGTTTCTGCTGCTGTTGGGTGGTTCCCAATATCCAGTTCTCTATTATTGTGTAACAACCAACAGACACTATCTGAAGGATTGTGACCTAGTTTGCAGAAATAATCAAGGAAAAAAGAACAAAGAGGAGAGGGGAAGGGTGAGGGAAGGGTGGTAAGTTTTAACCTGTTTTCTGTTCATCTTTTTAAACCATCCCATTGTGGTGCCAGAGGAATACCAATGCCAGCAATGAGGAAAGCAACACAAACAAACCACTCTTTTTCAGCAACATCGCACATTTTGCTCTCAGTTGTACTGAGAGAGAATGTTCAAGTACCAAGAGGCACATAAAGAGTGTGAAGAACTCTTTCATCTTAATTCCCATGCTTTCAGTATTTCATTTTGCCATATTATGTTGCATATTTCTTTAATTTTTAATAATCAGACTGCCATATCTTTGCATTGGTAATTTAATTTCAAATAATCACAGTATTAGAACCATAAAATTATCTATATTACTTCATGCTAAGTAAATTTTAAATACTCTGAGTATCAAGACACAAGTATAACTGTCTTCAAGATCTTGTATTACAGTGCTTTATAAGAAGCTAGATATGTCAATACCTCATTTTCCCTACTAATTAATTGACATGAAAAAATTCCATAGTAGATAAGATGAAGCAACTGCCTTGTAAGAAAAGAGTTAACAAGCTATGACTCTTCAGCTTACAGGGACTTGAGAGAGGCACAGCCTGAGTTTTCTAACTCTTACAGTCGTAAGCTGAACATACAGCTCTTACTTATCCTATCCTGACAAAACCAAAGTACATGGTGCCTGACAAACTGGAGACTGCTTAAAGAAAGGGAAGAACATGCTACTCTACACAGCAAACACAGAATGATTGAAATGTGAAGCTGTGGAAGGCTCTGATAGCAAGCTGTACTGGCATGCTCAAAAAATAATCTGACACCACGGGCAGATGAAGTCAACAAGTGTTAATGCTGGGAAAGGACTGGCCCACAGCAGGTGGCCCAGTTGGCCCACAGGTGGCCAAGTTCACCTGCCTTCCCCCTCCTCCCTTTTGAGTATCTTCTCCTACCGCGACTAGGAGAGCAGTGGTGCAGGGGAACATATAGGCACTTCCAGCCAGTCATGGTCCCATCCTCAAGAGGCAAAGTTCTGGGATGAAAGGAGCACTGCTCTGACAAAACATAGAAATCCTGCCTTCTCATCTTGTCCTGCAGTGCTTGCTACAGCACTGAATTACTCTTTAATTGTTAGTTTTCCATAATGCTTGAATTTTTTAGATGTGACAGAGCAAAGGCAAAGATTGCTTCAATTGTTTTTAAGTCAAAGAGAAAATTGAAACTTTTCATTGCGAAGTTCAGAGCACATCTGCATGATATGTTTCCTATTTGCATTAATTTAAATAATTTTCTACTTTCAGTCATTGATAAGACAATTATACAGACTGATAAATTATGGACTGATATACCTTTATGTTTTTCACTCCTGAACCAATATGCTCTTCCACTGCTTTAAGATAAGATAGCTTCTTCTAAAACACAAAACTAGAATTACTGTTTTCAGATAGATATAATTTACTTATCTTTCAAAGTTGATACATATTCTTGTACAGGACTATTCATTCACTAGTGGTTTTCTCTTAGACCATGATAAGATGAAAAATATTTATAGGTTTACAGAATTGATCTGCCTATTTATATATGTTGGACTTCTAAATGGAAATTTGGAAATATCTAATTGTAAATTATCTTACAAAGATAATGTGTAAGATCCCATTCTGATCCAAACACATTCTTCCAAATTCCTTCTATCTACAAACATGGAGGTGTCAAATCTTCTTTTCACAGGGTGTTCTTCCACAAATAGACAGAAAAGTGAGCACTGTTTTCTATAGGCATGTTTGTAATTTTTCTCAGTTAGAATAATTGATTTTCTTTTTTTAAAGCCAGGTATTTGTCAGAGGTAAACAGAACATGGAAAGTTTAAAGTGTTACAAAAAAGGACTTGGAAATCTTAGAATGATTCTAATATGATTTTGCCATTTAGTTTATCTATGAAATTCTTAGCATCTACAGGACTTGACCATAGTGATTGAAACAGGGTGCTGTACTGCAGAAGTCACACTAATGAATGTGTTTAATTCTGACAAAAAAAGGTAAGGAAAGGTGAAAGAGTTTGTTTAGGAAAGGTGAGAGTTTGTTTTATCATGTTTTTCCTCTAAGTCCCAGTGCCTAAAATACCTGGCCAGCGAGAACATGGCTAAATTTCTGTTTCTTTAAAGGAGTACTGCACATCATTTGCCTGTATACTTTTCTATTTGTAATATATTGCAAAAGTAAAAATTTTGAAATATTATTTATATTCATTGCAACAATAGAATGATTGTGGTTTTGTGCCATAATTAACTTCTTTGACAATAATTGAAATCTTTAATGCAATTTCATAAGGAGCATTTGGCTCAGCAATATGAATGTAGACCAGACAGAATAACCAGCAGAAGAGGAGGAACTCCAGTAGAAGGGGATGAACTCCAAGAATATAGTTTCTGTGCTTTCTGAGGTATCTATACAGTATGCCCACTGAAAGCTTTGTTTTCCCCCTTGCTTATTCCCCAGTAATATTTATAAGGACTATCTATTTCCAAATCTTCATAACTCAAGGACTCTGCCATAGGTTAAGAATTATTTCTGTAGCTAATCCTTGACACTGTTTTAGAGAGTATACTTGCATGAGTTACAACATGCAAATTTCTATGAAACCATAGAAACTATGACAATCAAACTGTGAATAAATAGAACTCATGAGATGGATGTCATCACCATAAATGATAGCTGAACATTTGAACCTTATTTCTGTTCATATTTTGTTTTCCCCCATCTTTGTTCTGCAGGGTATTGTAGTACTCAAGAAGATAAGCTGGGAAACCATGGAGCCCAAAGATTAAGTCTAGAAAATATAACTGAAGCAGATCATATTGTTCTACATAAGGTTAAACCATACAGAAAAATCTGTCTCCCTTGCTCTATGTCCCACAACAACATCATCAATAGCTGCATAGTAGAAATGGAAGCATTCATATCTGTTTTTCACTTCCTTAGTCTGCAGGAGAGGGGTAAGATGGCAAGGGAAAGTAGGGAATGGGGAGGGAAAGGAGGGGGCAACACACAATATGCCACATTAAAAATAAAAAAAAACTGCACCGGTTTTAAACAAAATTTAAAAATAAAATTGCCAAAGGATACTCAATTATAATCCCATACATTTAAAAAATTATAGAAAACAGGTTTATTGCCACCACTCTTACTGTTTAATAACTATGCTTAAAGATGTCCAAAAAGATTTAAATATTAACATCAAAATAAAGGGCTTTTTATCAACAAATTACCAACAAAATTGCTTCGAACCACTGCAGACTTTTTGTTTCTTCTAAATAATTAACCAAATACATTCTAGTAATCTGACACTGTTGATGGCATAAAAATAAATATGTTCAAAATTTTATGACATTTTTCTGAATATTTCAATAAAAACTAAAATCATTGACTCCTGATATACCAGCCAATGTCTGTTCTTACTGAACTCCAAAGGCAAGTATTTGATTCCCATCAATGTAGTGATTCTGACTATCAAAGAAATTTAAACCTCTCTAAAGGAGATCAGAAAAACTACTGTCAGTGCCATTTCTTTAAACTTGTATTGATGTAACAGGATTAATATATCCTTGGGGATATGATCACACCAGCCATCTCTCACAAAAAAATATCCTACACCAGGCAACAAGCATGAATCTAATACCATCTGAGAAAACTGAAGTGTCCATTACTGTCCATTTTCTCTACCTCTCCTGCCCAAATCACAAAACTGATTTCTAAGAGATGATTGCTAAAATACAATCTCCTACAATGACAGTCTTTCCCCCATGAAATTACATGAATACGCCAGAAAACAGCATCCTGCATGCTTGAGTATAAAGCAGTTTGACGCTAGGAGCAATCCATGCCTTCACTGCCATCTTCTGATTCACAAAGCTGCGTCAGTTGGCATCCTGTGATTTAATTTCACCTGTAAATCTATGGCTGAATACACAAGATGGTCTGTCTGATTGGTTTACACTTCCCGATCACTGTCTTGCCATGGGGATCTCTGTGAAACTACATTCTCCATCAGGGGACCAAAACATTTCATTGCCATCAGCGCAGATCCCTGCAGGCACCAACAGGCCTTGATTGCCCAGACCCACCTCACCAGAGACCCCAACAGGGGGCATCCAAACCAGGACTGAGCCAGGTGCTCAGAGGTACAACTTTCCCCAGTCCTGCTCCTGGCTGTTCCTTCACTGTCATTAAGATTTTCCAGACTAGCTTCAGGCCTGACCTGCTAACTCAGCTTATTTTTGGATTGCTGACTGCTGGGTAGTCTTGCCAGTCCACCAGTGGGAATTCATTCCCAGACTCCCCACTCTTGTGGACCAGCCCAAAACCCATATGGGAGCAACATGAAGGTAGCTGTCCCTCATTAAATAGAGTCTTATCACCTGTCACATTGTCAATGAGACCTTTCTTAATTTTCAGATCCTTATTCACCTAAAAAAATCCTTTCAGGGTAAGAAACAAAAATATACATTATTTTTGAAGTCTTTAATTTGTTAAAATATGCTTTTCATCCTCACTTTACATAAAATACTGATGACATTATATGACAGTAAAATACTGTATTTAAGTCCTTTGAAATTGCAAAAGATATTTTAAGTTATTTTTACATAAATCCAAAATAAAAGATATTTACCTTGTGAAAATGTGTATTAAAAGATTTTCGTGCAAACAGCATAGATATTAAAAAGAATTATATCATCTTAGAACATTTTATGTGGGCATGTTTATAGATAGCTTAAGAACATCTATATTCTACCTTCCAAACTAATTTTTTGATGAATAAAGTTCTAGTGAAAGAAAGAAAATGCTGTTAATGTTTGCCAAACTTGAAAACTGTTCATGTCCTTCTTTCCCTTATTGCAAATATTTAATGTTACCTTTAGCCCAAACTAAGAAAGACAACACAGTACATGGAAAGATATAGAATGAATCAAATTTAACTCTTTTAAAACCCCACTAATTTTATACAGTTTACCAGAAACTGAAGGAGAAGGGAAAATATGGATAAAATTATTGAAGCTTGATATCATTGTCATCTATACAAATACTCCTAAAACCTCTGTATGGTTATCTGGGTACTTTAGTTGAAAGCAGAAGGCTGGGATCAATCTTTAGAAGACACTGTCTTCAACTTAATGGGGCAGTTGCTCAGTGCAGTCAAAATTGCAGTAAACTTGCAGCTGTGATTAGAGACAGACAATATCACACAGTAAAGTTTTCATATCTGCAGAACAAAGAGCATGGACTAAGTAGGCAAAAGAAAAATCATATGAAAAATGAATGTCCTTTGATGCATACATTTCTTCAGAGTACAGAAGTGAAGCATATTCTCTGTTTCTATCAATTAATGAAGGAATATATCTACGACTCTAGGAAAATATGATGTTTTATGGTCTGCTTATTTTTCACAGATGTTCTAAATACCTTCTGGCTTTTTTATAAACATGCTTGCTTAGTATGCCAGGAGTTGTGAAAATTTGGTAAGATTTAATTAGCATTTAAAAACATCTAGACCATTATTTGAACCATATTTTGTGGTAATGGTAAGGGACATCTCTGAAAGCGTAGGCAGCAACTAGGTACCTAGTTCCTATTTATTGCCTTTGTAGGTATATTCTAGGGAATTAAAACAAGAACATCACCATGCCAGGCTGAAAATTTCAAATTAAGTGATATCTATCTACCATCCTATCATACTCTAGTATCTCTATTACTCTTCAATCAGAATTTCAGTAATAATTTGTTTGGAATCTCAGCTGAGAATGAGAGAAATGGAGATGGTCTAAAGTGCCTGAGTGGACTGATTATCCTTTCTCAGGTCATGCCATAGTTTCGTGCTTAAAAAACTCAAACCACAATTCTACATGAAGGCAACAGAGGTAACTGAACCTTTGAATAGAGAGTTTTTATTGGAACTCAGGTCAAAAATAAGAGCTGATGAGCTTTGGAAGAACCAGAAAAATGGAAACTACAAGGATGTCATGAAGTTATGCAGGGGTAAAACTAAATACATAATACCTAAAGGGCCTAAATAAAATAATAATAATAAAAAAGTAAATTCTGTAAATACATCTGCAACAAAAGGAGAGTTAAAGACAATTTTTATTTTTAATGGATGCAGAGGGAAGCATAATGACAAAGAATGAGGAAAAGGCTGCCTTCTTTCCCTCAGTCTTTAAATGTAAAATAGTTGTTCTCGGAGTACCCGGTCCCCTGAGCTGAAAGACAGGAACAGGGAGCAAAATGAAGCCTCCATAATCCAAGGAGAAATTATCAGCTACACCACTCAGGCACATATAAGTCAAAAGGGCTGGGTGGAATCCACCCAAGGGTACTCAGGAAGCTGGCAGAAATGCTCACAGGGCTGCTTCCCATAATTTATCCTCAGTCTTGTCTAAATGGGGTGGTTCCAGTGGACAGGAGATTGGCCAGTGTGATGCCCATCCATGACAAGGGTCAAAAGGAGGACCTGCAGAGCTACAGGCCTGTCAGCCTGACCTCAGTGCCTGGAAAGATTATGAGCAAGATCATCTAGAGTGTCATCACATGGCATATGTAGGATAACCAGGGAATAAGACCTAGCCGGCATGGGTTTATGGAAAGCAGGTCCTGCTTGACCAACGTGTTCTCTTTCTGTGGCAAAGTGACTGGATTAGTGGATGATGAAAAGGCCATGGTTGTTCTTTACCTGAACTTAAGCAAAACTTCTGACACAGTTTCTTTCAATGTTCTGGAGAAACTAGGTTCTCATGGCTTTTATAGGTATACCATTCACTGGGAAAAAAAAAAATACTGGATGGCTGGGCCTAAAGCATGGTGTTGACTGTAATTAAGTCCAGTTGGCAGCTGGTCAGAATTGGTTTTCCCTGGGGTTCAGGATAGGTATTTTTAATATCTACCAAAGACCTGGATGAGGGAATTGAGTTCATCCTAAGTCCATTTGCGGTTAACACCAAATTGGGCTGGAGTGTCAATGTGTTGGAGAATAGGAAGGCCCTACACAGGTGGAATTGATAGGTTGCAGCTTATCGTAATGAGGTTCAACAAGGCCAAGTTCTGGGTCCTTCACTTGAGACACATCAACTCCAGGCAGCACTGCAGGCTGGGGGAAGAATAGCTGAAAAACAGCCAAGTGGAAAAGGATCTGGGGGTGCTGGTCAGCAGCCAGGTGAGCATGACCCAGCCTGTGCCCAAGTGGCCAAGAAGGCCAATGGCTTCCTAGCATGTGTCAACAATCATGTGTCCAGCAGGACCAGGGCTGTGATTGTACCCAGTACTCGGCACGGGTGAGGCCACACCTTGAGTCCTGTGTCGACTTTTAGGCTTCTCACTCCAAGAAGGACATTGAGGTGCTGGAGTGTGTCCAGAGAAGGGCAGCAAGTCTGATGAACGGTCTAGAGCACAAGTGTTAAGAGGGGCTTCTGAGGGAACTGGTGTTGTTTAGCCTAGAGAAAAGGAGGCTCAGAGGGAAACCTTATCTCTCTCTGGAACTACCAAAAAGGAGGGTGTAGTCAGGTGGGGAATGGTCACTTCTACCAGGTAACAAGACATAGGACAAGACAAAACATCCTCAAATTGCATCAGGAGAGGCTTAGATAAGATATTAGGAGGAAAAAAAAAAAAATCTTTACCAAAAGTGTTGTCAGACATTGAAACAGGCTGCCAAGGGAAATGGTTGAGTCACCATCCCTGGAGATACTTGAAAGATTTTTAGATGATGCACTTGGGGAAATGGTTTAGTAGTGGACTTGGTAGTGCTCAGTTAACAACTGGAATCAAAGATCTTAAAGGTCTTTTCCAATCTGAACAGCTCTATGAAAAAAAAACCACAGGAGAATGAAAACAAAAGTCCTCTTAATCACTCTTTTTTCCTTTGACCTTCAAATTTTTACTGCCTTTTAAACCATACTTCCCTTTCATTTTTAGAATTACTGAGGAGTTTCAAGTTTTTTCCAATACCACCTCCAAGAAAAAGTTGAGAATCAAAGTATGATTTGTTCTAAAAATTTCTGAATTCTCTAAGTCCCTAATTTACTCATAGCACTATAAAACCTAAGAGGTTCTTTCAATTTTTCATCTCCATAGCTTCAAACATCAAAATGACACTGTAGTACAGCAGTGAATGATCAGCAAGAGAACTTGATCTTCCAAAGTCAAGCTGACCAGGAAGTCTCAGGAGTAACTTGTGCAGTCATGCAGTCATCACCATAAATAACATCTTTATCACATATTAATGGAAAGGCTACAGGATAAATCAGTTAAGCATTCTCTCAGTCTGGAAAGCAAGATACGATTTTCAAACAAACACTAGATACAGATAGTCATAAAACAATGCAGGTGGGAAGGAACCTCATAAAATCTGACATCCCCACCCCAGCTCAAAGCAACATAAAAATGTCACAATTGTTAAGAGAAATGTGGAAAATACATAATTTAAATTTACACTTTGATAACACTGAAGTAAAATAATAGAAATGTAAAATTCAACTTGCATATTGAGTCAGGAAATGAAACTCCTGTCTTTATCCCATTAACTGGTTAACCCAGAGTGTAAAAGCAGGGAGTGAACTGCACTCTTCATCTTCAGCAAAACTAAACAAAGAGAGTGGATCTGACTCTTCCATGGAGTGCCAGAGCCAGCTAAACAAAGAAAGATAATCCCACTGGAAATTTAATTCTTGTTGTACTGTTGATATTTATGTGTTATTTCCATACTGCTTTTGATTTTTGATATAGTCTTTATTGCTGTTTAACTTTAATTAAATTAAAACATTGTAACAATTAATGGGTAGTTTATTAACTGATATATATTCCTCACTAATTGAAAATATTAAAATCCTATGTGATTGTCAACACTTAAAAGATGCTCCAGTCTTTACTGGAGGTTTTGAGGCAGCCAGTGTTTCAGTTTCTTCATTATGTTCATATTTCTTCATCCTTCATTAGATTTCTGAAACATGGTGAGTGGTAAGACACTGGTTCTCTTGCTGGTATCCTCCAGCCTCATTTCACTTATTGGAGAATTGCTTTCTGTTACTTGATAATGCACTTTAAAACAATATCAAAAGTAAATAAAAATTACAATTTTTTAATGCAAAATCCTGAAGAAGTTCAGGAGAAAAAAAAATAATGTTTTTAGAATAATGTTTTAGATTGTAAACACACATCAAACACTACTTGAATTCCTCAGCATAAAGATAATTAAAACACATAAATTTTCCAGAGATTTCTTTTTCTCAAAAATATCTCCAATCCCAACTGCATGCAACATCAGAGTAAAATTAGAATATTGACCATTCCTGGTGGCCCAAACAGTATTTGCGAAAATAAGAGGTAAAATCCCCAACCACTACCAACAAAAAAACTCACCTAAGAGCACCTTGAAATTTTAATTGTCTTTTAGCAACAGTAGTGTTGTATGAACATATTATGAATTTCCCTGCTGAAAAGTATTCTCATGAGAAAGCAGAATTTACAGTGCAAAGTTCTGTAAACAATTCTCTCCAGTGTCTGTCCTGTGTCTCTGTCTCCCAGGAGATGGGGATTTGTTTCTCTTTCCTCACCAATGGGTGAAGTTTTGTTATCTCCCTGGTATGGGAAGGACTGGGGGAGAAGGATTTGGTGGGGCAGCAGGGAAGAAGCAGCAGCTTGCTTTTCACCTGGGCAGAAATAGCCAAGCCCAGAAAGAATGGAGTCAACTTTAATAAATCTTGTTAAGTCTTCTGATACAGAATCCATGAGTCTTGTTTCACCGCGACCATGAATGGTGACCCTGAGACCACACAGTAGAAATTCAAACTATAAAATTTAAAATACATTATTATTCTCCAGCACGCGAACAGTTATTACTTACAGTATAAACTTCATAGTTGCAAATTTATATCAAAATTATGCTTTGAAGAGAAGCAATATTTGCAAGCAAATTGAAATTAATAGGACATGTCATTTTTAGTTTGAAATTAGTCTCTAGACAATGTTTCTACATAGAACTGGTTGAAGATCTTTTTGCTGCTTAATGCAGAAGACTAACCAGATCTACTTGTTAATATTCTTGATTAAAACTTTCCTCGAGTAATTACATAGCAGAGGGTCACTTTCACCCTGGCACAGACACACACATCTTTATCTGAGGATCACAACTACTTTTTTATCAAACAGAAGTGTCAAAATACAGTTAATCACTCTAAAGACATTTACATGAAGAAGTATACAAGCCTTCTATATTTTTATATGAAATGGTTAAATAAATAAGCAAATCCAGAGAAACTTGGTCCAGACCAATTTATTATAATGCACTTGTACAATGTCCCTTATAAGGAGATGATCAAGGTCTACAATATGTAGTTACCACAAGTAGTCTTTTTACAGAACTACATTACTGTCTTCTTGCTTGAAACACAATGCCTTATCATGCTCAAATTCCTGTATCCAGGAAGCAGGAATAAAACTATCTCAAATTACACATACATTGTGATTATAGAGTACTTTGAGATCTATAAATCAGAACTATTTTCTACAGCAATTTGGAAATAGGGTGGTTATGTCAAGGAAACAACGTGAATGTTCAGGCCAATGAAAATCCACAAGTGTTATAAAAAGGAAATAGTCAGCTTTTGAGAGTTTGCAGCTTTATTTACAGACTACTTGCTACATTCTTAGGTTCTAAGCCCTCCCGCTTGCAGGGTACACTAGCAACAACTACAAATACTGGCTACATTAAAAGTAGACCAAAAACAGATTACAGAGAGAAGATATCAGGGTTGTGTACCCTATAACCAACATACATTTTTCATCGCATCTACTTCTAATTTCTTCTTGTAATGAAGCACCAGACAACAGGCACAAAATATAGGGCCATGTGCTTCCGGGGAACATCTTCCAACTTACTCTTCTCTAAAATGGAATAATGTTGAAATCACTCAGTGATCCAAAGTAAAAAGTGACAAATGTCAAAGACAGACCTACTTCAAATGCACTCCCACATATATTTTGCAAATAAACAACAGGTGAAATTTCAGATAGAACATATGTAAACCTTAAATTTCAGAGTGAACTTCTTTAACCCTTATAAAAATGTATGGGGTGGGGTAAGAATGGTGCCTTCATCAACTGACTTCTGTCTTTAAATAGAGCTCAAATCTCTGAAAAGTAAAATGATGGCTACCTTGAAAAAATTATCTAAAATTAGAGAACTAATTTCTGATATTTACTTAAGAACAAAAGAATTCCTCTCTAAGAACAGATTTAGGGTTACTAACCTATCAGTATACATGTACTTAAATTTAGACATCTGACACTTAAATGATGAAATGTTACTTCAACTACTGCATCTAACCTGGCTGAAGGTTTGCAGATTTTCTACTCTGTCCCTGAGAAGAATAATATAATAAGTAAACACTGTCAATTTATTTAATAAATCTTGGAGAAAGATTATGAAATAGTAAGAATTACCTTGCTGTATTGTGCTTAGGTACATTAATAGACGTATTTGGGTTTTCACAAAAACTGAACATGCAAATGTTGCTTAAGATCAAAAATGTCTACAGTAGGAAATTATTTTTTTAAACTATTCTATATAATTTTATGGGGTTTGTTTCCAATTAAAAGTTAAAAACTATATTAGAATTCAATGCTCAATTAAAAAATTGTCCCCTACACAACAGGAAATTCTCATTTACTTTAGCACCTACCTTTTACTTTTTATAAGCTATACAAAAATATAAAACCTTCTGCACTCTCATATCAGGTTTTTCACAGTTATTTGTGAAAAATAGGCATTTTCACAGGTGAAACAGTGCCATCTTGTGTATTATGGACTTTTTCACTTGTCAGAGGAATATTTTCCCCAAGGGACGTTCATATATATATATATTTTCCCCTGAGAATGATACCAAGTCCCATAGATAAAGTTTGAAATTTTCTGATGAAAATAGTTCTTCAAGTTGTTCAGCAAGCCACATTAAAATCATATCTTCCATTGAAGCAAGCAAAATGAAAACTAGTTTTCAAATGAAACACCACAGGGAAGTTAGATTCAGTTCTTCACAAACACATTTTAATCATGTAATTTCTTAGACTACAGTCTCCCTGCATAATGGTTTAGATTCAGTTTTAATTAACAGGTTTTAACTTTAATCTATATGGGATGGATCTCCATTTATTTGATGTCCCTGAGTACCTATGTAACTCCTTATCCTACACTTTTAAAAGTATTGCTGACCATCATTTAAATGAAAAACTTAGCCAAAACAAATCTTATTTTCAGTTTATAGATACTATGCTAAACCCTTATTGTTGTAGACAACTGGAAATATTAAATTGGTACTATAACTTTCCTGTATCATAAAAATGAGAAGGTAGTAATTTTAATGGTTCATATTTTCATTCCTTTGAATGTAAAAAACCCCTAAACCTTACAAACAAGCCCATTAAGAAAACTCTGTTTAACAAATGCTAATGTGGATTCAGAAGAATTAATAACTCTAGAGCACCTCTTGATGAGCACTTTCATAACTTTAAAATTGTGTGGTGACATGTACTGTCAATAATTTGGGTAGTTGTCTTAGCAGTTGACAATTCAATGCTTTTTGTACCCATAGAATTAAGTCCTGATTAATAACTCAAACTTTGCTCAGAAAAACAAGCTGAAGGACACAGCTGTATATAGTACAAGAAATTCAGCAACAATGATAAAATGAATAAACGATAAAAATGGAACTAAATGTGTCATTCGTTTCTATAATTTTGAAGTTTCAGTATGTCTTAAACATCTTGTAATTTGGCACATATATTAGAAAACTTTCAAAACATAGAGGTTTTTAATTACAGATAAACACACTGCATTATCCAGCCACATACTTCAAATAAAAACAACTATTGTCTGAAAGGAAGATTTCTGGAGAATAAAACACTAGACAAATGGCAAGATTGAATATCATGAGAAGATATGTACCCTAAAGGTAATTATGAACTGAATCATGTTTAGATTAGGAAATAAAAACTCTGTCTATCACAGGCATAATCTCAGGAGTACTCTATGACACACTCTTAACTTTCTGTGCTGAAATTGCTAGAAATATAATTCTAGAAAAAAATATATTCAAAGACCAAATATAATTTGGCACATTGCATATCAAGGAGTTTTACTGAGATTAAGGAATAAAGAATAGAAACCTTTATGTCTTCTCTCTATTTCCCATGCGCTGGGAATGATTTATCATTTCCAAACCAATGAAACTAAGGCAATCAAGACTGATTTTCTGCTCACACTTTACTTGCAAATCACAACCCTTAAGATATTCTAAAATTTTCAGACAAGAAATCTAGCATCTCACTAAGGAGAGTAAGCTCTCAAAAGGTTCAAACTGATGTTAACACATTTCAAAATATTAAATATGCCATTCAGCTCTTAGAAGCAATCCTGGTGATGGGAGCCCCAAGCCCCAGAATTACCGAAGAGCCCTGACACAGAGATGGGATTTCAAGTATTACACCAATTTAATCTTCTCTGGGCGTAGGTTGACATAAGCACAAAAAGGTAATGAAGTAGAGTACCACTGAAATTAATGGGAGTTGCAGTTAATGGGGTAGGGTGCTTCCTGTAGGTAAACAAAATTGCTTTTCATGGAGGAGATGATAAAAGCAAGCATCTCTAGGTGAAAACTTAAGAGCCGTGGGCTTAGTTCTCAGTTTTGCTAAATTTCTATCACTACAATTGACATATCCACTATATATTTCAACATATGTAAATGCATGTATATGCACATATATGCATATTAAGTCACAACATAAAATATTACAGCTTAAAAACTTTGTTTTCAAATAGAGGTAATCCATTTAGGCAGAAAGCCACAGATCTCGGGGTCTAAATTGTTTTGAACAACTTGTTCAGTACTTTACCACAACCCTGTCCTACCTTGTGCCTCTATTTTTCAAATGAAGAAATAGGCTTGTATAAAATCCATATACAGTTTATGCTTTAAAAGTATGAAGTTTTAAAAGTTGCTTTGCATATCATTAGACTAAATTTAAATTAATTAAATTAATTTAGTGGTCACTAACCATATCAATTAAAAGAAAGCCAAAGCCCACCTATAAGATTGATTTTGCTTTTAAATCACATTCCAACAATTTCCACAAAGGTTATTTTGTTGTTAAAATGCAAAAATAAATCTTTAAGGATCAAAAGCCAACTAGGCAAACAATACAGATTTTTCTACCTCTACTGCATGTAATAGAAGTCACTACATGCTAATTTACTCTACCTTCTTTACATGGAATAAAAAGAAAAAAACCCCTAAACTTTACAGTTACTCAATACTAAAACCCACTTTGCTTATGTATATAAGTTCAATATTAAATTCTATTTAAAATACATGTTTAAAATATGATTGTGTAGTTTCCATGCTACTGTTGAGAAGTTGCAGAAATGAGTAATTCAATTATCTGATTATCTGTAATGACTAACTTGACACACAACTGATATATATTAGAAGAAAATAGATGCTACTCCATAAGCATATAGTGACTGTATTCAGATTTCAATGAAGCTCACATGAAAGTGAGAGTTCCATGTTATGATTCTAACACACAGTGTTTTCTGCATCAACTACAAAATAAGATCCCATCACAATAATAAGCAGTAGACTATGTTTTAAGCTTTAAGAAGCATGTGAATGCTGCTAGGACCTCAAAACATGACATTCTAATATTTGCATAACTCATATTCAACCTGGTGGTTGTGTACCTGGGGCATTTGCTGTGACAGGCATCCTCTTAAAATAAATAAAATTTTTAAAATTGATGTCCAAGAGCTATTAGGAAGCTCAAGAGCTGGTTTTACCTTTATAATTGTAATTTTTTTCCTTTTATGTATGTGTATCATTCAGTAAAGACTTCTGACCATATGAATTATTTTGCAGTTAGAAGAACTTGCATATACTTGCACTTCCAAGGGCGACTTATTAGAAATTCCTGGATAAATCATTCACGTATCTGTCTATTAGTCGCTAAAAAAGCACTGCTGATTATTTCTTTACTCTTCTTTAGATTTATTTTACATCTTTCAAAACATGATGATGGCCTGAAAATTCAGGCAGCTTGGAAATAAGTTGTAATAAGAAGGATGTCTGTCTC
The DNA here is from genome assembly GCA_013397195.1 of Hylia prasina. Lineage (NCBI taxonomy): Eukaryota > Metazoa > Chordata > Aves > Passeriformes > Sylviidae > Hylia > Hylia prasina. Next base: position 722,040 of record VYXD01011922.1, read on the forward strand.
CTCTCAAAAGTAACAAATGACAGGACAAGAGGAAATAGGTTCAGTTTGCAACAAGGGGGGTTTCCTAATGTCCAGTCTTTAGACTGGACATTAGGAAAAAATTCTTCCCCAAAGGGTTGTCAAGCACTGGAACAGGCTGCCCAGGGAAGTGGTCCCTGGGGATATTTAAGAGATTTGTAGATGTGGCACTCAGGACCTGGTTTATCGATGAATTTGGTAGCGCTGGGTTAATAGCTAGACTTGATCTTAGATGTCTTTTCCAATCTAAACAATTCCATGATTCTATGATAGTAAGGTAAGATTAGGCAAGCTTCACCCATTGAAAAATAAGGGTGTGCTGTCTGAGTTCTACAATTTTATCTACTGTATCTCTTCATGCCAGCCCATATCTTATGTGAATAGTCAACCCAAGCTGAAAAAATGTGCCACTAGAGAAGCAAGTGAGGCTACAGCAGCTAATAGATTATATCCTTTGTCTTAATATGAGTGGCAAATTATTGGTAGAATGCATTTTAAGTATGAGAACTATCAGGAGAAATTCTTTACTTCCAACTAATTTACTACCTACATACATCCACTGTGTTCATTGCTTGAGGCAGACAGATGCTCTTTCACATGTTTTTTAGGTCTAATCTCCAGCAGAAACAATTTTTTTAAAAGTGAGGCCTGGGCAGGAAGTTATTAGGAGGGAACGGTAAAATAATTTTGCCATGTAATGGAAATGTAGTTTTTCAGTCGCAACAGGTAAGAGCTTGGTTAACAAAATAATACTGCAGATATTGTGAAATGAGATTTCAGTGCAGGCTGTCAATGAACCACACATTTCAGAGAAGAAGGTGTAACAACACTGAAACCCACTAGATTTAGAGGACATAATTGTTGCCTGTAATCTCACCTGCCAATAGATAGAAAAGCGGGTCATATCCTAGTGTGACTGATTAATAAGCTTCAGCTTTAACATTCAGGTTTGATTATTTGCTAATAACATTTCTAATTATATTATTTACCAATATCGTGCAGAAACCAAGTCTTAAAACTATTTTGTAGCCTGTAAAATGAGAGCAACTCACATACTTGGAATAAATAATGCACATCTCAGAAATATGATTATTTATTGTTCCAATATTTTGTCAGATACAATGACCCTTGAGAGGACTCCTAAAATTACAATAGAACTGGAATCTAGCTTCTCATATATGTGTCTTAAATATTTACTTCCCCCCTTATGGATCATAAAGCATCAAGAAAGAATTAAAATCTTGCAAGAAAACCTTCTGTGAACTAATATTGTTGACTCCCTAATGATTCTGCTGCATCAGATAATATCAGTTGTCCCCTTTTCATTACCCTTCCTTAAAATGTGTCACCATTACACATAAAATCAGATCATTACTCCTTTAAATTTAGCTCATCATCCAGAATTAATGTGTTTTTTAAATTAATAATAGAATCTGATGAGTTGGAAGGGAACCACAAGGATCATTGAATCCAACTTCTGCCCCTGCACAGGACACCCCAAAAATCACACCATGGGTCTGAGATCAATTGTCCAAATACTTCTTGAACTCTGTCAGGGTTGGTGCTGTAACCACTTCTCTGGGGAGCCTGCTTTGGTGACCTGCCATCTCTTGGTGAAAACCTGTCTGCTGACATCTAACCTAAATCTCCTCCAACTCAGTTTCATGCTGTTTCCTCAAGTCCTGGTCACAAGAGTGAAAAGATCAGTACCTGCCCCTCTGCTTCCCCTTGTCAAGTTGTTGAAGACCACAGTGAAGTCTCCCATCAGTCTCCTCTTTTCCAGGCTGAACAGACCAAATGGCCTCAGCCACTCCTCCTACATCTTCCCCTCCAAGCTCTTCACCATCCTCATTGCTCTCCTTGGACAGCTCCTTAACAGCTTAAAGTCATTTTTGTGTTGTGGCACCCCAAACTGCACACAGAACTCAGTGTGAGGCTGCCCCAGTGCAGCACAGAGCAGAGAGGGACCATTATTAGGTAGTTCTGTTCCCAGAAATGGTTCCCAACAACCATCGCTATGATACCAGTGGTACAAGAAGTGTGCTCGAGTTGGGAAAAGTTGTACAGGCTAATAATTCACAGAGGTACCCTAAACAACCAAACAACCAGACAAACAAACATTCCAAACAAACCAGAACAAATTTCTAAGAAACCAAACAGAGATATTCTGATTTGAATTAAAGTTCAACCTTCAAATTTGCTACTCTTTCATTTAATATTTTCCCTCAGGAATAATGATTAAATTGTTGTCATAACTTCATAACTCCAGTATAAACCAGTATAAACTTTTTTTTTTTTTTTTTTTTTTTTTTCCCAAAAAATAACTTTTTTCCCTTNTCCCAAAAGCTACATGTCTTCACTATGTTACTTATCAATGAATACTAAGTGTGTGAAAGCCAAGTGAACATGACAAATGAATACTGGAAAGACCCACTTGACGAATTATCAGTCATTGTGATTTCTAGAGTGTAAGAGAGAAAGACTGATAGCACTTGCAGTGCTTTGCTGGTGAGGGACATGACTGGACTTTCAAGCCTTCCTAAAGGACACTCACCTCAAGTAGTCCACTATGTTTTGGTGAAGAGGACAACATTAAGTTTATGATGTCAAACTCCTCTTATTTCCATTAGCCAGTTTTCCACATAAATATCTTTCAAAATGCTGAAGAATATGTATGTGAACCTCGTTTTCTCTTTCCATCTGTTTTGATAACACAATTATCAGCCACTGCTATGGTGCATTTGAGCTAGCATTTTAAGGAGATTCTAATGACATGCAACGAAGCTTAGACACTGCAGATGATAAACATAACTGATCCAGTATTTCCATTCTCCTCAGCTACCATTCACTACATATCATGTGCAAAGATGGCACAGCACTACACACATAAGTGAAATACTTGAGATCAAATTAGTTCTCAGAACAAACACACATACAATTAGAACAAATATGCTGATTAATGGAAGAACCTCTGGGAAAAAAAAATAAAACTCTAGGCAATTAAATATTTCAAATATTCATGTCAGAGGAAATAGAAAACATAAACATTAATACCAGCACTGCTGTTGACTTAAAATATCTTCAACCCAGACTGGTGGGTTATGTCACTGAATATATATAGAAACAGTATATTATAGTTACTATCATTAACTTTGTATTTCATAAGGAAATTGCTGTTTAGACCTTATAATTAAGATAATGACCTACTTATTTTAGAAACAGGATGAAGAGGGAGAAACCATAGCATTTATAAATACACTTGAGAACACCATTTTTTTGTCTCAAATAAATATAATTAAATTAAACCCAAAGAATTTCTACTCTTACTGTCTGATCTTTGTATTGTGCAACTATGAAACTGGTCCAGATTTTATAATCTCATGAAATTTGTTTCTCTACAGGTAGAGAATCCAAACTTAATTCTTGCCTCATCACAGCACATTTCCTGAAGAATGGTTCCAGAAGAGTGTGTTCTCGAAAGGTATTTTTTTAATGGAAAGACAGAAATGTGAATCACAGAACCTTAAGCAAAGTGTTAAGGGAGGAAAAAATGTGATTCAACTTTTATATTAAATTGAAAGAGATTAGAAGCTTCAAAATATTGACTGTAACAAAAGATGTAAAGACCTAAATATTCTTCACAATGATGTATTTAAACTTCTATTACACAATTTTATTCCCTAAAGGAAAGCAAATTAGAGCTCTAGCTGATGTTCAAGAGCAGCTTTAAAATGGGATTCATGCAGTGTTATCACTCACATTTTTGTAAAGGTTCCAATGTCTTGCTCTTCTCACTTCACATAAGATTTTTTTTGTGTGTGTAGTATAGTGGACACTGTTAATAATATAGGCTTTTAATATAGCATAAAATTCAAGTTCTGAAAATATATTGTAGAGCTTCAAATGTGCCATAAAGAAATTATCTGTCCAATTGTTCTGCTTCCCAAGTAAAAGGGTTTCAACAATCTCACACGCTATAGCAACCCCTGTTTTGGGGAAGCATTTCTTGATATTTAGCTTTTTATCTGCTATTCCTGCAGTGTGCATCAGTAGTTAGTGACAATTTATCAGTCCGGGAGTCCTGCATGTTACAGACTTTTATTCAAGTTAATGCTTTTTAACAGTCTGTTATCCAAATATAAATGCCTAAAATCACCCATATTTATATAATTTATGCTTAAGACAAGGGACTGCTGTCACTGGAAACACACAGTAGGTACAGCTTTAATGAGACATGGTAGAACAGTGATCTTAATTCATTAAGATCACTGAAAGTCAATTTTAAAATTCCCCAAAGTCTTCCAGGATGTAACAGAATACACCACATGTGATAAAGATGGCTTCTCCAGAAAATTAAAAAATAAACTCCTCAGACATGTTCTGATGCAACTCATGCTTTAGTATAGATATATGTTTAGGTGCTTAATCAGAGTATAAGCACATTGATCAATTTTATGCACTAAGTTTCTGAATATTTTATGGAATCTTTCATGCCAGTATTTCAGGATTAGTTAAATTTTGCAAACAGAGGCATTATCACCATTTAAGCTATGCAGTGTGGCCTTGAGCACTGTTCCAACAGCGGCACAATCACACTCTGAGCTTTTGGTTTTTTGGTATCTCCCTTCCCTTTGTGGAGGTGGACTATCAAGGGTGTCCTGAATGACCCACATCAGTAGCTAAATGGAGTCCCAAGTGGTGAATGCATTTAAGTACTGGTGAAGAGGGCAGTGAAGAAGACAAAGCCTGGCTCATTTCTGTGATGCCCAGTGACAGGCCAGCAGATAATGGGTACAAATTAAATTACAATAAAATATACTTAAATCTAACAAATAACAAAGATTTTCACTGTGGAGGTTATTAAAGACTGTTACAGATTCTGAAAAATGTCAATATCCTTGGAGATGCTCAGAACCTGAGTAGACACAACCCCAGAAAAACCTGACTTACTTAACCCAGCTCTACAGTTTCTACTACACTTTTTTCTCCTCCTTATCCTTTCTATGTTTTATAGCATCTCAAGAATGTTGGGGACCAGTAAATATAAAAGAAAATTATAGGGAGGGGATTCCTTGCATAATAACAACTCCTGAAGCAGGAGGTTAACATTAGCCAGTGTAGTCAGATTACTAAAGGACCTGGTCAAACTCGTGAAACAATGTTTTAGCACTTCTACGCAAGTTTTCCAACACCACTACCACATAATATTTTTCAGATTGAAGAGCTGTAAATTTAGGCCTTGATGCAATAATTCTTTGAAATATATGACAAGTGCTTGTCAGTTAATATTTGCCTTTATTCTTCTTTTCCTCCTTAATACAATATATCAAATGTCATTGTTTAGAACCTGTTATTAAGAAGGTTTATTAAGAAGGCAATGGCTTAAAGAAAATTAGAATTTTCTTCCTGAAGGCCGTTTTAATTTTCATTATTTTTAGGATTCAATAACTTGTCCCTAATAACAGGGTATGCCACCTCTGCTCACCACTGCTTTGAAAACTGGCTAATATTTAAACTGTGGATCAGTGAAAATCAGCAATGAATCATGTCAAAAGGACGTGTCTCTTGAATGCTGCTGTGATGAGTGCTAGGTCAGGTTTTAATTAAATTCCTCATTAATGATCTGAAAAAAAAAAATAAAGACCATGCTAATGAGATTCACAAACTGGAAGGTGGCTTACCGACCAACAGAAAAGTTTGGAATGTCGCTAAGGAAAATATCTTCTTGTTAATTTGAAATATTTTCCATTTTACTGGCAGATATTTGAAAAATCAAGGGAAGGAATGAAATTTTAACTCTTTTTTTTTTTTTTTTTGTTCCTTTTTCTTTTTTTTCTTATTTTTTTCTTTTTGAACCAATGTGAAAATGACCAAGAAAAAATGGTAACAGAATGGATAGAAAACTGAGATGTCAGAAGAGGATGAAAAGGTATCCTAGATCCACACTGGCGTTATTGAACTAAGAAAGTTTATACCAGTTCAAGAGGAATTCTATTACAGATTTTCAACCTACTTTTTCGCTTAAAGGAGAAACATCAGATATTTTAGGAATTAATTGTTTGTTAAAATATGTTTGAATGCCATAATTTGAAAAACACTGTGGGAATAATAAAATACTTTCAAGGTTTGGTGAAAAACATTTCTCTCATGCAGATGCATCTAGGTAAACGTTTTAACCAAAACCAAACTATTTTTAACTTTATGATAGAAAACAGACCTTCCATATTTCCTTATTATCATATCATTATATTACCCAAATATTACTAACATTTCTTTTGAATTTCATCTCTACTGAAGTCGAGGGCAAAGCTTGCTGGTCCCTTGATTTTTAAAACTTTCTGAAAGTGACAGTTTAGATGAAATGTAAGAAGTAATAAAAGGCTACCAGTTTTTCCTGAGATACGGAGAAATTATCTTTGAATTTAGTTCACTTTAAGAATTTTCCTTCAAAAAATAAAATTTGAAATAAAGTCCATGACAGTTTCATAAGTGTTTGCAATAATATTATCTGTTATACCCAATAAAAGAAAATACATTACAAAATGCATGAAAGCTATATTAACTGTACTGGTTTATTAAATGCATGTTTTCTTTTGCTATTGATGTTCATAGATGATGAAAATGAATTTTGAATTTTCTTGTCCGTTATAGTTTAAGAAATCTCATTCATGTTACAGGAATGTGGTTTGTGCTTAATTTACCTTAAGGAGAGGTTAAATTTCTATAACCTTTGCAGTTCTGTTAACACTTTTTCCTACTCAGGAATCTTAATGAATTCCTCTTTCTATCACTAAATTACATGGATCTACATTTAATTATGAGAGCACTTACTAAATGAAATAGAGGATAAATGAACTCTCATTTAACCTTAACAGCACTTGAAAACCATAGATGTCAAAGATGAATAATAAGTGTTCAAAGCTTAAACCTTCTTCCTCTGTAACTGCTAGAGTAATTCTATCAAGAAGAAACACAATTAGCCTGTTAGGATTTGGCAGACTATGCAACTATGACCAAGTTTCTTGTTCCATAGATCATTGATCATGTTATGTAACAAACTGTAAATTATACAGGCAATTGAAAAGTATCACATCAGAGAATTTTCAGATCACCTGAAGAAGACCTTGTGGAAGGATAATTTTAATTTGATCCATGAAATGGAAGCCTGGACATTATATGTTAATTATAAAACTCTCCAGCAAGAGAATAACACAGAATTTTTAAAAAATGATTTCCCTAAGCTGATTTAACCTTCAGAGGCTATCCTTAGTACACATGCATTTTCTCTTTTTCTTGCTTTAGCAGTAAATATAGCAAAAGACAGAATTTAAGAAATTCAAAGTACCCCAGATATGGCAGAATGAAACAATGTTGCTGAATATAAGGGTTTTAATTAATTTGATTTGTTTTGTCTTTAAGGTATTTATTTAACTCTGTATCATGTTCCAAATGCAATTTGTAGGCATTCCAGTCTTAAAAAATAAAACAACAAAAACCAAACAACCAAACAAACCACAAAAAAAAAAAAACCACAAAGGCCAAACCACTGCTGACTTGTTACACAAAGTCAAATCTCATTGAATGAAACATCATACTCACTGTCAACTTCTAAACCAAATGACCTTTAAAGAAAAACTTCCTGAAATACACAAACACTAACAAAGAGGTTTCACTAGAATATATCTGTTGTATTTCTCAAGTAGAAGCCATTTATACACATAATATTCCATATACTTCTAATTTAATGTAAACAAATACATGGCAACAGGTTTCCTTCAAATTCTGATCCCTTCTAAAGGAAATACCATTCTGCAATTTTCAGGGTGGGGAAATGGGACTAGGAAGGACTTTGCGTTGTGCCTGGAATGCTACCAAGCCACAGGTTCTGAAACTAAAGGAAAAAAACCCCAAAACAATAAAAGCAAATGGAGATGTAAATGACCCTCTCTTCTCAACCATCACTCTCTGGAAGTAAACTTACCTTTAATATACTCTCATTTAAAAAGAGTTACTTCAATGTTACTTGGAACCATTCATGAATACATTACGGAAAGATTTCTGGGAGGGTTGGGGTTTTTCCCCCCTCACATGATTTAACTGCAATGTTCAGTCAGCTGTCAATTACATAGTGTAAAAATCATAAGCTAGCTTAATTACAGGAGTTTAGGTATGTTTGAACAGCAAAGCCATGTGCATATAAAGCCTTAAGCGGGTGCTTGCTTGAAAATGTTTACATTCTACCCTCATCTGCACCAGTGACTTTCTGTTTCTCAATTAAATCCTGTATGTCTATTTTTAAAACCTCTAGTAATATGTTGTTCTTATCTATGCTTTTTTGCTTTATAAACTTTCTTACATTTTAAAATTAGATAAGTCAGTCTCCCCCAAAATAGTCACTCAACCTTTCCCCCAGAACAGTCACAATTATAAGATGATATATACAACGCCTTGGACAGCAAATAAAGCACATCTGCTTTACCCATTGATAAGTTTCATTAATTTTATTTTTTTTAAATTTACTGCAAACATTCAGAGTAAAAACAATTTTGCATCACATTAGGAAAGATCCCAAGAATAAATATGTATTGTGAAACTCAGCAATTCAGATTTACACTACAGGATCATATGAGCTGCCAATGTTAAGTATAAATCTTTTTCATAGAGATTATACATGTCTATCAATTATTAAACTCTTCATGTATAATGCATTCCTTTCTCAAATTTAGATGGTGTAAAAGCCTGTTCTCAAAAAGAGTTACTTTTGTTTATCCACTTTTTTGCTTATATTGAAACATGAGGTCCAGTTGAATTCAGTGGAACTAAGAAGAAGGCTAAAATGTATATCAGTGACTTATATCAGTGACTTGTCTTCTATTTTCCAGGTATCAATAATAATTATACTGGTGTAATATAGCATATTGCAGAGACGCACAAAGCCTCTTAATTCAGACGCCTTGAGGAATTTTGGGATCCAAGTCAAAAAGAATTAAAATCCTCCATGTATTCTGAAAAAGTTTGATATGAATGAAAATAAAAAGCTCTTCACTGCAGCTATGTACACAAAATGTAAACCAGACTGTTCATGAATAGATCACTGGTTTAATTCAATTAGAAAAATTATTAAAATATTCAGTGAAGATTTTGACATGTAATTTTTTCAACTTAAGATTCTTCATTGCATCAAGGAGAAATGGATTAACCTATAGCCAATACAGACACTTAATAGAAGCAAAGCCTTGGGGGGGGTAACTTAATTACCTCAAGATAAACTCTTATAAGAAAAAGGAAAGAAAGAAAGAAAGAAAGAAAGAAAGAAAGAAAGAAAGAAAGAAAGAAAGAAAGAAAGAAAGAAAGAAAAGAAACAACAATATGAAGAAGTAGTCTCAACCATTGTAAAGTGGTCTGTCAGTAAAGGAGAATCTAGAAAAACTAAGGATTTCTAAGAAACTAAAACTCTGTGCTCTTTGGTGAGCTGTACTGATACCAGCCAAAGTTAGCAATGATGAAAAAACATTGGGATCCCTTTAAAAAAACCTTTGGGCACTGCTGTAGAAAGTGGGTTAAAAAGTGACAAGCATGTACATACGAAGACACACCTATATGAGACTGCAGCAAACCTGAAAGTAACTGACTGCCTAATTTATTTCTGAAATGTTGGTACAAGTTGTCCTAAAGAAAATGTTTGAAATAGAAGAGTAAAAGCTTGTGTGAGCAGACCAACAGGTATTTACTGGCAGTTTTCAATGATTTTTCTCTTAGCTGACACGTGCTTCAGGAGTAGAGGAAGGTGAGAGAATGAGAAATCTGTCCACATGTTTTAAAAACTTGAGGGAAAACATGGAAGTTTCTTTTTTTATTTGTTTTGTTTTGTGTTTGGGGGTGGTGAGGTGGTTTTGTTCTTAGATTTTTTTCTGGTTGGGTTTTTTTGTTGTTTTTATTAAAGTGATCCTGCATACTTCTGACAGCCACAGGAATAGAACTTATGATGATACACATCTATCTAGCTCTTCATGTGAATATATCTTCATAGACAGCATAAAGTAGAAATTTCCAAATATTTATATTCATCTCATTAGACTGTATGAAGTATCAAGCTTATCTCTCTTTTATCCATTCAAACTACTGTATGGCTGGGAATTCTGGGCAGCAGCTGTATTCTCACTCACCACTCAATTTCTGCTCACAATTTTAACTCTGGAAGCAAATGAGATAAAACCCCTGACTAATGACTAGTAAGATGACCTGTCAGTGGTTGTTAGTATCCACTACTTTTCTTTCTTAAATTAAAGCAGTGATTTCTAGAGATATACATTGCACAGAAACACAAGCAATTTTAGAAGACACTTTTTTTTGAAGCATGGGTGTTAATTTCTGCTTTCTCTCCCTCTACTTGATGAAAATGACAACTCATGAGATTTGATGCATTCAGATCAATTACTGAGCCACAGACTAAAAAAGAATTAAGTCTTATTTTAGAGTTGAGCACAGAAGAAGGCACTTTGGAAAAAAATTATTCTGATGATTCTACCCTTAGCAATCAAATGGATGCAGGTATTTGTTTTAAAACTTTGAGAGATGCATCATATCTAATTTCTGCTTCTTCCCCTGTCAGATCAGGTGCCAGTAAGCCATTCATCTTGTTCATTACAGCTTCTGTATAACTTTGGATTAGAGCTTTCAGACTTGGATTAAGCCTATTCTTAGTGCTTCTAAATCAGTGTATTTGATTTTCTTTTTGTCAGGATCAATAGTGTAGCAGAATTTCATAAGGTATCCCTACTATTTCCTACATCAAACATGACACTAAGACATCTCAACAGAAACAACTTCAAAACTAACATAGGCATTAATTTGTCAGTGCATTTAATGACACTCAGAATTAAGAAATGGCAAATAGGAGATGAAAATCTGTACGTATGAAACAGCATAAAAATGTTATTTACAAAATGTTTCCTAATTTATTTGAAAGCAAATATATATATATAAGAAGTCATTTTTTAGTTCTTGCAGATGTATGTCTGTGGACTCTTGCAGGATATCAAAAGGATAAACAAATTTTTATACATGGCACACGTGAACTAAGCTCTTTTATAACTCACAATTATAAAACAAACTTCTGAGATTCAACTCATTCATAAGCATTATCTACCAAAGAAATTTACACATGTTTCTTCTATTCTCACAGCCAGGCATTTATTTTCATGCTGCAGCCTGCTGCTATGGTCAGGTGTGAGTCCTTACAACCTTATCTAACCTTACGCCTTGTAGTCCTCTCAAGAGTAAAGGTAATCTTATATCGGTGGGCACTCTCTCTCAAGCATGAATATATCTTATGGCACAAGGCTAAGAAAAATATATGTCCTTGCTTTTTCATTCTTAACAACAAAATTCCTAAAATCTCAAAAGCCATGTTTTAAATATATCATCCTATAAATTTAAATCAGTGTTGAGCAAATACTGCCTCCAAAAAGTACAATAAAGTTAAAAAAAAGGAAGTGGCTCCCTAGCAACAAAATAATAAAAAACACTAATGATTGCATCAATCTCTTTCAGCTGCAATTTACAGCACCTCAATTGTAATATATTTTATAAGGATGAATGAAAGGTTCTTGCTGTGTTTTACAGTGTTACACAGAGGCATCCTTGTATGTTCAGTTTGAAACAGCAAATATTTTTAAATTAAGGACTGTTCTAAGCTGTGTCCTTTGCTGGATTTATGAGCTTTCTATGTATATATATATAAGGCACCCATCTCATTATTTCTATTTGTTGATCTCTTTGAATCACATGCTCTTTGGATCATGCCAAGATCTCTGTCTATTTGACCATGTGTTATAACATTTCTCTTCTTGCTTAATCTTAAAGCATCTTGCCAGTGTTTTGACTTAGTTTTTCTGCCTAAAAAATTTAAATTCACCATCATTTTACTCACAATAGGTCCTGTTTCAGGCTAGTTCTAAAATAGGGGTTTTTTTTTAAGTTAGACTCCTTCAGACGCATGGACTGCAAGTATGTTTGTTTCCTCATGTGCTCTGTGTTCTTCCTTCCTATTAATCGCCGCTTGGAGATACATCTGTGTGGATGTATTGGTAAATAATTCATACAGTGTCAAGCCTACAGCTAGTTAATTAGCTACTTTTCCCAATCCAGGAAGCAGAATTTTATGTGTCAACATCTTAATCTCTATTAGGTAAGGAAGCAGAGGGTGATGTCACCTAGGAAGCTAAGTGCTGATATCAATCAGTCGTGTGACCTAATTACAGACCCATTAAAACTGACATAGAATACAGAACAGAGAGAGATGCTCTGTGTATAGTATATATTTCCTTTCTGGTTTTCCCTCTTTTGCCTCAAGTTAATTGTGTGCTATCAATAGATGGCTGGAACATTATCTCAAGAGCAGGGACTGATCAGCTTCAGCATTCAAAAATTGATCCATTAAAAATAAATAGAAAATCTTCCCCAGAGCGTGGGCCAAATCTGGACACTGTGATTTCAGAGTATTAGGAAAAAGTAAAGCTAGTCCATATTCCTTTTCAGGCAACCTTACAACTTAATTTAAACACTATTTTGTTTGAACTTGAATGTCTTTTAGAATTAAACTCACTTCACTGTAAGAAACAAAAGGACCAACTACTCTTTCTATCTGAAGAGACATTCTTTTTTAATCCATATTTTGAAAGAATTATACTACACTATTTAGCTGTTTCATAAAAAAGCAGTGTAAGAAACCCCAACCACAACTGTAAGAAGCAAGCATGAAAAACCATGAGCAAATATTTGTTGGAGAAAAATAATTCAAATTGCTAGCAAACCCATAAAACTGGACCACAGAAATAGTAAAATTTTGGGTAAAAGCTGACATTTGTGGATTTGTATATCCTAGAAATCAAGTGCTGTTGTGGCATTTAAGCAGCTCCCATGTGCTCTGAAAGAAAAAAAATCCATATCTGTAGTTTTTTCACTTCCTGCAATTTCCCTGGAGCACCTGAAAACCAAAAAGCACTTTGAGTTATACAGGTCAAGGGAAAACTTGTAACAGAGGTCTGAATGTCTGTGTCTTTTTTTTTTACCTGTTTAAATAAATTTTAAATAAATTATTTTTTAAAAAAAATAGGTTTTAAATATTTTTTAAACCAAAGACTGAAAACACAGACAGCAAATTAGCATCTGCCAGTAGTATCCAATTAGAATCAAACTCCTGTATACAAACTGACCCCTGCTAATCAGCTCACACCCAGTGCACACTTTTCAGGTGAGAAACAAGCCTGCCTTTCAGTCTCAAGCTGCTTCCAAGGGTACAGTTTCTACACCAGAGGCCAGTCAAAGCAGTGCCCCATTGCCAAGGACCAGGACGGGACCCTGGATCACCACTGTCTGCAGCTACCTCAGCCCCTGTGTGGTGCAGCTGCACCCCTCTGCCTCTGCATGAAGATACCTACCTCTTCTCCACAGTCAGGTTGGCATCCTGGCCATTTCAGGTTGGAATCTTATGCTACTTCCATCAACTGAAGTGATAAATACAATGAATTTTTCCCCCTTTTTCCTGGTTCCTGTTGCTGTTACATTTCATGTGCAATCCTCAGCTGTACTTCTGCTGCTTTAGTCCCAGAGTGGAAGTACCTGCCACTAAATTTAGGAATGCAATCTGATCAATGATTTTCTTTATGACTCCATAAGGAAACGCACAGGCTGCTTGAAGCTGATTTCACAAAATACCTAGGTTTTGTACTTTTAAACAAGAATGGTTGCACAAAAGAAAACTGCAGACAGGTTCCCGAAAAACAGACTAGTTATAGTAAGGACTGACTTTCCACTAAGTTTTGATCTAGTGTTTAGAAATTTGTCTTGAAATCCTTCTAACATATTTGGATGAGATGGTTGAATATCTACTATTTTCATGATTTTTCAAGAACACTTGAATATTGTGGTTTTCACAATCAAATTCATAATATTTTCTGACACACATAAGCAATCTGAAATGGTCCCAAAATATTTTTTCTTTTCTCAAAACATATAGCATGAAAATTTTTTTGATTAATTCCTCTGCCTTTTACATTATTATCTCAAATGAAATCAAATCCTTTTAAACCTGAGAACAATATGGACCTGTTTATATGAATTTTGAAGCCAGAAATGATTTTGAAGAGAGATGGAAATTGTTTGCAACATAATTTCAGTTTTTAAATCACCTTCAGAGTGGAAAACCTTGAAAAGCTCATATATTCAAAATTTAAGTGGGCAGTTTTTTGAACACTCCAGTCAACTTCCTGCTTTAAAATATTTTTCAACTCCATTTCACAAAACACTCAAAAACATTCTGCAATATTTCTGGATTTTCAGGGAAGTAATATACCAATTATTCTTGCAGTAGGCTAAAATTCAAGGTTGACTCAAAGTACATTACTCTAGGCAAGTAATTTCTTGATTTATATCATGAAAAGTAAGGCAAACATCTAACAACACTTGCAAGAAGGTTGAGTTCCTTTTGCCCCATCAGAAATACACATCTGTCACAAGGTAGCTCTGAAACTTTCATGTGCATTTTTCAAGTCAGGCTTTTATATGCACATGAAAATATAGGCTGCTCCATGCGTAAACTATTTTCATGTAGTAATTTTGAAATATATCAAAAGAGTACAGTGTGCATTTGGTACTTTAGCAAAATTGTGCATGTTTATAACCATATAAAAAGGCAAAATATGCGTAAGAGCTCTGGGAAGATCAGGTAACTTCATTTTAAATCAGAGAAGAAAAATTTGATATCTAGGTTTGGAACAGACATATGTAAGTCGGACTACTAGGCATGGAGCAACCTAACATATATATATAAGCTACAAACAGAAATATCACTCATCTGGTAGAGAGCTTCTGTGACATTTGCAGGTTTCTATTTACTTTGTTCATTTGTTAAGGTTTATTATATAAGCAACGCAGACTCTTTCAAATGCACCATCATGAACACTGTTAGTAGTAGTTCCCTGTGCTGCTTGCTCAAGGCCTGTATCACTAGGAGGAGATTTTAAAGTACAGGTCCAGATAACCACAAACTCGTTTTCTAAATTCTAACATGATGTGTCAGAGAAAGATTATATATATATACACACATACGTACACCAATTGTTTGCTACAAAAACTACCGCTCCTTTATTCTGATTATTATACTTACTCTGATATTGTATAGAAAGGCTCTTGTTCAGAGTCTTCTCTGACACCAAGGACTATGTTTACCGTTCTATAAAGGGTTAGAAATGTTGAACTGCAGATTAAATAATCCACTCAAAATCCATTTGCAATCAGATAGTAGCCTGTCCATCACATAATAGTCTAAAATGACAGAAATACTAAACTGAGTAAGATTAAATAATCTGGCAGGTAGAATGAGAAAGGGCAGACATGCTTTGCTTTTGTTTTCCCTCATGCTATACTATTTTTTATCTGCTGTTTTACAATTATTTCTCCATAACTGAGAGAAAATGAAGATTCAATTAAGGCTTAAAAATATATATAATAACAAACATGGCATGCATGGGAACACTGAGAGATCAGGCCAGACAAAAATACATCAACAACACAAATACATCTGAAGCTAAAGCACACTGATTAAAAATTATTAAATATTTTACTTGGTGTCTTGTTTCAGCAAGACCCAGTGAAATGAGATCTTTTTTGCACATTTTTTCTCATGACTCAATATAAAAATATTGCCTTAAATATGCTTCTAAAAGCTACACGTATTTACATGGATATGATGAGCTTCTATCCTTAGACTACAAATCTAATACAATCTGTAAGACAAATTGTGCCCTGAGGAGCAAATATGTATCTCAGTGGGAGTCAGGAAGAGGCCAAGGAAATTTGTCATTTAGCAAAAAACATTTTTCCCAGGTTCACGGGCACATGTGTAGAGTCTCATCAAATTTTTAACAACAGTTTTAAATTCCTTTCTCCAGTACAAAATTTAGGTATGCTGACAGATAAAAGAATAATAGGGTAAAATATGTGACTATTTGCTGATTTCCCTCTTGTCGTATATTATAGTACTTTGAATATTGTTTCTCCAGGGAAAAAGACTGACAATAAAAGAGAGGTATTTGTGGTTACAAATGTTAGGAGGCAAAAAATCTGAATCTATGCACTGTGAATGATACTATACAAAGATAGTTTGCAGAACTCAACTTCTCATTTCCAAGGGTTTCAAACCTGTTATTGGACATCTAAGCATTTAAGCATAGAAAAATAAAAGAATCCTAGAGGTCAATAGTCTTGAGCAGGTATGTGGTTTTTAAAGAGAGTTGAAATAAACATAGTCTTTGAGGGAGGAGGAATCTGAGTTTGTGTTTGTATTTTTTGGGGTTTTTTAAGTAGAAAATTATTTTTGGACAAAATCTGTGCATCACACTATATGCTCTCAGTACTTAACAACCATGAGATATTTGTGTCATTAGCCAACCTTCTACACACTTCTATCAGATCAAATATGAACAAAATTACACAGATCTGGTGGGAATGTAGAAGAGACAAGAGTCTATGCTGGTGAAATGTACCTCCTACAAAAAGGAGAAAGCTTCAGGTGAGGATTGAAGTAATAAAAGATAGAGGAATTGTGGTTTTATTGTTGTGAGAAAGTACCCTCTCTAAGAGAAAAAAAAATATCCTTTGAAACTCAATATATTGAATGAAAGAGAAAATTAGGGATAGAAAGCATTCCAGGAAAGTTAAACTGTAAAAGAATATTTCCTAAATGCAATAGCAATAATGCTTTCCAGGCCTCAATACTTTTTGAATGTATGAAGACCGTAATTTGCCCTGTTTAAGCTCCTGAACATGCTAAGTAACCAGATAACCAGACCTAAAATGAAATTAGCATCAGCTCTATTTCCTTAGTTCCCTGCAAGCTTTGCTGGTACGTTTACAAAAGTGGAATCCAATTTACTGAGTTCAAACATTTTGTAGCTAAAAAAAAGTGTTAAATAGGCTATTTTTAAACTTGTGAAAAGGCAGTGATGAATTTCTTTAGGTTATCTTCTATTAATCTACCTACTGATGACTTTCTATTGTCTCCCTTATGGAGTTATTCATAATTTATTTCTATACATGCTCTTTAACAGCTATCTGATAGAAATGTTTATTGTAGCTATTTAAAACATAGCAATATGTGTTACATATAAATTTTTTTACAGCTTTTTCATGAACATTCTTATTTGGAAATTTTCCTCAGTACCTAAAGAATGTAGTGACTGTTACGTCAGAAAGAACTTAGAATGCTTCTAGATTTTTAACTTTTCAGGTGGATGTATTTAATTTTCTAGACAGAAAGTTAGTGTTAGATAAAACCGAAGCACATTTACAACTATTTCCTGTACGTATCAAAAAAAACAAAAACAAACCAACAACCTCTGGACTTTCCTTTCAAATGAACTACATCTGAAGATGTTAAATAGTCACTAATTTTCAAAAGCATTCAATGTTCAAATGTTCACCATTACTCTCATAGAGAGCGTCAAGATTAATAAATAATTAACATTTCCAAAACAAACATACCTCAAAGTCATCAGTCTCTTACTTCTTCAGGAGAACTACTACCTCAGCTGCCTTTTTGTCTTCTGGTCTTGAATTTGTTTTGTAGCCTAGGAAAAATAAATCTCAGCTTACTTTCAAACTGAAAGCATAAGGCTAGACCCAAGGAAAAAAAAAACAACACTTAATAGCATTGCAGTTAATTCTGCTGTAATCCTACTTCATTATCTTAAGCAAATAAATCTCTAAAAAGGATTACCTTTTTAAAAGGAAATTAGAAAACTGAATGTCATCTGTGCAGGGAGACATTCTTTTAAAATGCAATCAGCAAGGAAGCTCATAAATAGGCCACTATATAAAAAATATTTCTATCAGGCAATCCTTAGCAGATTTTCAACAGATGTGTAACTATGATTTCACAAATTCCTAAAATAAAATGTGTCGACATGGTTTACCACAAACTTTCAAGAGTCTAAAAAAATGTACTCTTTTAGATTCTAGAGGAAGAACAATATCATAAAGATAAGTTCTTTATGTATCTTTAACTGCAAGTCACCCACGTCAAGAATGGCAAATGCAGGGACTGGGAGAATGAAAACCCTAAGCCCACTGTAGGAGAGGGTCAGGTTCAAGACCAAGGAACGTCAATGTTCACAAGTCCACGGGACCCAATGAGATTAATTTGCAGGTCCTGAGGGAGTTGACAGACAAAGCTGCTAAGCCACTATCCATAATTTTTGAAAAAACATGGCAATCAGATTTATGCTTGCAGCCCAGAAAGCCAATGGAATCCTGGGCTCCATCAAAATGAGTGTTGCTAGTAGACTGAAGGAGGTGATTCTCCCCCTCCTCTGCTCTTGTGAGACCCCACCTGTAGAAGTGTGGACAGTTCTGGTGTCCCCAAATGATGAAGGACATGCAACTGTCGGATCAAGAGGAGGGCCACTTTGTTGATAAGAGGACTGGAGAACCCTCCCCTAAAAAGCCATGGTGAGGAAGTTGAGGCTGTTCAGCCTGGAGAACAGAAGATTACGTGGTAATCTCAAAGCAATATTTCAGTATCTTTCCCTACAGTGGAGATACAGAGGGACTCTTTGTCAGGAACTGTAGCAATGGGATAACGAGTAACAGGTACAAACTGAAAGAGGTGAAAATTAGATTAGATATTAGGAAGAAATTGTTTACTGTGAGAGTGTTGAGACACTGTAACATGTTGCCCAGAGAGGTTGTGGATGCCCCAACATTAGCAATGTTAAAAGTCAGGTTGGACAAGGCCTGGTGCAGTGGGTGTTGATGGGATTTGAGGATCTTTAAGGTCCCTTCTAAACATTTAATATTCTATGATTCTGTGGAAAACATAGCAAGAGTAGTTATTTAATTGTCATATCTCCCAGTCCTGTGCACCATTATAATTTTTGATTTACTGAGAATTTAGGAAAAAACGCAAATAACAATTACTTTATTTCAATAACTATGTAAAATTCAGGAGGCACAACACCTAGGTGCCTCTTAATACTCATTACACATTTTTAGAAATGCACATGGAGTATATTAGCAGTGAAGAAGCAGCAGACACTATCAAGTTAAATCAAACTACTGAAGACATTATCATTGTTGGAATGTTTTAAGTTTTCTCAGAAAAAAATTACCAATTTTAAGGACTTTTTGATATATTTAAGTTAGGATAGAAACCATGGGTCATCACAGCCCTGAGGAAAAAAATCAATACCATTACAAAAATATTTTTTCATTAAGAAGAAACTAATCTGTGATTCTATGACAACTTTATTATTAACTTAAAACAACAGACATTAATAAAAAAAGTGCCATTTGCATTTTTAGCTTCATTTCTATTGAACTTCTCAGTTTCACTTTAAAATACTCATCTTAATCATTCTTCGAGTTACCCCTTTTTTCAAATTATTTCATTTATCTGTACGCCCAGTAACAAGTTATGTTACATAAAAACAACATAGGAGACAGCTTGCTTGAAGGGAATGCATATATAACAAATTTAAGTTAATTCAGCTTTGGAAGTTGATTGTGGTATATGTGGAAGAAACTATGAAGAAAGTATTTAAATGAAAGTAATAAAAGCTATACAAAGCCAAGACAAAAATGAAAAACAATGAGAAAGGATTAATCAGAGTTTCATTTGTACCCACAAGCCAGCAATGTAGTTAGGCAGAAAGCAGTCAGGGAACTAATTTCTGTCAATAACTGCTTCAAAGACTTTGACGTCAGTATTTCTCAAAAACAAAATGTATAATCACACACACATCCATTGGAATACATGAAAGCCAATGCACAATACTGAAGGTAAAACAAGGCATCCATCATTCACAATAATATCCAAGAAATGGTATATTATGCAATCATTCAAGACTTTATAACAGCTAGGGAATTATGTACTTCTAATTTGCAAAATTAAAACAATCACACTACTACCATTAAAGCAAATCTTGATTTATAACTACTTTTATGTCAGAGTGGTGATGACTTGAGGGTTTTGTATTACTTTTTCAATGGTAGTATAATGGTATCTCATACAATTTTTCTTATTTCTCCTTTGATAACAATTTCTGAGACTTGCAAATTTCAAGATTAACTGATGTTTCTTCATCCAAAGTCTATTTTCATCTGAGTGGTAGAACATTTTCATGGTACATTGAAAACAAGATAATGGAATGACAGTGGTAAAAATAACTTGCTTGAAGAAAGAATATTGCTTGAAGATTGTTTTTAATCAATATTTAGGTGAAAAGTGGAAACAAAGCAGATCTCTTCACACTTACATCTTTCTTTTTATTTTTTAAATACTAAAAGGATTCAAAAGAATTGCTTCATGGAACAAGAGCACACATTTAAAAATAGTTTCTAGTCTCATAAAAATCCTTATATTTTTGTATTGTTACAGTAGTTCAAGTATTTTCATCGGATTTATTTGTTTTATGACGTTTGCTGAGACCTGAGAAAATGCCCAGTTCTTTCGCTTGCTAATTTCCGACCCCTCCTTTTGGTGTTTTTTTTTTCCTTCTCCTGACTTTTCTTTGTTGGGTATTCTCCCACTAAATTACCATCTTTATGTTCAGGTATGTGTTGGTTTTGCACAGTCAGGTTTTCAATAGTGGAGGGCCACAGACGTGGCTTCAGTGATAAGCTGCAGGAAGCTTCCACCATGTCTGGGAGAGCCAATCCCTGATGGCTCTGAAGATGGACATGCTGCTGGCCAGGGCTGGGCCAATTAGAGATGGTGGTANGAACACTCTCCCGTGGGAGGGGCCCTAGGGTCTAACAGGGGAAGGACTCCTCTCCCTGCCAAGTGAAAGGAATACTTGGGTAACGAACTGACCCGAACCCCCACACCCTGTCTCCCTCTGTCAGTGAGGAGGAGGGAGGGAGTAAAAAGATGTTTCTAAGGGCTTATTTTACTTCTCATTATCCTCCTATGATTCTGTTAGTAGCAAATTCACTTTTTATCTTTAGGTTGAGCCTGATCTCAACTGATGAAGCCTTCATTATGTTTTTTTTCTCCTCTGTCCAGCTCTGGCAGGGGAGGGTGGGTGAGTGGCTTTTGTGGGTGCCTGGTGTTTGGCCAGTGTCAAATCATGACAGTGTATTTGTTCAAAACTCTGAAAGCTTATGTTTTCTGCTCAGCTGTGCTTTCAGAGATGCAATTTCAGTACCACATGCATCTGTATTAGCCAGACATTTAAAGAAAAATATAAAGTAATTATTCTTAATGACATTAGATTGAAAGAAACCCATGGTTTTAATCTAGGCCTCTTGACATTTGAAGATCCATATTTACTGTCAGGAATGTTTTGCCCCAAAACTGACAGCTTTTGGGTTTTTTTCTGCAGCCAATTCATTGCTAGAGTGCACAATTGTGTGCAAGGTTAAAAGAAAGAATCACTGGTCAATTTGTACCCTAACATTCAAAGAATTTGAATTTTAGTGACATCTAGAGCCCTAGTACCCCTAAGGGAAATTTCCACCAAATATATATATCAAGTAAAATAATTTAAAAAAATATTTTTTTTAAAAAAAAAGAGAGAAAACAACAAAAATACAGAACTGTGTCAGTTATGTTATGAAGTGCAGACACATAATTCCAAAAACTTAGCTCATTACCACCTGGCAAAGGAAAGAGAAGAAGAGCTTAAGCACCAACACAGGAAAACTATGTTTGCATGGTGGCATTGAGATCACTTAGATGTCTATATGACAAAACAAAACTAAACAAAAAAAGCAAACATCTTAAAGACAAAACAGTCTAATGTCATTAAAGATGAAACAATAAAAAAGAATTAAAATCCCGTCAATTACCTGTTAATCAGTGACATATGCTAACCAAGACAATTATACATAGAGATGGCACTCTTTATCAGTCTACATGCAGTTACAGGATAGTCTCCTGAACTATCTCACAGATCTGTAGAGGATTTTAAGCTGAAGTGATGTGAAATATACAATGGCAGACTATATAGACATTTTTTTCTTAATTTCTGACATTATTTTTCCTTTCGTCTATTAAATAAATAGATTTCTGGTTAAACTGTTTAATTCTTTTATTAATGCTAGAGAGCAAAGTT
This sequence comes from Hylia prasina, assembly GCA_013397195.1. NCBI lineage: Eukaryota > Metazoa > Chordata > Aves > Passeriformes > Sylviidae > Hylia > Hylia prasina. The sequence goes on from VYXD01011922.1 coordinate 744,173, forward strand.
CATATTAAAATGTTCCCTCTAAAAACAACGATTGAGGTTCTTCATTTTTACTGCTATGAGCATAATTTTCCTTCTCTTATTTTCCTTTATAAGTTGCTTTTCATTAAACACAGAGCTGATTTAGACACAAATCAGTGTGAGGCAGCTTTAAATCCTTCATTTTCCAAAGTTCAGGGAGGTGTAACTTGTTCTTTCCATTTGTTTACCCTTAGAGCAAAGAGTAACTTGATGTTGTTAAAAGAACTTAAAGAATATTTCAATTTGCCCTCTAGAATTATATTTTCAACCAACCTAATGAACACTGTTTTACACTCAAATGCACAATGAGGTGCCAGATACCTGAGAAGCCAAACAGTAATGTGTTTTGAACTTAACTTTGCTTGCTGCTTTCAGCTGATATCTTCAATTAAATTCCCACTATAATGGCACTGTGGTAGTACTACAAGAAACATCTAAACATATCTAGGATGAAAACCTGACAGACTTAAACTTGACTTTATGTCACTAATTTAATTGACAATAAAAGAACTAATGAACACAGATTTAGAAAAAGACTCTTTCAGTTGGAGGGGGACCAGCAATGATCAAGTTGAACTACTGACTACTTCATAGCTGGCCAAATACTAAAGCATACTAACAAGGACATTGCCCAAATGTCTCTTCAGCACAGGCAGTCTTGGGGCATCAACCACTTCTCTAGGAATCCTTTTCCTGTGGTTGACCACCATCTAAGTGAAGTAACGTTTCCCAATGTCCAGAGTAAACCCCCCCTGGCAATCACTGCCAAACTCCCAGGGAGAAGAGATCAGCATCTCTCTCTTCTATTTCCCACCTCAGGAAGCTGGAAAGAGCCACTCAACCTTCTTTTCTCCAAACTGGACAAGTCTCAAGTCCTCAGCAGCTGTCCTCAGTCCTCAGTCCTGCCTTACATATCATCCTTCCATCCCTTTCACCAACTTTTTCGCACTATTCTGAATGCATCCAAGGATCTTGAAAACTTTCCTAAATTGTGGGGCCCAGAACTGCACACATTACTCAAGGTGAGACTGCAGTAATGCTGAATACAATGAACTAATCACCTCTTTTGATCATTTACAATTATTTCTTAGAATTCTAGTTCCACAGAGCATAAATAACTATAAAACATAGCCTTACTTTATACTTACCTTTCCTGATGAAAGGTACATCTCTTGTCTGCAATTTAAATAACCTATAATACATTTTTAAATGTCCCTCTTATTTTAGAAAATTTTATTAAATAGAAATTACAAATAAATATAAATAGAAATTATAAATAATATAATATTTCTGTTATGAAGATAAATTTTATTTCTTATCATAAAGTCAGATTTTATAATTAAGGACATGCATTTAATAAAGAAAAATCTCACCTGCCTATCATTTGATATTTATAAGGCATTAACATCTGTGTGGGCATGGAAGTATCTGAAATGGAGAACTGACATTAATTCTATATCTTGACTGAAAAGGAATGCAGCGTTCAGAATTTTTACTTGGAACTATTAGTGAATCATTAAACTTTTAGCAGATTTCTCATCACTAAGAAAAACAAATGAAGCAAAGAAGTATTTATATCTAATCTTTATATTCACTTCTGAAAAGGCATTCTTAAAATTTTTTGTCATATGTCTGCTTCTGTAAAGATCCATAGACATATACATAAAATATGGAGATTAGCTCTACCACTACACCATTTAAGTTTAAGTATATGAGATCAGGGCCAAAATGTTAGTGGATATAAATGCAACTATATCACTGAAGTGGATATGTGACTATAAGAGGTTCTTGAAAACCGTGTATAGAGCAGTTAAAGAGAAAAACGGTGTGGAAGTCAAGTGGATCAATAAAATAAAAACATTCTGAGTAGAAAATAGACCCTGAAAGTATTAAAAATATAATTTTTAATGTATTAAGTTTAAGGATCTACAGCACTGTGTACATATTGTTTCACAGAAATTAGTTATAAAATGCTGCACTACTAGGATGCTCTTTTCAGCTAAATTTTTAGAACCCAGGTATTTTCTTGTCAAGAACATAGCCTTGCTTTCTCCCAAATTTTGATATAATTATTTATCTTTATATTGTATTAATATATGATCTGAATTATTTGGAACCAGTGTAGCATCAGAAAATCTTCCTCAACTAAAGACATTGCAGTGATTCAGCAAAAGGAAAACAAATTCAAGCCTGAATTCTGTCTCTGCCACCACTTTGGAGAGGGAAGCAGCTTTGATTTTTCTGTTTGGTTCCCATACACAAATTTATATTCAGAGGTGTGCAAAGGAGAAAGGAATTGAATGGTGAAAGGTGCAAATGCAAATGAGTGGTTGAGTCACCATCTCTGGACATATTTAAGAGATGTGAAGATATGATACTCAGGGACACTGTTTAGAGGTGCATTTGACATTCATGGCTTAATGGTAGGACTTGATGATCTTAAAGATCTTTTCCAACCTAAATGATTATATTATGCTATGAAAATAGAAATTAAACATGACTGATATAATGTTTTTCCTTCTAAAAAATCTTAAGTTTTTAGTGCTTAGTAGCATTTTGCTGTTTACATATTATTTCTAAACATTGAATTTAAAAAGTCACCTGTAGATTTAAATACATCCATATTTTGCTTTGTTCATCATTTAATATGATTTCAAGACCTGAATGAAATATGCTAAATCTCATTTTCACTTAAACACTTAGTCCATACTATATCAAAAACAATTCCTCATGGTCTATCCAAACATCTCCTGGAAGTGAAAAACTGGAAGCACAATGTGGGCATAGGCAGCAGTGTTCAGGTGTCTGTAATGATGACAAAATATATTAGAACAGTCCTAAGGTCATTTGCGCTAGTATTTACTTGTATATATAAACTGAAAAACAGCATTTAGAGATCACATTAGAATTCCATTGGAAAAAGTGACCCTTCACTTACTAAAGCATTACATCTAATTTACAAGGAAGCCATACTAAATTAGTTATCTAAATCTCTGGCTGAAATAGATCATAGCTGTGTCTTACCAATTAACCTTTCAATGCACAAAACCCCAAATGGTTTCTAGAGATTTTGTTTCCAACTCATTGTAAATGGAAAATGTTCTTGTACATGCAGTACAACTCAACTAATGATCTCAATTCATTAAAAAAAAAAAAAGTTCTTCACTTGACCAGATAGAAAAGAGAGAAAACATATTTTACTATTTTAAATAGAATTTCACTCACACATCTATAGATAACTACCATTAATTTTTACGTATTTGAGGTCCTTAATAACAAAATCAGATAAAAGTAAAAAAATTCAATACCGCTGTTATCAGACCATTAAACAGCTTCACCAACTAAAATTTGATCAAATTCAGTGAAGCTTATAGATGCAAAGTTACATTTTCTCAAATGTACAAACAAATATACTCTCTTGTTAAAATTCAAGATTTGTTTACTCTCAGTTAAGTCTGAGACTTATGTCTGCAGTGACATTTTAATTTACAGTACCAAAAGGACACAAATAAATATCTAGAATGAACAGAAAATCAGACTTACTAAAAGGCAGATACACAAGAAAGTGGAATATAATTGTATTAAGCAGAAGCACAACAAAATAGAAACCAGTGGAACAGCTTTAGATTCACCATAGCAGCATCATAAATTTACTTCAGAGAATTGTAGTGAAAGCAAAAACTTGCATGACCTTATTTTCCTGCTAAACAATCAAAAGTTATAGCATATAGTTTTGCTTGGATATATAGAGGCAAAGGCTCTTATTTCCTTCAGACTGCTTGAATTTTGATAATGTTCATTGCATAGAAAAAAACATACCAAGATAAAAAAAGCAAACACTTTTTTTAAGCCACTACTTAGAAGATAATTTCTGAGCTCACAGGAGGTCTCACAGCATATTTTATATTACACACTGACATACATCTCATCTTCATAAAGTGTAATTAGGTCTGTTTAGTGAGGTTAAAAAACAGTTTTTGATTTCCCACAAATTGACTCTGTGTTGAAAACAATCTGTGACTTGAAGGAAAGGAAACAGCTTTGAACTTTGAACTTGAAACAGCTGAAGACTTTATTTAGTATATGGTGCTGACTGTAGTTGTCTGTATATCAGGAGAGCAGAGCAGCCTGTGCCTGTCTTAAGAGCAAAAGGAAAGAGATTCAGATATAACAGTCCTTGTACCAGAAGAACATTAAAAAAAAAAAAATGTTTTCATCAAGTGGGTTCCTTAAATTTCAAAAATACAGTAAATAAAACGGTAAAGAAAAAAAATAAGACTTCTCTGTCAACAGAAACAAAATTTTGAGGTGAGAAAATTCAGGGATTAATAACCTGAATTAATCATTTACTGCTGTATGATCATTAGTAGTTTTGGTAGATTAGTAGATTTTGCTTCAGTTTTCTCACCTAATAAGTGTGAATAGCAATTTCTTTTTCCTTTTTCTTTTATTTCCTTTTTTTTGGCTCATGAGGTGGTCAGACTCTTGCTGGGGCTTGCATAGGGTGATATTAAAAAAGCCTATCCTTGGAATTTCAGCATATCACAATCAGAAACATGTAACAAGCAAAAAGATGATTGCCTATTGTGACAGATAAAAAGACTGTACTCGAGGCTTAAATGTTTATTAAGTCAAATCTGAAAATTGATTAAAAATAATGTTCTCCTTCAAACTGACATATTCAAAGAAGAAAAAACTGCAAGCCTGAGGCAAGATATTGTTCCATTAGAGACATCACATAATGCCTAAAAATGTGAGAAAGAGAATCAGAAGCAGTGAGATTCTTGTATTATATAATAAGCATGTCATGCCGCCTATATTGGGAAGCACTCTTGCTTTATTTGAAAGAAATTCAGGTGAAAGACAAAATTTCCTCTAAGAAAGTACAAAGTCACTTGTTTCACTTATTTTGCTTGTAATTTTCTCTCGTTTACAGCATATGAGATGCACACTATTCAGAAAATCTGAATGGTCTTGGATGGTTTCTGATTTCTGAAGTTTACAAATGCCTCCTTCAATAAACCTGGAACATAGCATTCACTGAAGAAAGAAGACATCTGGGAAAAAAAGAAAGATTTCTTCAGTTTCTGCTAATATTATAGAACAAATGTACACTGTTATTTCTCCAGCTGACTAAGAAAGTGGAAAAGATACTGAGACTCTACTTGTTCTAGCCTATCTTTTCTCTTTTTAGTTTGAGACAGCATACATAAGCATCTGCACTCACAAAATCAGACTTTGTTCTGAGTTCTTTTCAAAAAAATTACATTGATTGTCAAGCGACCACTCTCAATACCACTATAGACATTTTAGAACAGAGTCAGAAAGATAAAAAGAAATATTTAAATTTTAGGGGGCTACTAGTTTTATACCAACAGAAAAAGATGTGTCTACATATGTAAATGATTAAAACAAAGTCACTAAAATCAGTATAAATTAAACCCCCCCAATTAAATACATTTTAAGATGAAAAAATCTTATTCATCTTTAAGACAGTTTTGTATTTACTTCTAACAAAGCATTCCATTATTCCACGCTTCTGTGACCAACGGAATCTTCTGTATGTTCCTTTCTCCAGATAACAGATAGCTCTGCATTCTTTCACCTGTTGGCTTTGTATTGTTTTATATCTATTTGTACACAGTTCTTTATATTGATCTGTTTATTTGAGTTTTCCATCTCTGTCGTGGAGGTTGCACAATTTATCTGTAACAACGCTCCTAAAGCAGCTCAGAGCACCATCAGCCTTCTTTGTGTTTCACTATGTGTACACCAGGTTGCACAGTTCCTTTCCTTCCCGCAGAGCTGCTTTCCAGCTATCCAGCCCCCTCAAGTATACTCCCTAGCTACACTACCTTGGTTTATTCCTCCCCCTGTGCATGACCTCGTATTTTACCCGTGGTGAACTTTATGAGGTTCCTGTCAGGCTCTTTCTCCAGTCTTTCCAGGTTCCTCCGGATGTCATCATATCCTCTGGTCACCCACTCCTCCCCGTGTTGTGACATCAACGAACCAGCTGAGGTTATACTCTGCCCCATCATCCAGATCTTTAATGAAGATGTTAAGAAGGGTTGAACCTAGTGATGACCTCTGGGGTACACTGCCACCTACTGACTCCAAGCTAAACTTAATACCACTGGCCACCACAGTCTGGGCCTTTAGCCAGTTTACAGTGCTAATCAATGTCTGTTCATCCAATCCATACTTTGTCAGCTTCTCTATGAAGATCTTCCAGGAAAGAGTGTCAAAAACCTCGTTGACACCTAGGCAGCTCGTTGCACCAGGCTTTTCCCTGCCTTCAGTAATAAAGATTTCTGAGAAATGGTTTCGCCAGTTAAAACTAAGAGGAATTCAGAACCTCAGCCTTTTCCTCAGCCCTGTGTCAGCAGGTTCCCTGCCTCATTCCACAGCGAGCCCACATTTTCCTATTCTTCCTTTCATCACCTATGTACACATAGAACTCCTTCTCCAGTGTCTTTTCATCTCCCTGACCAGATTCTGTTCAATCTGGACTTGTCCCTCCTGTTTGAGCATCTCTGCTCAAACACTGCCTCTATACTCGTCCCAGATCTGTCCCTTCTTCCACCTTCTGTATGCCTCCTTTTTGTGTTTGAGTTTGCTCAGGAGATCCTGGCTCATCTATAACTCTTCCTGATGTTTTTGGCTGACCTTCTTATGTAGGTCTGGACTGAGAACAGTAATATCTAAAATAGATAAACTATTTACCAAGTGGTCTACTCAGCAGTGTAATCCATGGGTGATAAACTCACAAAACTATGCATCTTTTAATTAAAGATTAAAAATTTAATTATTTAAGTAAAACAGGCAGGAAATCAACATATGCAGAAGGTAGATTCTATACCAGTAGTACCACTGGTACTACTAAAGTCACTAATTTTATTCTAAAGTCTCTGTCAGAGCCAAAAAAAAGGAGTGCAGCTGCTGAAGAGATTAGGGAAATCTAATGTATCTGTAAAATACCGTTGAAGTGTTGCCTTTTGTGTCTTCCAAAAGCCTTTATCATGGTATTTCTGTGTCACTTTTTTTCTGAAAATTGTTACGAAAGACCTCTCCAAGGACTGGTAGAGTCCAACACGTGAAGCTTCAACAACTGCTGTACCATCCTTCTACCCAAACAGCTAAGAGCTTTCAAAAAGCACATACAGGAAAAAGCTCCCTGTTTATTAGTAATTCACCTTTGCTTAAGTGCACAACTTATTGCTTTTCAGACTGCAGGTAGTTAGTTCAATTCCCAATAAAGTGAGACTTTATGTACATTCAAGAAGTACTTAAACTAAAGCAACTGATTTAATGCTGCTGTCTGAATCATTAGTGTGCTAGCAGGGGACTCCCAAATCACTAGTTCAAGAACTGCTCCTCAGTCATTAAGGAATTTTTCAAAGTGCTGCAGCAGCACTCAGGGAACTTCAAAGCATAAAGAACTTTTTCTGTACCCAGCAAGCTACTGACACTTTTCAATTACTGTGACGTTTTACACATATTTTGCAAAAAATGTGAGAACTGCACAATGTAAGGAAGAAATAAACCATCAAGCCTTCAGTATTCATTGAGTATTTTTAATTATGTATTAAGTTTTGCAACAGCATCAGTTACCCATATTATTATTTGGTTGTGAGCTGATTTTGTGACTCCTTCCTCAGGGATATGCAATATAGCAGGAGAGTAATGAATTATCACCTAAGCCAGGGTGCTAAGTCTGATTTATGAAGGGTATGTGCACAAGAGGGGCACAGAATACAGCCAGTGACTGTCTTCTGACAGAATTTTTTTCATCATTTTACTATTTCCTCTCTTGAAATCACGACAAACATAAATAAGCCAAACTGTTTTCTGCTTATATCCACATATATTTTAAAACATGTACTCCTACACTACATAGACAGCATGCTGATAATTTTGAATGAAATAGTTGTGTTCTTAACATTTTTTCATTTCTGTTGGTGGCATGGGTTTAGCATCCACCTTTCCTAAAAATCCTAAGTGAAATAAAAATCATATAAGCTTGGGAAAAAGCATGGCAAAAAAAATCATCACCACCACCTGCTGCATTGAACTCTCTCATTAAAAAAAAGATGCCTTCAAACAGACCTTTAAAATAATATTTAAGTTATCTAATTACACCTTCGTTGTCTAGTTCTAAATTTATTTGCTATTGTTGAAATCCCAAATGCCATTTTTGCAAAGTCTCCCTAAAATCCTTGCGCACTCTGGAAGCTGGTCTTATCTTCTCTGAAATAAGAGTATACAACTTCCATGCACAATGATTCCAAATAATTCTGCAGGTATGATGACTGTATAGAGAGAACATATTTAGTTATCTTTTTTTTAATTAGAGGTCCGGGTTATTGTAAGAACTGCTGTTTAGGATAGCATCTGTCCTTCTACTGTTGTACTTCTGGAATACCAGTAGCAAGTAGGAACAAAAGTTAGGTTAGTAATTAAGCACAATGTTCTTGCTGACGAACTTTTTCATTTTCTATGGAAGAATACAAAAATTATAGGCCAATAATTTGCTACTGTTTTGCTGGTTTGTTTTTTTATAATGGAGTAAGACAGTATTGGGAAAAATACAGAAATACAGTGTAACTTTCATCTACATGGTAAAGGGCATGTTTTTTATCTTAAGGACCACCAAGATAGTGAACACCATATGAAAACTGGTAATATAAGTACTTCTCTTATCCTAGGACACTGAAAACTATCAAAAAATAAAATTTCAGCTGCAGAATGTAAAGAAAAAACACGTGAGAACTCCAAAAATATACTGTACGTCTGTTAAAAAAGGCAAGACCAAAGTCTGTATTCATTCTGATTTTACTAAGGATGTAGAACTCCCAGGCTACATTACAGTACCCCCTGTGAGATCACATAACTCAGCACCATAAAGACTTGTTAGAGTCAATGTCTCAAAGTTCTCACTGGTACTGAAACAATGGGAAATATCTGTAAAAACCTTAACAAAAAATAAATTTGAATTTTTCTGATTCCTCTAGTGATTCATTTTCTTGTCATTATAACCTCTATATTTTGTACTGTGTTCATCTTGGTAAGGCACTTCTAAATATAATATTACTAAGTACCTGAATTTACTCATAACATTGTTATAATTATTAGCACATTCAAAGGGTTTGGAAAATAGACTCTGATAAGGGGTATGTTTAAGCACACCTTCAGTCTCCCTGAAGATGCTGAATAGATTAAAGATGTATTAATCTGACAAAATTTAGACCTTTAAAATATCTCAAGCAGTTAATCATTTAGATCCTCTTTTGCAGAGAGAAACAGATATCTATAACTGGTCAGACAAATTGCTTATGTCTTTCCATCAAATATAAAGGCCAGCCTCTCCAGAAAAATGATTTTTAGGTAAATATTCTAAACATCTTCATGCTGGACCCTGAGCACCTTTTTAACCAAAGTTCTAGCTCTGCCTCCCAGGAATTTCAGAGCAATGTTACCCCTACAGTTCTGATCTTCTGTATTGCCTCACAAGAGATGAAAAGATTCCTGAACCGAATAACTAAGGCACAATCTCAGAGGTTTTTTTAGTGCAGCTGAATTCAGTCTTGGAAGGCAAACCATACATAGATAAATTCCTCCCCCAATATCACATATCTTTCCCTGCCTCTGAATGACACGTATTTGCAGAGGTTTTCATTAGGTACTGATCCCCGCTTCAACTTGTCTCTCCCTAGAATTATATTCTGTTATTTACACTTTAGGGTTTTTTACAAAATACATCTCACTCTAAAAACTTTGCATGCATACTTAAAAAGTCTTTCAGAAGAAAATGTAGGCCACCTGCTCATTATTTAATATGAAAATAAAAATTTGCTGCAGCAAGCAAATTCTGTAGGCCTGTTTTCTTTAAAAATTACTTAGTATGTCCAGTGAAAGCACAGGAGGATCTTTGATACCTGTACATTAACAGTTATCACTAAAATCACAGCATGAACAAGTTGTTTCACAGAGAAAAACATCTAAACTATTCTAACTACAGATTTGTATTTGTTCTTATTTTTATGACAATGAAATCAGCTCCCCAACATCCCTATGCATACCTTCTAAACAAAAGATTGCACATGCTGTGCCAGCAGCTATTTGTGCACTGAAGGGGTAGTTAGAAAAACTACAGTGACTGGTTGATTAGCGGCTACAAGTGCAACATGTGAGGCTCAGGTCCTGTCCTGTCTGTCCTCCCCTCAAGGGGATTCAATCCATTAACCAGTTTCCCCACAAACCATGTAGAAACATGATGACCCTTGAGACTTCCTAACTTTGACCTGGCAAATCAATTCAGGAGGGACTGAGAAATAGAGACGGGTAGATTTGCTAAACCACATTGAGAAAGAAAAACAGTCCAAGAGCAACCTAAGCATGCAGTGAAAATGCAGATGAAGAATTCATTTTATATACAAGTAGTAAAATAGTCGTTACAAATTGTAGGACAATACACACTGATGAAATATAATCGCTGTGCAGACTCTGTTCTGCCACTCTGCCAAGATGGTGTTGATTGACTGAGCCAGTACAGCACTGTGCATGAGAACGAGTTACAAAATCGTTCTTCACACTGTGCTTGCCATATGTGCATGCCTTTTGCTTAAATAAGCTATATGAGGTGTCAGTACAATTTTAGCACACTTGAAAACAGAATGCAAATTCAAAGCCTACGACTGCATCCATATGACCATATGGTCATAACTATAGAATTTATAGGGGGTGAATGCAATAGGTAATCCAAAGTTTTTTCCCAAAACTCTTAACATTAGTTTAAAAAACCAAAATTGATAATTTCTCACTTGAATTTTAATATTTTTTTTCAATATATTTTTAGTGAAATGGCACATGAATAACATAATAAATCAATACAGTATCTTAAATAACAGAAAAAAAAATCTAGTACAGATCTTAGTGTTGCTCAAATATCTAATAAATCACAAAGGTTTAAAAGAAAAAAACCCTTACTTTTCTACTTAAGAACTCATCATAATTCTTCTTAAGTATCCATCTATTTAATTTTTTTCCCCACCACTGACTGTAGTTGAATTTTATTCTATCAGAAACATTTAAAGCAAAAAAGAGTTATTTCAAATAATGTAAGATGAATTTATTGGAACAGCATTCTCATTTTATAATTCAATGTACAAGGTAAAAAAAAATACCAATTAGTAACTGAAAAGATTTTCTTTCACTTGAAATTTATATTTTTTTTTCTTATTTAAGCCAATATGTAGTGCACACTTTTAAGTGACTGCAGGTATGCCTGGACTGAATTCTTCAATAATAAATATATATCACTTTTTTTTTAGCAGCAAAAAAGTTTTTTTATATATTTAATGCATCCTTGCAGAAAAATGGATAAATAAATAAATAATTAATAGTGTGGAAGTTAAATTTTTCATCAAAACTTAATAAAGAAAAATATGATAAAATATTCAATAATATCTATATTTATCTGGAGAAGATAATTATCATTACAAACTTACAATAAAAGTGAAATTAAAGAATTGGCTGAGGCTAATGGGCTGACTGAACTAAAATAGAAATCTATGAAGAAATATCTTGCAGAACACATTGGGATAAAACATATAAATGCAAAAGACGTATTTTCAACATACATTGGAAACTTTAAAACAACATACATTTTTAATATTTCTAAATTAAAAATACTACTTTTGAGATCAATACAAATATATGAATTTATAGCAATGAAATAAATTCCAATTAATTATCAATATCATTTGTAGACTGCGAGAACATCCTAGCAATATATTTTAAAAATTACATGCAATTAAAACCACACTGGTTTATTTCCTTAAAGGGTTTATATTAACAATAAATTAATAACAAATAATGAAAGATACTGTTAACAACCACTGACTAATCAGCTTGTTTCGGAAAAAAGTAAGAACATAGATTTAATTTCTGTGTGATGACAACAGTCCTAAAAATATGGAAAGTCTGGAAAAATATAAATGCTCTCCATTTGCTTGCTCTTGGTCCCTTCATGTAGAAGGAAATTTTTCTGAACTGTTTCCAACTTCTTGTCATTAGACCAAAGGTGAAATACTGACGTTATTTTCTCCTCCTTTGAGTTTACATTGATACAAACAAATCATCCTAGGTAGCCTTCTGATGCTGTAATAAGAAAAATACAGTTTGCCAGTCTTGATATTCTTGACTTTATCAGCTAAGCAAATTTTCTCTTCCAGTGCCAAACACACTTATATCAACTTGTTAGATGCCACTATCTCAGCATCCTTCAAACTTCAGGTGCTTCTTGGTCAAATATAATTATCTTTTCTGTTGGGAGGAGTATTTCATATACCATTATCTCACAACCTTAAAAGAAATAAGCAATTCACAGTGATGAAAGGAAAATTAAGTAAAAGAAAGAGCACAGCTATTAAGAATAACAGAAGATCAAAAAACAAACTCCAAAACACAAACCCACAAAGAAAACCCACTTGTGTCTTGAAACCAATCCAGAAAACTGAGTGGTGTTTCCCCCTGAGAAAAATTATGACAAGGATAATGAATGCAATTAAACCACCTTATTATCTACCCAAGTACTCAATTTTCTAAGATGTGATACACATGTGCCTATTCAAGCCTAGACTGAACTTCAAATCTACGGTTTAGATAAATAATTGCATTGAAGGTGTGGAAGGCACACCCTCAGTTATGCTACAAATGATACACAGCTGGCAATAGGATTAGTAACAGCTGCAACCAAACTGGTATGAACCATGATTTTGCAATATCTTCCAGATGAATCATACTTATAGTCTAACCAGCTGCAGCAGTTAGATTCTTTATTTTGTACTACACATCACCTAAATCTCAGTTTCTAAAGTTTTTAGTTAAGAGTGTGTGTTCCAGTATATTTGGCTGAAATTTATCAGCATAAAATACAACAATAATTAAGTGAATGAAGCCAGGGAATTAATATCAATAGCTTGCATTCTACATTCATGGAGGGAACATTAATGACTGTAGTTAGTGAACGATTGGAACTCAAGTAGCATCATGGCCTTTGAAAAAGACAAGTAAAACATTCTCAGCAATACTTATGTTCTATCTGAAGTAAGGCCAAGTCAGAGCAGTAGTAAGTAATGGATTTCTTTCCTTGGATCATTACTTGGTAGAAAGGCAGTGTGCTGGGCAAGATACTTTTTTATAAAACATGTTCTTCACCCGCAAACACAATTAGAAAAAAATATATATAACAAAACCCTAAAAACTTGTGAAGAAATTAAATTGAATAGCATCAAACTCTCCCTTTTTCCTCAATAACAGCAAAAATTGCTTTTGCCTTTCTTGGTGTTGCTTTGCTCAAATCTGATCACTTTTAAATTTAGTAACATGTCACTGAAGAATATTTGTTGAGAATCAGTAATTTATACCTATCCTTGAATTTTGTTCCCAATTTTGCGATAAGGGGGGAAAACCCCAACTGCCAAGTTTTGATAAGTATTTCTATGCTCAGCTTCCAATTAACAGGTTTCACTGGCAGTTTTCAGGTTTTCAGCTGCCTGAGTAAACATAGAACTAGTTTGCGCACACAGCTCGTTACTGTTACTCTAAAGGTCCTCAGACAAAAGATTTAAATATGTAAAAATTCTTCCTATAGTTTTATGTAACAAATACTGGGTATTGCACAGTTAAATCAATCAATAATTTTAATTTTTACTAATTTATTTGTCCTCGAGAAACTAAGAAACAATCTTTTTAGCTTACTGAAATCCTTTATACTTAAGATTTTTTGTTTGTTTGTTTGTTTGTTTTAATATAATCTCAAACCAGTTTTTGGAACTATGACTTCAGTTTCTTAATACCTATTTTCTAACTGAAGCTTTGTTTAACACGACCTCTACTTACCTAAGAAAATTCTTACCCTTCTAGCCAAATCTCAAGGTTTGAAGAAAAAAAAACGTGCTTTACACTGTTACATGGTCCCAAATTTATATCTGTAGTGTCATTAATTTTTCTCTATAATATGGATTGAAAACAAACTAATTATAAAAATTATATAACCTCACAAACACTGCATTATAGAATGGCCTTTGTTTAATATCAAATTTCTTACATAAATTCAAAGATACTGAGAGTCTACATCTCCAGGCTAATTTGAAGACCAGTAAATCCTTTCCTGCTCATCACAGATACCAACAGTTATTTTAATAAATATCCATAACCCCATCCAGCAAGCAGAAAGCTAACACAGAATTCTCCCAGAAGCCAGGACATCACCAAAGCAAGAAACATTCCTGAACTGCACTTTTTGATGCTCTCTACATAGGATGAAAGGGAGGGGATGTTATAGCAGCTTCTTTTGCTGTCACACAGGACGCTGGGGCTGCAGAAGGCATGCCGAGGGGAGTGTGCCACTGTACCAGCTTGACTCTCTCCAAACTTTTCTCATCTGGGCCACCCACAGGGACTCAACCGCAAATGCACCTCAGTCTTGGATCCAAGCTGTCATTACAGTTAAGAGATCCACAAACTCTACAGCTCCAGGGACTCCAGGGGTGAAGGCTTTTGCCCTAGTGTTGCTGAATCTGCAGGTTTTGTGACTCTCTGAACCCCAAACCTAGTGCATTTTAAATTACAGGTTAATTCACACAGTGAATTAACTAAATGTTAGATTAACTAGATGCTAAACAAACTTTGAAATAATCTAGACAATAATTTTAAAATGTAAACATAATATAAAACAAATAAAAACCCAACACAATCCATTTTATGAACCTAAATTAATTCCCTGCCAAGTAAATTAGTAAAACATGTTTTACACATTCATATATATTTGAAGACAATAAGAGTGTGAGATAAATTTTATTTCTAGAGCCAAAAAAATGTGACTTGTCTTCTCCCAATCTTCAAGTGACTCTCACTTGACAGTTTATCACACCTAAAGATCTTTTTTAGGGACCAAAATTTTAAAGCTGTTAAAAGTAACTTGTGAACGACAACAGGATTAGAGTAGTTATCATTTGGTTAGAAGGAAATTCAAATAATTTCTTTTGATATTAGTTCACACTTTAATTAATCCTATATTTACCACCTGTAGATATTTTGAATATGCCCTAAGCAATCTGTTCAATTCATTAGTCCTCATTTCTCTTCAAATAGCTGTTTGGTTATTGCAGCTGCTTCATTTTCTCAAGGCAGTGACACTGAAGTTCTTTTCAATAAACAGTGTTGTACCACATAATTTCTGGTGGAACAAGCATTCCTCCTCCTCCATTTTTACTGTTGAATTACAAAAATTAACCAACTACTAACAGAAAGAGAGGTGCTACAGTTAAACTTTACAATGTTCATAGAACAGAGTGGCATGGATTTCAAAGGGTCCTGATTTCTTTTTGTGAAAGAAATCTATTGAAAGAGAAGAAAAGGTCTGTATTTTATTCAAAAACTCCATAAAACAGCCAAACTGAAACAAAAGGATACATAACAGAGTGAGGACCAAGACTTTGAATAAGTTTATACATAAGTTATGAAAACAAAAAAAAATTGTTTTCCATTACTCTCCTTAACCACATACAGAGTATTTTGCAGTTCATATACTAGAACTTAAAACTTTCCACTTACTCCTATATGCAGAGTTTCAGATATAATTATTCAAACCCTTCTGAATATTTAAGTGTATGTATAAAGTAACATAGTGGTCTGACTGTGGAAAATAAATCTTTTGCTGAAATGATTAATCTTCTCTCAAGCTGATACCCATTATTTTGATACACAACAAACTGTCTCTTGAAATCTAGTCTTTTGAGATTCACCTATGCAAAGCTGTTGTAATGACAACACAGAGCTATATATCAGCAGAGCATCAAATCAGTAATCATGTTGCTTGCCCTGATACATAATCTGAAGTTCTGGAAAAATGAGCTGGATACACAAAAGCAGAGACATACCATTCAGCAGAAGCCAGCTACTCCAGTGAAGGTCATTCTTTACTTTTTTCTTCTGATATGAACTGAAAATAACTACTGAATATCTAGAATTACTCCAAGACACATTTTACTAATGAATGATTTGGAAGAGAAGTAAAAATGTGTAATTTTCACTGTGTATAAAGGAATAATATTCTACCTGAGAGAAATAATTTCTCTCCAGAAATTTCTTAAGGGTTACAGATTTAGGACAGCCGAAAATTACTCAAAGAAATTAAAGATGGTTAAAAGTAACTTTGAAAGTAGATTTTAAAACTCCCAATCTCTCACAAATAGAATCTTCCATATTCTACATGGACAATATCTGGCCAGCAGCTATAGTCCTTAATGGCAGGTATCTCACTATTTTAAAGTACAATTTAAGTAATCCACTGGCTAGGTACACCACTTGGACACCTACAAATAACGTGTTAGTGTTCCTGGTTAAACTGATATATTCCCATATCCACCTGAAGCCATATCTAGTTTAGACTTGAGTATTGACTTCACAGGGTTTTGGGAAAGTGTTCTTACTGTGTGCTGCACACCCATTGGCAACCAGCCCACGTCCGTACAACAACGAAGCACTCTTTTCCTCAGCATCTCTTCCCTCTCTTCCCTTGGCATACAGGGCTTTGCTGTGTGCTGCCCCCAGCTCCCCAGTCAAACACCTGCCCTGCCTTGCCATGCATGAAGTGCGCTGGGATAACTGTGGAATCCACCCAGTGTGCTAAAGGCAAGGCCTTAAGCCTCCCCAAGGCTGCCCACAAGAGCTCGGGACACAGATTGGCAGAAAAGATGAAAGAGCTATGGGTGTTGCAATCACCTTCAAAAGGGGTCAAAAGAACCATCCATGAAACTATGGGCACATGAACCTCAGTCTCATCCCTGGAAAAAATCACAGATGGTGTTCTCTTGGTCTGCAGTCCTTCAGCCCTGCAGAGTGAGCCTTGAGAAACCAAAGGGCAAGGTAATGAGAACATCAGAAAAAAAGGTAGATTCCTGGAAATTTTGTATTTATCCCATTTTAATTGAATATACTGAACTGAACCACAAGTTTTAACATTACTGTAAGCGGATTAATAATAATAATGATATTCTTTTTAGATTAAAAATTAAATTATAACACTCAACAAGACTGTCTTGTTGAGTGATGGGAGTTGAAGCAAGCTAATCTGAAATGGATGCAACAAATTGGTAACAATTTCATACTTATCATTTTCACTTTCCAAACAATTGTCTTCTTACAGAGATAAAAAAATAATTAAACTAAGTAATAACATGACAATACTGAAATGCTTTATCTATATCTGATAACTTCTTTTGTCTTACATTACTTTCCTATATCAATGCTATTCTAATGAAGACCCTTTCCTTCTGATAAGCCAAGGACATATTTGATTTGTTGTAGCTTGAAATAAGCAATTAATTTAAATACTTCTAAAATGTTGATCATTACTAACTGTCTTATCATACAGTCACTCCTGCATATTTGTTCCTATGCTGCTCCAATCGCTTAGGGAACTAAGTATGTTGTTATACTGGGAAGTGGAGAAAGTCAGGGTTCCATTTCAAAACTGGCTCACATAAGGAAAGGATACTGCTAATAAGCTGAATGACAAAAGCTGAGGCAAAATGTTGAAAATGGGATAGAGGCCTCCCAACATTGCTGTATTCAGAAATCATCAGGGCAATGTGCTGCCAAGGACCATTTCCTGACAGACCCAAGAAATTCTTAGTGAAGTGACTGCATTTGCAGGAACTTTGTGGAAGCAACACTTCATATTTCCATAGTCACAAGTGAGCTATTTTCCATCATGGAAAGAAATAAAATACCACGCAGTCCAATTTCCAGCCACTGTCACAAGCAAAAATAAAAACAAACCAAACCCCAAAACCAGAAAACAAACACATGCAAAGCAAACCAAAAACTTGGGAAGAAGGATGATGTGGCCTAAGTTCAAAAGCTGTATGGATGAACACATACATACTACACATATAGTCAACTTTCATTTCATCTGCTGTCATTATATTTTAAAAAGTCAAGTATCAGAATTCACTGAGATTGAACTTTTTATCGGGCATCTGGTATATCTTGTTCAGTTTACCTCACAACTGCATATAAGCACAAAATCTCTCCCTCTTTTTTTACGTTCAGAAACAATAAGAATTCTATAAAAAAGACAATTTTTTCTCAATAAATGTCATAATTTTTCACTGGGGGAGATTCCTGTATCTTCATACTAATTAAAAAAACCCAAACTAACTCAGCAATATCTAATAGCAAAAACACCAAACACATTGCTTCAAATGAAATTATGGAAATGCTCATGAATATTTCAGGCAAATTTCAATGTCAAGGGATAAAAGTTCATAAAATTTCACAGCCTGAAGACATGATTAACTTTTAGAAATAGTTCCTCCTTACTAAAACACAAGAGATTAATTCAGTGCTGCAAAGTAAGGAACTTTAATGTGAGAACAGGGCTGTTCAAATTACAGGAAGGTACCCCTCTGAGATCACTAACAAAGGAAGTTGAAGCCAATGGATGTGTCATGTCAGTAGTTAATCCTTCACTAACAGAAAGTATTGAAAGACCCTACTGAGGATACAGGTTTTCCACCCTCAGTCCCTATCTCTATGGAGAGAAACGCAGATGTTAAGCAGGTGTTTATCTCAAATCCTCTAACAGTGCTTTCAAAATTTAAGAGGAAAAATATTTAAGCAACAGAAAACCATCACACCAAGCCTACACTGAGCTTTAGGTTTGCAAGGCAATATTAAAGGTTATCATCTTCAAATAGAATTTGTAATGGTTGTGCTCTATATGAACAGGGACACAATAAAGTTTCTGCAACCTGCTGTTTTGGCAGAAAATACTGCAGCCCCTTGAAACAATGACATGATAAGGAGTTTAGCTGCTATGAACTCAGAAAATCAGACTGTTTCACAGTAGAATAAAATTTGCTGCTTTCCTATTGTGGATTGAAAACAAACAAATAAACCCTAAAAACTCCCAAAGCGAAAAACCAATATTTTCTTACACATTCTATTCAATGAAACTCTATATGTCTAAACAGCTTCAAAACTGTTACACCATAATGCTTATTTTTCAATTTGAGATTGGCCTCTCATCAGAAGCTTACATCAGAATCAATAAATCTGCAACTAAAGCAATGATCAGTGCCCCTGAAGAATTGTGAGTCTTTCACATCTGTTGAACAAGACAGTTAATTATATGCACATGTAAGCATGAGATTTAAAAGCAGTTTGGGTTGTAATGTTGATTTTTCCTCCTGTCCCAATGGAAATATGTTTCTCAATTTTAGTGTTGCATGGTTTCTTTTCTTCATGGATCTTTCTTCCATCCTGAGAGATTCCTTTGACAGATTTAAATGCATGGGTTCTAAAGTTTAAAATTTAACTCTGCCTTTACTCTGTGTAAATTTAACTCTGCCTTTACTCTGTGTGTGAAATGTACAAAGCTAAATTGAGTGTGCCCAAATCCAAAGTTTCTTTTTTTTCTACTTTTGAAGTATATATTATATAAAGGGAGATTATATTATTGATCAGATCAGATGGCAGTTAATTTTGCCTTTTTAATGTGTTAATATTTTTATTACAAAGTAAGACTTGCCCAGTAACTCTTTCAAAAAGAACAAACCATTTTTAGGCACAGAAATTCACTTTTTTTTTTTTTATTTTTTAATTTTTTTTTTTAAGAAAACAATAAATATAGCAATACAAATAGGATAAAAAAAATTAAATACCGATTTGCGGTAAATTTGTACATACATTTAAAGAAAGTACTTTAATACCTACATGTTTGGTATAAACCAATTACTTTTACACCTAAATGTAGCTTTTAGAAAATAAGTGCAATCTTTATTTATTTAGAGAGGCTGTTTTTAGTAAAATCTGTGAAAAACCTTTTCAATATTTTTTTTCTGCAACATACCATAGCTATTTTAGTTTTACTCATTGTTCCGTACCCTCAGGAATGTGTTTGAATGCCCTAATGGAGTTAGTTAAAAAGGAATGTATGTAGTTTTGGGAATTAATCTTTAAAATGGCCTATCCTGCTTGAAGTGTCATCAGTAATAGGTACTTTTATAGCTAATGATATTCTCATTACTCTCCATTTCTGGTTCCATTGAAATAGACATCTTTGGGTTGTTTTCTGTACTGGAAAACAATAGTGCTTATTACATTCTCTCTGCTCCAGAGAAGAGCCATTCTCTGAGATGAGCTAATTCAGATGAAATTCTTTTCTTTATAGTGGTTTTATTTTAGGATAATTTAATGTTAGAATTTTTTTTTTTTTGGGAGAATATTCAACCAACAACCCTCCATCTTAAAATATAACTGTAAGACTAAAAAGTAAAAGATAAAGAGCACATAAAATTCAGAAAAAATAAAATCTAATTGATGAAAAGAGCATTCACAGAGTGTCATTGCAGCCATTTAATGGCACGTATATGATATTTTAAAACAATGGAAGGTGAAGCACAGCTCAGTTGTGGTGCTGCTGTGTTTGTTTTGTTTTCCTACACACTGACTAATGTTCCACAAAACTTCAATCCAATATGCAGTGCCAATACATAAGACATGAAATCAAAACTCATATTTCACTGAGCTTTATTTTTTTGAGCCTATGCCAAGATGGTTTTCAGCCTAAATTGATAAGATGCCAAAGATCCTGATGAGACGTGGACAATTTTTTTTTTCTATGACAATAATCATGTGTTGTATATGACAGAATATTTTACATATATTTTGAAAGTTATTTAAAGTTAAATATTAATTTTAAAAGATCTTGTCGACTGGGAAAACCCAAAGAAAACCCTACTGTGTTGAAATTAATCTTTTATCTTTCTTTGAACCACTCATTCATTTAAATGGATTTCCATTTAAAAATCTGATAATCTGTCCTAAAAGCAATAAAATCAGGAATTGCTCCAATTCTTTTCTTCTCTTGTTGCCATCTTTAACTAGAATCACAATCTAATGTAATAAAAACTATGATGATTCATTCCAAGAACACAAAACACAGCCTTGATCTGTGAAACACTCCTGGAGGAATAAATAAGCATAGGCATGAACGTGAGGTGCTAAACACTTTTTTGATAAATTCCTCCCTGAACTGACTAGATGAATTTTTATGCTTTTTTTGTGTGAGTCTATAAGAAGGTCTCCAAACTCTTTTTTATTTGTCTATTATGATTCAGTATCCAAGAAAGGTGGAAAACACACTAATTGTAACAGAAAGACTAGGTACTAGAGCTGATATATTTTATATGCTTTTTATGAAATTCAGAGTAGGATAATGTTACACACATTGATGTTCCATGAAAATGTTCCCTTGTGCAGAGCCAGGTACCACATTGGACAGGCTGAACTGCATTTCTCCTGTTCACAATGAGTGCAGACAACTCAAGAATTGGGGTAAGTACCCTGTTGCCCCATGAAACTCACAGTGAAATTAAACTAACCACATTATCAAGAGAGTCAACTTAACCTAAAATGCATGTGCCAGACTGTTAGGAATATGTCCACATATTCTGGATTTATTT
Organism: Hylia prasina; assembly: GCA_013397195.1. Taxonomy (NCBI): domain Eukaryota; kingdom Metazoa; phylum Chordata; class Aves; order Passeriformes; family Sylviidae; genus Hylia; species Hylia prasina. The sequence goes on from VYXD01011922.1 coordinate 765,730, forward strand.
ACTTCCCATAAGGGGAAGTATACAGCATACAGAACATAAGCTCTTAATTAAAAGACAAGGAAACCCCTCCCCTTTTTTTTTTCCCTCTTCAATACAAAACCTTGAATGAAAGAATATAGATGGATTAAATTTCATCTAGATTTCTTGCCTTTGTTTTTACCAATGCATATTTTAATATGTAAGACCTTCTTTCCATCTTTTCATTTTCATTCAGTAACACCTTTTCAACCATACAGAATGAAAGTTATTTAATACTCTACCAATTTTCCTCCCATTTTTTTATACTCATTAAATCTTCATTCCTTAGAACTATTTATCTAAAAGCAAAAGAAATTATATATAAATTTTGTAAGATGCTCATAGAACACATATTTATGTCAAGAACTAGAAGCAGCACTTTATGAGAATCTAAAGTCCTAAGTTCGACACCGGTTATAAAACTATTCCCTTATTGTTTTAATTATTTCTCAACCTCAGAAAATTCATTTATTTTATGCTTCTGTTTTATTAAGTATGAAATTATCCTAAATAATTGTGGTATCTTTTAACATATGCTAAAACATATATATCAAATCCTGGAATTTATAAAACAAATTTGAGAATCTCAGAAGAACAGATCAGTCTCATCCTGCGTTTATCCTAGTTATCAAGGTGCAACAGAAGGCACTGAAACAATGATTCTGCTCCAGAAGAAACAGATTAAATTAAGATTGCTAATATAGGTCTCATTGCCACAAGATATTTAGGAGGTCGAAAACCCAGATGTGTGCAGCTTCACAAGGAAAACACTGTTTTAATGGGACGCATCTTTTTCACAGAAGCCTAAGAGTGTATAAATTACAGAAGTTAGTAGAAGCTAATTAGTAGAATACAATGTATGAGGAAGATGCTTTAGTCCATGTTATTTTCTAATATTCTTCCATAATTTCTAGTAACTTGTCACTGCCAGAGGTATGGTAGTAGGCCACATGTAATATTAGTTTCACAGTGTCTGACAAAGCTTATGCCATATTCCTACTCCTGTGCTCATGTCATGTCATTCCATGCCATGTTATGTCACTTTCTTGAGACTGTTATTCAGCAAAATCACAGCCTCTTATACTTTTAACTTTTCAAATAGGAGACCACCACATGCACATTTAGAAATAAACCAGTTTAGCTCCTCCCCAGGTTAATAAGTTCATGTATCTCTGTCTCAGAGATCTCCAAAGGAAGTTCATTACACAAAACAGACATGCCAAAACCATGTTTTAACTTTGCAGAGAGGGACATATTTACAGGGAGTCAGACTATGATTCAATCAAGGAATATGTTTTTTTTCCCTGAAAAACCCACTTCAGCGCTCATCAACAATATTGAAAAGATAATCATAATCCAACTCTACAAAAATAGGATTATCAGTCCACAAAAACTAAGTAAAAAACTAACCAGCCTTAGATGTTCTGTGGTCAGTAGGTGTCCTCATTGTTAAAGTAGCCAAAGTTTCCAGAATAATGCCACAGATTTTGTCCGCAGAACAGAAAATATAACTGCCAAAATACTCAATCTATCTACTTTAATACAGACATCCAAAAATGCTTTTAAAACATTTCATTATATTAAAAAAAAATAACAATATTATTTGTAGTTACCAGTCTATACTGTCAGAGCAGCTAGCAGTTAAAATTGAATTAGATTTGACAATCAGGATTTCAACTGCAAACTCATTTTGGGCAATTAATGTAATTAACAGTCTGAAACACAGAAAACAATGCGTTGGCATTGTGAACATATTGTTTGCTCAGATAAAATATTTTCACAGTGCTGTTTAATTTCTGTGACTTTTGCTTCAGATATACTATAATAACTATATCATGTTACTAATAGGACAGAGGGAGAAAAGTATGTTTAGATTACTGTCATTCTTTTTTAAAGGACAAAAACATAATTGACAGTTACAAGCACTCACTGCTCAATAATGTGAAGAGCTATACACAAAGGTTGGGCATCTACATCTAAAACTCTTATTTCAACATAGAAATACCAAAGCTTGATTATATGCCAAACAATATGCGACATATACAGAATATTACCACAGGCCTTTCTGTAGACAGTAAAGCCTCAAAGAGGGGCAAGGATAATCATCCTGTCGGAAAAAAAAAAAAATCCTAAAAGAAAAGTTCTTTTAAGAGATGTATGATTCAGGAAAATGGAACAAGAACTCTAATGTATTGTATAAAACCTATTACAAACACACAGTAAAAGTTGTTGCCACCTCATTGCTAATCAGCACAAACTCCCAGAAGTGTGATAACTTAAAAATTCAATGCAATATCAAAAAAAAAAACCCAAACAAAAATCCATCTGCATAACACATTCTTTCTGTTTCCTCAAGAAAGGAACATAATATGCTAGCTAAATCATATGAGGAACAAGACTAAGATTTGCTTCTACAAAAGTCTTCAGTAAACTTTCAAAATAACGTGTCTGTTATCACTAACACTCCACAAATCATCATGGGGAATAAGTCAGTCATTGTCACAAAGCACTAAACATCTCAACAGTTCAAGCTGAAGAAGATATCTCTGGAGATCCAGGATTTTATCATGAGAATGGGCGAGGAGACAACATGATCAAATGAAATAAATGAGTTCTGACTAAAATACAGATTCATTTTCTAGGCAAATGTCATGCAAAGTATTGGCAATCTATCGGAAGAAAAAGAAATTGCAAAATTGAGTGGAAAGTTTTTCTTCTGAAAGAACAACCTTCAGTATTACTATTTCAGTGGTTCCTAAAAAGCATAAGTGCTTTTCCCAAACATGGATAAAGCCCAACATTTATGTCAAAAATATTGCCTTTTATTTCCCTCCCCACTTCTTTTCTTTAGTTACCTTGACTGGTGTAGAAAACAGATGAAAGCAAAAATCCAGCAAATCAAATCCATTAAATACTTTTTTTTTTTTTTTTTTTAACGAGGAACTATGATCACTCTAGGTAATTTTCATTAAATTTCAGAGAATATACAGGCTTTTATTCTAAATCCAGGTGCACTATAGAAAGTAAGAGTATCTTCAGCCTGGTTTATATATGGATTCTTTCAGAATTTCAGGGATCTCTGTTGCTCTGAAAGTGTACTTCTGTGGGCTTGAGTGTCTAAATAGAGAGTGAACTATGTCAGCACTAACTCAAGACAACGTTGTCATGTTTAAACATTATACTATTATTTTCATGTAGCCCTGAATTTCACAATATTTCCCTTTATAGAAATAATCTTGCATATTACTACAATGCACCATTGCTCTGCAACAGCTCTCTGGATGGCCTTCCTTGGCTTTAAATTCCATTACTATGATCAGGAAGCTGAAATTATATATACAAGCAGCTATCTTCTTACAGCTCTAAAATGTGTACCCTGGTGCACTTGATGGATCACTCAGCCTCCAGCACTGTTCAAAATCAGTTCTCATTTCATGCAGCAGGAGCCCACCCTTAGGGGGGCTGCACTGGAGCAGCTCACAGGAACATCTGAATTTCCTTGCAGTAGTTATTTGATATCACAGCCCTCCATGCCACTGACGTGTTCCACTCAGTGCAGAGAACCCTTCTGTGTGCCCAGCTAGTTCTGCATATTGATGTAAAGACTCCAACCATCCCAATCTTTAATCTCTGTTCTGATGACAAATTCCATTTAGAGATTAAATGTTTTGCTTGTCTGAATGAACAGATACAAAAAGAACAGTTAAAAGCTACTTTGAACTACGTGAATTTAAAAAAGCAAGGAACAGTTCAGGTGAGGCAGGATGGCAAGACGATATAAAATGATTGATACTGGGAAGACAATTAGCTTTATTAGCTGCTCATGCATTGCAGAAGGAAATATTTTTTTTAAAAAATATATTCAGTAGCTTAAAACCAACAACTACAATACTATTTTTAATTTTCTAGAAAGGCTGGGCATTTGCAGCAACAGCAAAATGAAATACCCTACAGGAACTGGAGAGCTGAAACTAAGTTGTCAGAAGCTGATTTTCATCTCTTCATTTTACTGATAAAGAAAGAGTAGAAATGCCTATTGTTTTCCACCCACAGCTTGGAAAACAAGGCAATTTGAGACTCTGAACTCAGTGATTTTTCTTCCTATCACAAATGATCTATAAGTTTCATTACTCTATGATCTTTGAATCCTCAGGCATAAGTTCTGTTACATAAAATAAGCCTCCTAGAAAGAAACAAAACCAGACATGCACAGAATTCCAAGCAAAACACAAACATCTCAATAGAAAGCCTTATTGAATTTTTTTCTACTTATCTGAGCTCTGCCTGTAGAGCTGCTACCCATTGTCAGCTTGCCAGCAGGTGCTATATTCATACAATTTGTTCATTCTCAAGCACAAGTACTTTTCTCAAAAGCAGAACAAAACAAAACTCAAGTAAAAAAAAAACAACTCTCTGCAGTAAAGAACCAAGCAATCCAAACACTTCCCTCTGGCATTGTAAGCCATTCTCTTTTCATTGGCTTCTGTGTTGGAAGCTGGTTTTCATGCTCCTCATATGCTTGTTTTCTTGCTTCACTGGAGGGCAGGCACAATGATGTAACTTAATTTAGATTAAGGAAGAAAAAAAAAATTTGTTGTTTTCATTATTGAAGTGTCATCAAAAAAGACCAGAAATATTTAAAAACTTGAGATGAGTTGCTTATTGCCAGTGAGTTTTACTTCATTGAGACCTCTTTCACATGTAGCAGTCATGATTAGTAAAGTAGTTAATTTATTATTTTTTGCTCTCTGGGATAAATAAAAGAATTCAGTAATTAGAAACACAAAGATAGCAAGTGTAGCATACTATCTAGTGACATCAGAATCACAGGTAAGCTGTGATTGCTCCTACACTGGTTTTGTTTTCATAGTCTTTGTCAGGCATAGTGTGCATGTCAGAGAAGAACTTCTTTTAAAGAAAAGTTTGAGAAGGTAAAAATATTGAAGAGGAAGGGTTCCTAGTAATTCGGATTATAATTTTATAAATATTTCCATTACACAACAGAAAACCCTCCATAGAGTGAGAGCCATTTTGCTAGACAGGAAGACCACTCAAAATAAGCATATTACAGGTTTTGGTGTTTTTATTTTTCTGTTTAGAGTATGTTGTAACATAAAGCAGTTCATGGCCACAGGAAACACCTTATACCTGTAGTACACACCTTAGCCATATCCTGAGGTAGTTCAGGACTTTGGCTTCAAAAATGGAAAATAAAACACAAAACAAAGAGAAAATAAAGGGCTTCTAAACCTTATATTAGTAATGAGCACAAAAGTGGAGCACCTCCAGAAACTAACAGGGGTTGAGGCAGTAAACTGTCCTGCAAGGGACTATGATTTCAAACAGTAGCCTGACTCTTCGGTTTGCCACATTCCTTAAGCATTTCTATTCCTTTTGGAATTTCTTAATCACTGGAACATAAAGTTATGTCTTTTTCCTGAATACTGCTCAGTACAGGTATTATAATGCTGTACAAAATGAAAGAGACAGAAGCAAGAACGCTTTGATGGAAAGAGCACCCAGTATGGAAACAAGAATATGAAAACTGAAATTGATGAAAAGTTGAAAAAAAACCCAGGTTCTGATCCTTATTCTCTCCTACTGAGAGTATAGAATTTGAAACAGTCTCTGAGATTCCTGCCTTAATTGCTGATTGGTTCTGTGTGTGTGCAATTTCCATCTACAACCTAAAATATTATGTCCAACAAAATCATTTTTATCGCTCTGCTTTTTTGTACTTTTAAACACCTTTCCCCATCTATTTATTTTATCTGTGTTTTGCCCCCAAATTTTCCTACTGGAGAAAGGGAAAAAGGAGGTAAAAGGAAAACAAACAACAAACAAAAAAACAAACCCCCCCCCCCCCAACCTAACAAAACCAAACCCACAATTTAGGATATAATGTAAAACGTTTTTAGGTATTTTAAAAACAAAATTTAAATGATTTTTTGCAATAAGATACACATTATAATTCTAAATATCCAACTGTTCATCCGAAATCTTAAAAACCCCACCCAATCATCCAAGTTTCAAATGACTTTAAACATTGCACTGAATTGAATGGCAGTATCTGTACTGCAGAAATATCAATCTAGAAATAAATGATGAGTATATTACATTCTCTTTCCATTGGTATATTGGAAAGAAAAAGGTACCTGGACACAGATGATGTGAATTAGTATTCTGTCTCTAGATTTAGTTTGATCATGTATTCTACACAGGACTTAATATCAAATCTAAAGTTACCTTCTTATTTTAGCTGAAGGTTAAATTAACTGAACTTATGTTTCAGTTCTCCTGAAGATGGTATTCTCTTGGTCCTCCTCTCAATCAGTTCAGAAGTTTTCCATTTAACCCTATTATTAACATTTTTCACAAGGCAGTAAAAATGTTAATAATCAGTAAGAACAATATACAATTATGACACCAATTCCAACCCTCTAATTAATAAAAAGAGATTGCTTTTCTGTCTATCAAAAGCTTCATGATCACTTTATTCAGGCTTGACATGTTCACTGTGAATATACTGCTGCTTTGTTACTATACTATAAAAAGTGCCAACAAAATCTTTTCATAATTGTATTTAAATATTACCATGACAAAATTGTTTTAAAGGCTTTCATTCATATTTTAAATTATAATTGTTTGGAGCTCTGAGTAAAATCCTTTGAAGACTAATAAAATAATTCTTCTGGTATTACTTTTATTAAGCAAAAGAGGTGAAAAATTATCTTTTTTTTTGTTAAATTTAATAAAATACAGTTATGCAAAGATGCTGGAATAAACTGCATTGTGATATTGTGAAGCACATGCATTACTCCATTTAGATTTCGAAAATTAATTCAGAACATAGCACACTAAAAGATATCCGATAAAATAGTAAAGATAATATTTCCAAATGTTCATATACATGAGCAATTTTCCTAGGGCAAATGGCATGTATGAATGCCTGGTGCAAGCAGACCATGGTCCATAGAGACACAGTAATCTTTTGTAAAGTGAGAGCAGCTAACTGCAGAAATGTGGAAAGGCAAGTCCAGAGGCAGACAGGTAGGCAGGCAGTGCTGGAGAATGAGGGAAACAGCAAATGGACAAGTTCATATAGAGACACCATAAGGCAAACATATAAAAAACGCTTTGGAAGAGCAGACAGATCTCACAGCAGTGAAAACTAAGCTGTTGGGAGAGTTGTTTCACCAGAAGACAGTCAGGTACACGCTGAACATCAAAGATGGACACTTAGAGTTTAACTTTCTTCCCTTTTAAAAAGTTTTTTTTTAATTATTTTTCTACCACTCTATTACTGAATGAAAGAGAAGGACAAGAGACAAGAAAATCAGGCTATACATCATAGTGGTGAATCTGGAAGAAATAAGACTTTTCACAAATTTTCAACAGAAATAGTAATAGGATTGAAGCAGATCACATTTTTATCCATTAATTGGTAATATCTCCCACAATCTCTATTCTATGAATATTCAGAGGAGATGTGAGTGCCCTATTTCCAGCTATAAGGGGAACTGCTATCAACCCTTTTGTACTCGGATAGTCCCTAAATTTCACATAGTTGCACACCAAAAAAAAGGGATGCCTCCAAATCTGTAGAGTGCAAAATTGTATCTACCAAACTATTAATGTCCTGTCCAATGCAAACTCTACCATTAAATTAAATGAACTAATCAGGTGCCCTGTAATCTTGAAGTTTGAATGATGGGTAGGGAGCAAATCTTTCCAAAACAAATTAACTACAGAGATATATTGGTAAATGCATTTCTTTTCATTAAGTGTAAACCTCAAATTCACTAAATAGCAATCCAATATTCAAACAGCCATCCATTTTGGTAATTTACAATCACATGTCATGAAGTAAATTCTGGATATTTTTGAGTTTTGGTATCTGACAAACCTTAAAACAAGAACAAAGACTCATCATATGATGTAGAACTCTTAAAATACAAAATATATACTCCAATTTTTTTTGTATCATATTATGTTGAAATCTCACTCCTAGATTTTCTGTTGTGACTGGAAAATCATCAGTTACAGAGCAAAAATTATTTAATTCTCTTAAAAATATCGTAATGCCTTACATCTGTGGAAGACTAAAGTAAGGAAAAACAACCATCATTGGTGCAGAGTCTGGTTTAGGAAGCATTTTCTATTCTGTTTATAAGAACATCAATCTACTAATAAACCAACAGAGCAACAACCCATTTAATATAAGATACCATCTAGCTCACTCTGTAGTAATGCAAATTCCAACATTTATTTCCATAATTTCCATAAAAGCTGGGATGTGAGATGTGCAGTAGAGGAATGATCAATAATGCATATAGTACTGTTAAAATTAATATACAGAATAGTTTCAGAAGGTGATGGTAGGGAGGAGCCCATAATGCATCCAACAGCCACACAGTTTTATAGCTATAATCTCTGCCAGATAAAAGTGATGCACCAATTTAGCACATTCCACACAAAAACCAGAAGAGCTTGATTTTGCTTTAACTCACACACATCTTCATATCTACTTAGATATCTACTAGGTGTTATTGCCTGTGACAGTGATCCACCAGGATCACTTTACATGCTGCCTAATGAAATATGTTCATTCACTTGAAATATGATATATTTCCTGGAAAGTATCCTGCCACTAAAGAATAAAAAAAAGAGGCTTGCTTTGTGGAAGGTTTTCTTGGTAACACGTGACCATTTGAAGCATGGCTATAGCCTCTGTATGAAACCCACAGTATATAATATTTCAGTAATAATTACAAAAGTAAAATTTTCCTAATTTTAAAAATCAGGAGAGGAAAAAAAAAAAAGAAAAAAATACTCTCTGGTAATTAGACTCTGGGCAAGTACCTTTCAATGAAAGAATATAATTTCTATTATGTGAATTATAGTTTAAGATATCTTTATCTGCAAAGTATAATCATTGCGTGGGGGCATGTCTCATTATTTTGTGGCATTCAATGCTTTCAAAATGAAATATTTCCTGCAAATTTATAACTGTTTCAGCAGGTGGGGAAAAATGATTGAAAACTTTGTTTACACAACCTTCAAGATCAAATGATGAATTATCTCTTTTTACTTGCCTCTATTGTGTATTATAGAAATTGAACAATTAACTGTAAGCAAATATTCATTATAGTTCTCTGGTAATTTATATATGGAGTAATATCTCACAAAGTCAAACATGCCAGTTTGATACTGTGATTGCAAATCTTGTTCATATTCTCTCTGTTCATTCATTGCTGGCTTGAAATTTTTAACCTATATTTCAATATATAATAATCTCTAATATTTTGATAACATTTGTAGGAAACATCAGTGATGTGAAACAAAAGTATTCTCTTTTTCAGCCAAATCTGTCATATTTTTTGTAACTAAAAGAGGTGCTAACATTCTGTTGGTAATACACAAAGCCATTTCTCTCACATCCTGCACCATCAGAAGGTATGTCTTTCACAGGTAAATTCCAACAAACAAAACTAGTTGTTTTTCCACCTTAATTAAACAATCTGTGGCTCTTTGACCATGGCCCACACTGTTGTATGGTTTAATTGTGTCTGCAGAATCTTATTCTCAGCATTTTCACATTTTTTAGAAACAACTCTAGCTTTCACTATTGGTCAATTTTAAAGATACACCAGAATTATTTTTATTACCAAATGCCTAGGTTCCACAATGCTGACTTCTGGACAAAGCACAGAAAAAGCCTAAAAGAAGCTATTGTTATCTTAACTGATCTACATTTCCACTTTTTTATGGTTTGATTTGGGTTTGTTTTTTCTTCTTTTTAAAGTAAAGTTTATCATTGTTAAATTTCAAGTGATAAAAGTAGATGAAAGAGAGGGAAAACATATGGAAAGGAAGATGAGAGCGGAATGGTTCATCACATGGCATTGTAACTTAACCAACTAAAATGAATAAGTTTTAGACTCAGCTTCAGTTTAGGATCACAGCACTAAACATCTTTCATGAGGTAGGATAATACAAAGCATTTTGTTTGTATTCCACCACACAAACACTTATCGGTGAAAAACATGCACTATAAAATAAAAAGCTTGATCATAAAAAACAATCCTAATTACTATTTTTCTAGGTGGAATAAATATACTGGAAAATTCACTTCAAATTAATTTTTCATTTCATTTAAGGATTGAAAACACTGCTCCTTGAAGTTTCTGATGATACAAAGGAATTTTTGGTTTTAAAACTACTTTATAAGCACTCTTTGAGGTCTAGGACATCAGCGAGAAATTATTGGAAAATAGCAAAGCGGCTCATACTCATTTATTCAAAGGTCCTTCAGAAGCGGTAAAAAATTATAGCACTTTTCTCCAGTATTCCTATTTCTTTACATCACAACCTATTTTTTTCAGTTTACAAGCAATATGCCCCGTTTAGAGAATGAATCAACCTCCACCACTTTTGGAGAGTCCTTCAACTCACTCATTCTTTGCGCTTTCACCAATTCTTAAGCTGAAAGCAAAGTAACTTGTTTTCCCAGTTCTACTCTATGGCTTTAACACCCTCCCTCCTACATAAAGAACCCAGAAAACATTCAGATCACGTAACAGTGATACAAGGTAGCATCCTTCTGCATTGATATTCTGCTGAGCCTGAAAGAAATTTTACAAAGAACTCTGATAAGACCTTCACCTGGAAAATTCCAGGGTCTGCTACGAAGTGTTGAGTTGCTACCCACATTTAAAATTCCACTTGTGAACACACTATTCACTGAGCTTAGTGTCCTTATGTAGAAAAGTGTTTGTTTGCTATGCATGAAATAATTTTCCGAAAGAATATTTTTTTCTGGCATGTCATGTCCTTCGCAGGCAAAATAAGGCACTCAGAGGAAAACATACATTTAAAGAGACAAAGAATAAAACATGAAGCCTCAGCCACAATTTTATTTGAAATATAAAAATTGTTTGTCTTTGGGAATGTTAAATGAGAACATTCCCTCCCTTTTTTTTTCCTTTTTGTACTTTGTGAATTGCATGTTTTGTTTAAAAGAAGTTCAGACATAATTACAAGCAGAAAACCTTTTTTGGTCAATTACAGTGTTCACTGTCATTCATCAAAGATTTGATAATCAATATAGCTTTCCCTTGTGAAATGGATGAAGTAAGTTTTGTTTTCAAAAATGAAAGATACCTAACAGAACTGAAGAATTTAGCGCCCATCTCAAATACCACAAAGAAAAATATTGTTTCAGCGGATCTTAAGTCTGGGATGAAAAGAAAATGTCAGAAGGTGTTCCTCAATTCCCAGAAGTAAACAAAAAAAATTACTCAGCTCTTCATTTTTTCTGTCTTTTCATATATAAATTATTAAACTGATGTGCTTATATTAAAAAAAAATCTGCTTAATGAGTTCTCAGTTTTTCTTCTTCCCAGTTCACCCAACTTATTGATGGCACTTAATCATTTCCCAGATACATTAGATGCAACTCCTTATCTGATGTCAGTCTTGTCCAATACAAATTATTTCTTCTTTTCCAAAGGCCAACAGGCCAGATATTCTCACCTTCACTCTGTCCTGTCTCATTTATGTCCATATTTTCTTTTATTGATTTTATATTCTTTTGTGTGAGCTGGGATTTGATCAGCTTCTTTCAGAATATTCTTGCTCCTCAACCATGAGACCTGACAGCTAAATAAAATGTAAGTCAGAGTTGAAATTATGGCAAGAGATATTTTTTTGCTGCTTGCTACAATAGTAAGAAAGATGTATACGAATGGGAAGTATGGTCTTTTTAAAAGTGTTCACATTATTTTAAGGTGAAAAATGCCCCAAAACCAGTTTAATTATGCAATCCTGATAAGGATATGCTTGTATAGACTTTGTGCATCAGGTGTTTACAGGACAAGTCTGCTACAGGACTCTTTAAGCAGAATACAGTGGAGTGCTACATCTGTCACATTCGGAAAATTAATTTTTTGTTACTGATGATTAGGTAATAATACCAGATTACTTGATAGCAGTTAATATGCGCATTAACTTTTAAGGCAATGAAGAATTAAATAAAAAGGGAATTTTCATGTTAAAATATTCACTAAATAGTAATTAACACAATCATAGAATTAGGCAATGGTTTGGGTTGGAAAGAACCTTAAAAATTATCTAGTTCCAATGGCCCTGGTATGGGTAGGGACACCTTCTGCTAGACCAGGTCGCTCAGAGCCACATCCAAGCTGACACTGAACACTTCCAAGGATGGGCATCCACAACTTCTCCAGTGTAACCTGTTCCAGTGCATCACCTCTCTCACATTAAAGAATCTATTTCTGATATTTAATTTACATCTACCATGTTTCAGTTTAAAGACATTGTCCTTTGTCCTTGCATACACTCTCTTCTCAGAAATTCCTCTCCAGCTCTCCTGTAGAGCTCCTATAGGTATTGGAAGGCTGCAGCAAGGTTTCCTTGGAAATTTCTATTCTCCAAGCTGTCTAACCCAGCTCTCTCAGCCTGTCCTCATAGCAGGGGTGCTCCAGTCCTGTGATCATCCTCATGGCCCTCCTCTGGACTTACTCCAACAGGTCCATGTCCTTCTTGTGTAATGGTAGGTTATGATACATCTCAATCAATGTGGGCATATTGCTTGCAAAATTCTTTCAGCCTTTGACTAAAGTATTTTCAAAAAAAAAAAGGAATAACACATAGCAAGTCAGTATTGCTGTATTCCTTCTACTTACTTAGAACAGAGAAAAGTATCTCTATTCTCATTTGTCACAGCTCATAAACTCATCATCTTCAGGATTAGCTTCTGTCCTCTGTGAAAGTTAGTGTGAATTTATTTCTACTCAAAAAGTATTAGGTAGGACATATCAGAGGTCATAATTGTTGCCTATTCCTTATGTGAACAGTCTTTTGTTATTTATGTATAAAAGCCATTTCTAATAGTAGATTCCCATGTATCAACTTTCTCAGTTGCAAAGCTACCTAGACCATTCAGATAAGTTAGAAAAGCCAGCAGATATCACAAATTGGTAGTGCCCTATGGAGAGCTGGGCAGCACTGATTCACTCGGCAGACTTTCCGGTGGTTCACAATGGGTTATTTACTTTTTCTTTAGAAAAAAGCAGCTTCTGAAATTATGTGCTATTCCCAGACAAATACATTGTAAAAGGCTGGAAGATTTTTTTTATACTCTGTCATCATTAACATTGGTAAGTTTAAAGAGGCTGAGTTTCAGAGAAAAAGATAGCACAGAGTGGAAAAAAAAAAAAATTGTTATACTTCTTTCAGTTATTTAATAAAGGGGACCAAATTCTAACTTGGATTATCATTAAAGATTGCACAATGCTTAGTATTTTTGTTTCTCCTGAATACTCAGATTTATGCTATATATATTACCGAATTTATTGTATTTCAAAGTATTGCCAAAGCTGCAATCAAAGTCAATCAGATATTTTTCTATCTTGATGTCCTGTGATGGATTGACCATGGCTAGCTACCAGACACTCACCTAGTCACTCTCTCACTCCCCCTGCTCAATAGAACAGAGAGAGAAAATAATGTGAAAAAAGTTGGTTACTCTCAAGGTATTAAAGGAGAGCAAATATTTTGCCCCTTTGCGATCAGTTTTCTAGGCTGGGTAATATGTCTCAACTGAAAAGACAGTGGTTCAGTTCATCTGATAATCATTTTACAACTGAATATAGTGATACTAACACTTAACTGGGACAGAAAGGTAAGCATTATCTTTATCTTTTCTGCTGATGAAGTTGACTTTTTAAATGTGTGATTGTTTCTAATTTCAAAAAGCAGAACTTTTTTTTTTCTCTTATTCAATACACTGCAATTGTTTCAAACTCCAGGGTCATCACTTTTCAAATTATATTCCAGGCCATATTTCTAGCCAAAATATCTGAAAAGTTTATGTGAACATTTGTTCAGACTTCTTGTTTTTGGAGGCAGTCATTAAATAAAATGTTAATGATCTCCTAAATAAGGAACAATATTATTAACTTCATTCCAGAGTAGTTATACTTAAAGCATTATATATTGCCTCACCTTTAGCTGCTTCCATCTATTTTATAACTTTATGGGTTTTTTGGTGTTTTTTTTTTTTTTTTT
>VYXD01011925.1:0-33396 GCA_013397195.1 Hylia prasina
GCTGCAGGCCGCACCGAGATGGCAGCAGCTGAGGGCGCACATTGCCGCGGGCTGTGCTGGGATGGCCCCCGCGGCGCCTCGCCACCCCTGGGGAAAATCTGCATGTGCACTGTTTTGATTTTCTTCTTGTATGTGTCATCACAAAGGGGTTACCAGCCTCTCTAACTGGGCCAGCAGCGTGTCCACCCTCAGAGCCATCAGGCTCTGTCAGACATGGTGGACGCTTCTAGCAGCTCCTCACAGAAGTCACCTCTGTGGTCCCCCTGCTGCCAAAAAACCAGGCTGTGCCAAATCAACACAGTGTATAATACCTGCACACATATGATATCTGCAGGATCTGTGATTGCAGACACACCTCTTTTGTTAGACCAGGTATTTGTAGCAGCCCATTTGGTGAAAAAGTCTGGCTTGTTGCAGAAAAGCTTGTTAGTTTGTTAATTTAGGTGATGGTGTATTTCTCTTTCTAACAGAATTTCTACAAACAAGTCCAAGACTATTTGAGCAGGAATTCATATGCCCATGTTTTTATTTATTTTATTACTTTGCAGTTATGGGGTGGGGATGTGTCTCATTCCCCAGCCTGCAGTAACAACACAAGGTAGTCCACCTGGTGGGGAAAGTTGCATTCAGTGACTGCAGATGCCTTTCACTGTCTGCTTTAAATATTGACCAAGAATGGTACTGACTCTGAGGAAAGGTGCAAATCTCTTTCTGTCTGCACCCTGATAGACTGCACAGGCTCAGAGCAAACTGGAAGCACCTGCTGCTGACTTGCAGCTTCCAGTGCTGATATCGTGGAATACCTCCCCACAGGTCCCACTGAACTATTGTTCATTTCTTTTTAGGTTAGTATTTCTTTTTCATTGATACAGGATAAGCATTAAGTTTATTGACTGAATCTAAAATATCAGTAGCGACTTTGAAATGTTTGATTAAATCCTTAAGGTTCCGGAAAGGACAACCTCAAAATTTTACAGCAGGGATCAGCCTGGCCATCCGAGATGCCTTTCAAGGTAAGCTGTGAAATGTTTTATGCTTATACGAAAACTAAACTTACACTGTGTACTTTATATATGTACACTATGCTTATACTGTGTTTTATGCTTAAACTAATTTTTTAATGTTGCTTTATTGTCAGTAGGAAAACCAAAGTATCTGGCAGGTGCTCTACCTCAGTGCTAGTGGCATTGGTTTCAAAGGAGAGTCAGGTGTCTGAATGCTTTGGTGGGGGGGGGGGGGTCTGGCCTCAACTCCTTGTACAGGCACTTTTAATTACAGCTTCTGCTGCTTGTTTTGCCTGATAATAGCTTGAACAGGCAGCTTGTAGATGTATTGTGACAATTTTGGCAGTCTGCCCTTAAGGCTGGTGTACTTTTTTGTATCCCAGGAGAAAAGACCAAGGATGTCTAGAGCTCAGCAGTGAAGGGCAGCCCCCACTGGATGTCTAATCAGGGAATAGAATTGGTTGGAGAGACTGGAAAGTGAAGTAGATTTAGCTGAAATAACAAAGTGATGTGCAGCATTTCTGATGAGTTAGAGTCAGAGGCATCATCTGAAATAACTTTCAAGTGAAATCAAGCCCTAAATGCTCTCGACTTGGGAATTACAGGAGGTAAAGCAGAAAAGAAACATATAAGTAACTGTCAGTGTTACAAATGAGTGACTTCTGGGACTGGGTTTCTGGTTGAGCCACTGGCTTGGCAACTTATTTTACTGTCCAATGCATTCCTTTCTCCATTGATAAGTGACTGCTGATGTATCCTCTAGGAAGGTAGTGGAGCAGTTCTCTTGAGTTGTCAAACCATGAGATTTTGAAATCAGGACTGACACAGGCCCGAAGAGTCCAAGGGAGATATAATATAGAAGGATATTTTGTAATGACTTGGGAATCTCTGTAATCTCCCAGGATGACTGCCCAGAGGAAACTGCCCCCTCCATCATCTTCTCTCACTCCTGGGTGGCCCTTCTTGGAGCATCAGTGAAGATAAACTTTTCATTATCCAGAGTGTGATCTCGTACTGTAGCAGCAGGGAGCTCAATCTGGTGGCCCAGGAGCTCTGTTCCAGACTCTGTTCCTGCACACGAGAGGCTCATCTGCTTTTTGTCTTTCTGTTTAGTAATACTCATCAGTCATCCCCCAGGGGACATGCTCTGAAGCTGAACAGTAGCAGCAGCACTCCTGGCGCCAAGCAGTGGGAGATGGGATCTCATCAGAGCAGCTGGTCAACCTCAGGTGATTCCTAAGTCAAAGATCCATCAGTCAAAATGTACTAAACTCCTGTCACATGAAATGGTCTTCTGCAGGGTGTCAAGTTCTGCATTGCAAATGGGATATGAACTTTTAATGACATTCTCTGGTGAGAGGCTTTTGAAAACCCTCTGGATTTTATGGTTCCATGTTCCTAAAATATAAGCACTTCCTCTTTTGAGTCAGAAAAGTGACTATGAATATGTTTTCATATGGAAAATTTGAATTGCCTCAATTAAGAATTGAAAAAAAAAAATTTCTGTTGCAGTTAGCGACACAGTTGAAACTCAGCAGAGCCAACATTCCAGACATACGGATGTAATTCAATACCCATTGGCAAATTCTGCTCTTTGCACTGCACACTGATAAGATGATACAGTTGAGCAGCTAATGTACACTAATATTTCTGCACTCTAATAATGTACTGGCAAAAGGAAGCATAAGTCTCTCTCTACAGCACAATATGAAATATTTCAGTATTCTTTTACGTGCAGAAGGATAGTGGAATTGAAAAAAAAAAAAAAAAAAGGGCAAAATAAGTTAAAAGGAAGATAAAACCATCTGATTTAGGCAAAGTACAGCTTGGTAAGCTCCTTTGCTGTCCCTGGTCATGGTGTAGGAATGCAGCAGCTTGCTCACGATTGTGAAGTTTTTTGCAGTGCAGATTCTGGTTCCTGAGGTTCTGGCAGATGGGGATGTGGAGAAGTGGACAGCTTTTTTCCTCTCTTGCTACTCCTACGAGTGTTTCGTGTGGGTCAGCTGCAGGGCAGTTCTTGTGTAGCCCCTCACAAAGCTCTGGTGTGTCACAAGGCCTTGCATCCAAGTTGGCCACTAAAGATTGGGAGCATGGGGAATCACACATGCCCAAGTCGAAACAGGGTGGATGCAAATAATGTTCTGAAACCACCCCAGTGAGCTTATGAGGTAATTTATTTTTATATTGAGGTTTACATTGTTAATTTAAAAGCCCTTGATAAATGAGGAACAAATTGCTTATTTATTACACTTACACAATCAAGCCAGTTTTGCTTTTACTAGCTGCACAGAATAGGAAGCTTTTCTTCAAGAGAAATCCAAAGCACACTTTAAATTGCTTGGGTTTTGTTTCTTTTTGCTCTTATGTCATTTCATGTTTGAATAACAGAGTTGAAAAACATGCAGCAGCCCAGCTCAACTTTGCAAAGTCCACGTGATGTGTAACTCCTGTGCTATTTTGGCATGGGGAAACAAAAATCTCACCAGAAATGGAAAGAATAGAAAACCTCCCTTGTGGTTTAAACTGTCTCCTTGAGTTCTTAAGTGTCATTAAATTACAGCTAGTTCTGGCATATGGCATTTCAGATAGAGTTTGTTGCTTTCCCAAACCCACAGGGATAATGAATTGGAGGAAAGGGCTATAAATACTTTAAAGCTAATAGTTGTGCTGAGTTGCTTAGGTGCTTATTGACCAGTGAGGAATTCTGAGTTTTGAAGGCTTTGCAAAATGGATGAAGACATGAAACCATTGTGACAAAACTAAATTACCAAATATGAATCCTAATTTGTGTGAGCTTGACTTCTCCCCCCTTAACTTTCAAGGAGTCCTGTTGGTAACAGTGGGATGGGAGAAACTGCTGAAAAAGGCAAGTGTTGAGCTGGCCAGTGTGTCCCAGGGTAGGACAGGGGTACAGTGGCTTTTCTTCCTTGCTGTTGTGTCAGGGATTGTGAGCAGAGCATCCCTTCAAGGCTTCTTTTACTTTTTCCAGTGCTTGCAGGCAGTGGGAGGCCCACATTTCACAGGTGGATTTGCAGTTTAGTGCAGCTGTTTGCCCTCAGCCCAGTTGGGTTTAGATAATCAGACTCTTTGGACTGGTTTTGTGTAACAGTCTTATGAAGGCCAAGTCTTGGCAGCACCTCTCTTTCCTCCCAGAGGTGTGGAGGGGGGCTCTAGCTCCTGAGCTTTCTTGCTGACCCCCTGTCTGCAGTCACAGGAAATAGCTATGTGGCCCTTTGGTGCTGGAATACGACCAGCAGTTGCTGATGTGACGAGCTGTCTCTCCTCAAGATGAGGGTCAGAGGAAGGGATTAGGATGCCCTCACCTTTTTCCCTTGCTCCCTTTCCATGGAACTGCCTGATGTGCCATGGGAGTATGTTGCCAAGGGTTTGGTTTGCTTGTCTTACTCTTGCAGTATTAAAGTGCACCAGTATCAGTTTATGCAATTTAAATAATATTGCAGCATCCAGAACCACTGGGGAACAAGCAATGAGATTTTCCTTTGCAACAGAGAGGAAAGAGAACTTTGTCAGCAGAGACTGGTATCTGCTTTGGGTCGTAGCTATGTGTGCTTGTCTTGCTCTCTCACCTGCTGCATGTACACTTGAAAAAAGAAACTTTTGGGTTTTTTTACCCCCAGGGAATCCAGGACTGGCCAAGACAGAGAATGTTTTATCCCAGAACCACGTGCAGTTGCATCAGAAGCCTGAAAAAGTTTCTCATCCAGGCCAGATTGCAGTAGGTTCTTTTAAATCCACTGATATTTTTGATCTGTCCATCGTTTTCACTGAGGGGTCTGTCTGTGCAGACAGCTCTGTTTTGGTGTGTGAATTTGCAGTCACTCATGAGTCGACCTGAGGGGTGTGTGGGGCTGGCTCAGGCTCACTGCTCTCAGCTCAAGTCCTCAGCAGAGTGTCCAGTTTTGGCTCAAATCACTTTCCTGTGTGAGATACCCATCTGTGATGGACCAACAGAAGCATCAGCTTCCTAGGAAAGCTGGTTTTGGTGTGGAAGTGACCATAGCTGTATATACTGGGCGTATATGGCACATGCTGTTTAACAATGGGCTCTTCAACTGAGTTTTCTTTGCTCAGAATCCAGGCTCCTTTGCCAAGGTGAAAGACAGTGCCAACTCCTTGTTAAAAGCAGCAGACTATTCCTCCTCAAGTGATGAAGTCAGCAGCAGCAGCAGCAGTGATGAAGATGACACAAACCACACAAGGTTGGCTTGATTATCATTATTAATAATATTATTCTTGTTACACACTTCTAAATATCTAGAAAAGGCTGGCATACATAAATACTCCCCCTCCTTTGAAGTTGCAATCACTCATTTATGTCAGTTGTAATTAAGCAATTTAATTGCATTTTAATGAACTCCTGGGGGTAAATGTTTGCTCCATCAGATGTGCACAGCGTAATAATATTCTTTGATGACTTGCTGCCCTGGGACAATGTGGAAATGTCTTGTTTTAACTGGATATGCTGGGTAGTGCTTTTATAGGGATTACTTCACATTGATCTATATTTACATGGAATTTTCGAAAGAAAAAAGGAGAGGGAAACAAAACTGTAAGAGCTGTATGCCTTCAAGACAAACACAGGTGGAAAAAACAAGGCAAACATAACCCTTGAATTCACATAGTCTGTTCACTCTGGGAGAAATAATTGCCACGGAAAAGTTGATTCCTTCACCAAGGCTGTTTATAAAAAGGAGAGATAGTTTTGTAAAATGTATTGTGTTTTTAATACTGACATTCTGCACAACTGCTGTGGTTTCCAGCTGATGCTGTGACTTGTCCCACAGCTGATCCCACCTGAACTATGTCTTTCTAGCTTTCCAGTTTATCTTGCTGGTTTTGTGACTGACGTCTTGTGGTGTTCTACCTGTCATGTAGAACAGTGCAGCAAGAATAGCTTGCTACTCCGAGAGGAGGGAGTCAGGGAGTCACTTGGCCACCCCTGCTGTTAGGAACAGCAAGCAGAAACACCTTTTTAGTACTGGTGAAGGAAACTTCCCATTTTCTTGCAAAGAGACTTCACTTTAATTCAAGTTCTAGGATTTACTTCGAAGTACATCCCAGGGCCACAGAGCTCTGTGGGATGGGGCTCTTGCTCTTCTGACAGAATTACACGTGCAGTTTTGTCAGGTGTCAGGCAGAGATGCCCAGATTTGGAGCACCGTTGGCAGGTTATTGTGTTGGGCTGGTACCAGTCCTTTCCCCTGTGCTGCTCTGAAGAGGTAGATTTTTTGTGCCTGCATATGCTCCTGATTTACATTTCTGAAGTTCATTTTCAAAGCTGAGATGAGGAGAAAGAATGTTAAAAAAATCTTGTCGCTTATTCAGTGCACCTAAAAGAGCTAACTTTCACTGTAATGCCTTTGTTTTCCTACTGATCCTCTTCCAGACCACCTTATTCTGATGTGTAAAAAGTTTTATTCACTCTAGGTTGTAGAATTCATCCTAGACCTCAGAAAGACTACATAAAAATATGGATTTGCCCTGTAGCAATGACTTTGCTGTGTAAGTGTCAGATTGCTGTGATCCTTGTATGCTATAATGATTTGAAGGAGTGGTATCACTGCCTTTGGAACTCTGAATTTGTTATTTGCATCTCCTCTGTGTCTGAGATCCACCCATCCTCTGGAGAGGTGCAGTTAGCAGGATGCTCCCTGTCACATTTACCTTCCTGAGCACACAGCCACTGCCAGAGCCCCTGTAAAATCAAAGGTATAATCTTGCAATTAACAAAGTCCCTTCACCTTGGCTGAACATAATTTATATTAAAAGATACTTCAGGAAGTATATCCTGATTGCTGCCAAGTAAGTAGCAAAAAGGATAGTGATCTGACTGAAAGGAGCAGCCAGTGTTGAAACTGCACATTCTGGATGAATGAAGGGTTTGGGAGAATTTTGCTCTCTAAAGCATGTGACTGTAGGATCTGAAGCCCCTTGCACTCTGGAGTGTTTCTATGGGGGCTCTGGCCAAAGCATCTTGAGCCAAGTTTTAGTGGGCTACTGAAACCAACCTGTGTTTTCCTGTTCTTGCCTGGGCTGTGGAACAGCACCTGATGTACACACTCCAGCTTTCCTGAAGGTGCCCAAGAGGACTACACTTGTGACATATGCAAAAGAAGGGGCTTCCTATGGTCTTGGATGAATCCTGTTAACCATCCTGAGAAGGCTCATTTCTGAGGATGCTGGACCAAGGGCTGCTGTGTTTCACCTGTAAAGCAGCTTCTGGCCTTGTTTTTCTTTACAGTGAGATGAGGCAGAATTCTTTTTCACACACTCCAGTTTTTTGTTTTAAGGAAAGTGTCAGTGTGTATGATCCATTGCCTTAACATCCTTGTTTAGCACATCTATTCCACTGATATTAATTTCTCCTACTTTATGGAGAGTGCTTCCTCCTCCACGGTCTGCAGTATGCCCCTAAAACACTGAGTATCCTGGGACTCATTTGTATAGTTCAGTTTCCTCTCTTTGCTCTCTAATTGCTGTTTCCTAACAGCATTTGGACGAGGTGGATGCAGGTGTGTGCTTGGCTAGAAATTACTTTCTCCCTCTCCTAAGCTGGAAGTTGAGATTATTTAAGATCAGCTGCTGTTTGCTTCCCTGATAAGAACAGGTCCTGGCATTCACCATTGATCCTAATCCACATCTTGTCATTCCTTTTAGTTTAGTATGCAAATATTTACCCACTCACATAGACTGGGGAGAAAAAAATAAACAACAAAAAATCCCACAAAAACTTCTACTCCTACACACCCATTGTAAATCAGTAGGTCTCTCACCAAACCTTCTTTGTTATCGCATGGGGCGTCATTTAAAAGAAAAAAAGTGCATGACAATCTGCTAGCAGTTGGCACATAGCACTGTAGAGCACTGTAGATTCACACTGGCTGAATCCAGTCAGTTCTATAATTACTGGAAAGGAGGCAAAAATGTAATAGGCCTAAATGGATTGCAGTAAAAAAGATATGAGTATAAATAAATAAATGGGATAAATAAATCATTTGAGGTGGAAGTGTGCAGAAATGGGGCTGAGACATGTTTGAAGCAGTTCACTTGGGTGAAAAAGTTTAAAATGCAAAGATACCTCAGGCAGTGCAGGAGGCAGTGATGTACTGGGAATTCACAACAGACACTTTCCTTGTTCTCACTCTTGTTTTTGGTATCAGCTTTTGATCACTGTTGAGGACGGGATGCTGGGCTAGGAGGGCTCTTGGCCCCAGCCAGTCCAGCAGCTCTTGCTTTCTTCTGTCTCTCTGTGCAGTGCGCAACGTTTTCTGTGTTTTCTTTTAAGCTGAGGACATCCATGTTTCAGGGACTGATTCACAGGATGAAATTCTAGTGTATCCTGTCCCAGTAGGCACTGGCACAGAGGTCCCTGACAGCAGCACATGGCAGAGCAGCTGCTGCTCTCTCTGGAGAGCAGGGTGGCTCATAATTACACCCCACAGGGGATTGTGTGACGGGAGACAGAAGTTTTGAAGTAGACACTTCTCAAATGACAGCTTGAGGGACTTGCCTGAGCTATGCAGTGTCTGAAAGATGATGGATGAAATGCAGGGAGATGAAGGGGTGTTCTCTGTCAAGGTGGGGAGAGCTTCCTGCTGTGTGTGAGTGGTCCTCAGGCACAAGCTCATTCAGGCAGATCCACAGACTAATCAGCTGGCTCTTGTAAAAGAACCTTTGAGTGTAACTATTGAATGTTAATTATGTTCACTTTTGAACATGGTTATGTGTCGTTTTTTCTTTTTTTTTTCTTTTTTTTTTTTCCCCTGAAGTAGTTCTGTTCATTAATTGGAGTTTGTTACCAGGCAACTGCTAAGCGGCAGAATTGCGGATTTCTCAAGGACAAGGGTACCAGATGGAATTGAACTGAAACCCCAAAGCACCGTGGCAGAACAGAAGGTAATTTGGCTATTTGTAAGGGAGTAGGTACAGTGAGGGGGAGTCAGGTCGTTAATGTGCATGATGAACACCATACCCATGACTTCTTGGGAGCATTCTCACTCTGAAGTCCTGCTCTGTCATTGCAAATTACAGCTATAAGCCTTGGAAAAAAAACATGCAGTTTCAGCTTTTGTGCTTCCTGTAGAAATGCTTACATTTAGGTACAAAATTGCAGTTCTTTATTCGTCCTTCTTATTGACCTGTAGTAGTTTCTGATGTCAAGGTATTTTGTGAAGGCACTGGGCAAAAAGCACTGTTGATTATTGTTGGTGGGCATTGTTGCTATTTTTTAAAACCTTGACTTCTTTTTATTCCCGTTTAAAGTGAACTACCTCCTACTGCTTAAAATATTACCAGAACAGGGGAAAACCACTTCATCTCTCCCTACTGGCTTAGCAAAAATTCCCGTCTTCTCATATGTCATGTTGTGGTTCCTTACAGCTGTAGTTTCTAGTAGAGGCTTCCAGTCATGTGGATTTTCCCCTGTGATAAATATTAGCGCAGAAAAGATGGAGAGAGACAAAGCAGAACAATGTTCTTTGTGGTTGAAAACAAGAAAAAAATTACAGTAATAAGACTTGTACTTGGTGTCAGGGCCCTTTTCAGATGTTACTGAATGTGTTCTTGCTTCGCAGATAGGGAAAATAAATCACCATGAAACTTGTTTTCTGCGGAGCTGTGGCAGGGTAGAAAGAAAAATTTTCTTTCCCTTTGGTGTCTCTAAACTTCAGACCAGAATGGTGACCCTCCTGGCTGGGGAGAGAGTTCCACTTGGCCTTTGCCCCCCCATCCTCAAGGGGAAAAGATTCTGCTTTGGAGGAAGAACTATAAATGGGCATAAACCAGTATTTCTCTTGGGGCAAAACCAACCCAGTGTTTCCCCTTACCAGTATCCAGGTATTGGAAATAGGCTGCTTGAGGGAAGGGAGAATGTTGGGGTCTTTGAGGCCCCCAGTGGGCCTCAAAGAGGATGAGGACGAGGATGAGGATGATAAAGAGTTGAGGTTATATGTTTTGGTTTGTTTGGAGGAAAGAGTGTGGGAGGGAGAACAGGCAGCCTCCCATCCCTTCCTTTGAACCCTTTTTCTCCCACTAGCCACAGCCACCATGAGTCTCCACATCACCTCCAATATCCCTTTCCTTATCCCATCAGCATGAACTGCTTTGAAGTGGTTAGGGTGTACCAAAGTGCCCGAGTGATTCAAATGGGGATTTGGTTTTGTTTAGTTCAGTTAAATGTGACTGAAAACTGAATTAAAAAGCCCCATACTGGCTTTCTTCTCCAGACTCAAATACTGACTTGCATATTTTGGGTTCAGTTTTTACATCTAAATTAAAACATAAAATGTATTCCCAGAAACCAACCTCTGACTCCATAGATAGTGCTGTCAGGGAAAGAGTTTGTGTGGTACATCACAAAGTTCTCCAGTATTTCCATGGGATGCTGTAAGGAGATCTGCAGAACCAAATGTAACTATGCTGGGTCCCACTAAATGTACTCTTTCTGGAGTAAGGTTTCCTACTTCAGTAAATGGAAAGTGGCAATGAATTGAATGGTGAAGGGCTTTGAACTAAATGCAGGTCCAGAACCAAGAAGTGCCTTCTTCTGTCTGCAGTACACAAAGGTCAGGTCTGAAACTCGTTAGCAAATCATTTGACTTGGTATCTCTGAGGCTGAAGTTCTTTGTTTTTCTGTGGTTGAGGTAATGTAGATGAAGACTATTTGTGGAGCACTTCAGGAGTAAACCCCTGATTTGTCATCTCAGATGTTTGTCATACACTTTGGTGTTTAATTTTTGGTTTTAATCTTGCCGTAGGGTTTGTCTTTAAATGATGCATCACGGAGAGCTTTCCTCCCCATGTGCTCATTATTTATCATCCTGATTAACTGGAGTTGCAGAGTGCATTGGAAATAAACTGAATGTGGTGTTTTAACTGTATGTTCTCATGCAGGATCAGATTTTAGGGAAACAAATTCCAAACACCCAAGAAGGCCTTTGGAGCATAAACAACCAGAACTATCTCCTGCCAGATCTCCTCCAGCAAAGCCAAATTACAGACTCCTCTGTGAACCCGCCACAAGTGCCACTGACTTGCCAGGAACCTCAGAACAAACCTCTGAGTAAGGTAAGAGATAAATTACAGATTGACTGGATTGAACTCCAGGCTTTTTAAGTTCCTCTATCCTGTCTCTTTTTACAGTGAGTTTTTTCACTACATCCCTTCTTTACTTTACAAGTTTTATCTGGGAGAAAGATAAGAAATCTTGAGCTGCCTAACAGACTTCATTGTTACACTTATTTTCCACCATCTCCTTCTCTGCTCTCTTTCTTTACTTGCCTTTTTTTCCTCACCTTTTGCACAAGCTAGAGGACTCACACCCTCTGCTCCTTGCCGTGGCAGCATTGTGGTGTGCCTCTGCTCATTGTCCCTGGCTATCCCACACCCAAGCATCATGTGAGGGAGCGCAGGGGCCAGGGCAGCCCCAGAGGTCTCTGGCACTGCTGTGAGCATGGGCCTGTGGGGAGAGGTGTACTAGAGGCAGATAACAGCTCTGTCAGGGCACCCCAGCTGCGTGCTGCATGCACTGCCTGCCTGAGGCAGCTCTTGTTTCTCTTTGCAGAGCCCATGTGCTGAAAGCCCACCTGCCAAGAGCAGCACATCCTCCACAACATCCTTCACATCATTCATAGATCCGAGACTTCTCCCAATCACCCCTCCCACCAGTCCAGTAGGACCTTCCTGTAGTTCTCGTGAGTATGCTTTGCCTTTGCTTTAAAATGTTCCTCCTGGGTTTTTCTCTTTTTTTTCTTCTTTTATTTCTTTTTTTCCCCCTTTTTTCTCTCTCTTTTTAATTTTTTTGGCAGGTATGGAGAGGGCTTATTGCTTGGAAATGAAAACTCTGAGTGAAATCTCCTGAAACTGGAACTTCACATTAGTGTGAATTTTCATTGTACTGCTTCTGCCCTTCTTTCAGATATGACTTGCTGTACTCCGCTGCTGTGTTACCACCATGCTTTCTCAGGAATGCTTAAGGAATTTTCCAGATTTTTTTGTGGCTCTCTCAGGGTGTTTTCTCACCCCTCTGGGGTTTCTTTCATTCTACCATGAACAAGGTGGCTCAAATACGAGCTGTAGCCAAACACTCATATTTTCCACAACTCCGTGTGTCTTTCATTCCAGCATCTAGTGCCAAACCTGAGCCTGTCAGGAGGGAAAATGCAAGGAAGGGCTCCGTTGTCAACGTCAATCCAACCAATATCCGCCCACAGAGTGACAGCCCAGAAATCCGTAAATACAAGAAGAAATTCAACTCCGAGGTCCTGTGTGCTGCTCTGTGGGGTAAGCTCGGAGTCCTTGGGCAAGTGTGTGGAAGGAAGGCACAGCAGGAGAGGCTGGCAGTGTCAGCTAGGCAGATTTCACAGTTGTATTGCTGCTCTCCTGGCAGACAGTGCTGGAGTGGATCCCTGAGCTGATACCTGTGTCACGTACATGGCCCTGCCTTCCCAGGGATGAGATGGCAAACACATGAATTACAGCTGCAAAGGACTTTGTGCATCAGAATGAGAAAATGCTTTGATCAAGCACCAAGTTGAAGCCATGCTCATTGGGAGAGTCAGAAGTTGCATATGTTTCAGCAGCTTCTGTGGCTCCTGAGACTCATCTGAGCTGCACATGGGTACAGCTAATCACAGAGCCCTGACCCACTGGAAATAATCCAAACACAAAGCCTTTTGCTGTCGTGCGTTAGGTATTCCAAGGATCCAAAGCAGGTCAGGTCTTTCCAAAAGCTTGTCTTGCTTAGTTCCTGCTGTCACTGCATATTCTGAACATCACTGAGCCATTGTTTAAACTTACATGATTTTTCCAGGGTCAGCTTCACATGAGATAAAGCCAAGATACAGGAGTCAGACCACTCTCAACAGCTGGAGACCTTGTCCTAGCCACACATTGGTTAAACTCTTTAGTTGTTTTAACCATCTTGCTGCTTCAGAAGAACAGATGTATTCTATGGGACTCACCCAGCCTTTTATTTCTCATTTTTTGTCAGGAATGGCAAAGTGAATGAAGTAGATGGAACATTATCCAAAGCAAATGCAGATTTCCAGTTTATAGCTTCACAGATTTTGCATAATGTGGGTTTGTGGGAATCCAAAATTTAAAATTAAGAACAGAGCTGTGTGGCAAGATGTGTAATTAAATGTGCATTGAGGCTGAAGAGCATCAGGTACTTGTCAGAGCATTGCTTGTGGAGGAAGGTGCTTGTTACAGCAGGATAACCTATGTTGTGTCTTTAGAATCTCCAGATTAGAAATATAGATGTCATTCTAGCCAAACACAGTTTCTGACATTCTCTGATGTCAGCAACCCAATGGAGCCTTCCTTTTCCTTACCAGCAGTTGGATTTCAGATGGATTCACTCCTTAATTTGGCATTTGAAGGCATTTTCCAAACGAGAGACTGTTTTCAAACAAACCCTGCACCTCCTTGTAACACAGTGTTTGTTTCCACAAATTTAGTCCCCCCATATTTTTTATGTTGTATTTGGAAAAAGAGAGTTTGAGGGGTTTTTTTCATTGTTTTTATTTTATTTTGTCATTGATAGGGACCCTTGGAACACTTAGTTGGGTCTCCTGTATCACTACTGTAATGGTGCTGGACTAGGACTTTTGTGCTGGTCACAGGTACTTTCCAAGGTCACCTGAGTTCAGGTTCACAGAATATTTTCCTTTTTGTTTAAATCAACATTGATTTCAGCAGAACTACTTCTTCAAGTTCCATAGGTTTACAGGTTTTTTCGCTTAGTAAAAATTCCAATAGTAAGATCTGTTTTTTTTCTGGGAAGTCATCCACAGAGCAACAGAGAAATTATCAGGTACCATTAAGTGAGATTAAATAAAAATTGGCACTCAAAAGAATGAACGCTCAGTGACCTCTGAATCATTAGGTGATTTATGCAGTATTTTTTTCATGTATTGTGACAGGAGTAAATTTATTGGTGGGAACAGAGAATGGATTGTGGCTGTTGGACAGAAGTGGGCAAGGAAGAGTTTATACGCTGATTACAAGGAGACGGTTCCAGCAAATGGATGTTCTGGAAGGACTCAATGTGCTAATTACTATATCAGGTTGGTTCAGTGGCTAAAAGTATCTGACCCACGTTGGGGTTGGAGGCAATTAAAAAGAAGAATTAGGTTATAAACTAGGTTGAGGAATTTCCTCTTTCAGAAAATCACAGGACAGTTATTCTTGTTAATAGGAAAACTCTCTTGAATTTTTAACATTTACGCTCCCTTTCCAGAGTGGCTTTGGGACAGTTCATTTCCTGGTTAATGTGTAAAATGATTTCTGGGAAGTACAGAGCGTTTCATATTCCTAAAATGGACTGATTTTCTGCAAGCTATAGCTTGTCACTTTTCTTGTTTCTATGGTGGGTGAGCATCTATCTAAGTGCAGTTCTATTAACATATGATTTAACCTCATCCTGTGTTCAACAAGAGGTATGAGCAATAACATGAGTGATCTGTATTGTGAAAGCATCAATAACATTAAGTGGAGGTCTTCAAACTCTGCTGGGAAACAGTGATGCACAATACATAACCAAGGTCAGAGGTGTGGGTTCAGCAAGGAATAGCAGCTTGTCTCAAATCCAGACTCATCGTGGTGGGCAATGGCAACAGCTGGTTGTCCCATACTGCCAGATCCAGTTGTTGCTGGGACATGACATCATCCTTGTCTTCAGAGTAATTTGTGGTCCCATAGGTGCTTATGAACTAATACAACAAATAGAGTGATTCAGATTAAGGATGATAAAATAATGCTCACCTGGAAAGGCATCCAAAACAAAAATAGCTACTTTGAATGAAGATTGACAGGTAATTAGAACTAAATGAAAAAAGTGGCCGTTGTAGGACATGCCTATGTTCCAGGATAAGCAGTTAGTGTGATGGTTGCTCATAATACCTGTCTGTAGAAACCTGTTCTTTGTCCTGAAGGAAGAATTTTAGTGAGATGTGAAAATCTTGCATGAAGTTTGAGTCACAGGGTAAGTGCACATGTGCCCAGTGCCATAGGATTGCTCCTCTGCCAGTTCCCCCTGGGTGTTCCCATCACCCCAGGCACTCCTCTGCTATGTTCTCTCACCCTGGCAAGGCACGAGGACCCACTGTACTCAAGGTCACAAAACTCTGGGTTTTTGTAAAGTGGGGGAGAGCTGGTAGTTCAGGCAGTTAAAGTGTTGTGTCTCCTTTTGCAAATCCCAGGGAAGAAGAATAAGTTGAGGGTGTATTACTTGTCATGGCTGAGAAATAAAATTTTGCGCAATGATCCGGAGGTGGAGAAGCGGCAAGGCTGGGTGTCCGTGGGTGACCTGGAAGGCTGTGTGCACTACAAAGTCGGTAAGGATTTCCTGTTTTTTTTTCCTCAGAGGGATGCTTAATCATCCTCTTTTTGCATCTTGTGGCAGCAACATTTTCCAGCTTAGTTTCAGGATTGTATTTGATGACTGGCTCGTGAGTTCTTTCAAGACTCCCTGTTTGACATGGCAAGATGCCTTGCTCCCTGTCATTTCAGGCAGCATCTATTCTTGCAGCAGTTATCAGATGATGTTATGGCTGT
This sequence comes from Hylia prasina, assembly GCA_013397195.1. Taxonomy (NCBI): domain Eukaryota; kingdom Metazoa; phylum Chordata; class Aves; order Passeriformes; family Sylviidae; genus Hylia; species Hylia prasina. The sequence continues at coordinate 15,582 of VYXD01011925.1, forward strand.
TCCCTGTAATGGCTGGAAGGAGGGAGTGCCAGCCACCGTTTGTGCTCAGTCAGTGGTTCAATTTTTCTGTAGTTACTTAAGGTTTTAATTGAACTGATGTGTTGTTCCTCCTCAGCTTCCCTCAGCCCTAGCTAATTGCTAAGAAATTGGACCTAGTTGAAGTCCTGGTGAATCATATTTGTAGGATGTCCTTAGGTAGATCAGCTCATCCCTCTCTCCTGAAAAACCCAAATATACCTTTGTTTAAACACCCTGGAAATAGTACCATTTTGCTTTTCTTTGGTTCTCAGGCAGCTCATTCTTGAAGGTCAATGTGAGCACTGTGATAATTTCTGTCATTTAACTGTGTGGGGTGGATGTATGGTACAAGTTTTGTTTTGGTGAAGGATGGCATGTGAAAGTGGCACTTCCATGATACAGAGGAGTGCAGGAAATGTGAGGTGGCTGCTTCTCATTAGTACCTTGCTTAATTATTTTGCCTTTTGGCTTTAGAAGAGGCAAGGGTTAAACTCAAGAAAGAATGTGAAACAGATGTGTATTGTTACTTTGTGATTACAGCTAAGCACCCACATATTCCACTTCAGTTGCTCAATCCTTGGGTTTGGTGCATTTAAAAAAAGCCCTACAAAATACTTATCCTAAGATTAGGCAAACATTTGGTAGGAGCTTCTGTGTTTACATATGACAAGCCACTCCTGGCGTTTTTGACAGCACAGCTGCTGCTGTTTTTCTCTGGGTGAATATTCTTGTATCTTCACCTTTGGTTGTACGGCTATTTTTCCAGGTAGAAAAGGGAAAGGATATACTACTGCTCTGCATTTTGGTGGAGTTTGCTAGGTTTTCTTGTTTTCTGCCTGTGTAAGATAGCATCCTGTTTCCAAATGCTTGTCTCTGGCAGAGTGAAAACACAATGCACAAAGAAATCTTAATTTTCAATGCATAATTCTTCATTTATTCTCAATGGGCCCAGCATGACCTTAACTGTATTGGAGAAATTGCTCATCTCTTAAATGCTTGCTTGTCTCAGAAAGATGGGAGTCCTTCACTCACACAGCACCTGGGGATTTAACCCACAGATGAGCAATGAAATGAAAATTCATCCTGCCAGGTCTGATGGAATTGTTCAGCCAACAACCACCAATCCTCCAACAGCAGCTTATTCATAACCAGTATGGGTTGAGTAAGTGGTGGGGTGTGTTCATACTTTAAAAATTGAGTAGGTTGGTTTAGCTGCAGTGTCAAGACCATTTTTTCTGAGAAGTGAGATTTTTTTTTTTCATCACTGTATGAAAAGGAATATATAAATATTGGTAACAGTCATTTGGCATTACTGAAAATAAATGAATTGTAGGTTTCTAGTCAAGGTATTGTCACTGGTGATTAAACATTGATGTCCAGAATGCATTAGTCCCCTTGCTGGATAATGTCTACCTCTACAAGTAAACCATTGAAATTATTTGATGTGGTGAGATGGTCTTTGATTTAAGTGTCTTGTACCTAAGGAATTGTTCTTGTATTACAGTAAAATATGAGAGAATCAAATTCCTTGTAATCGCTTTGAAGAACTCAGTGGAGGTTTATGCCTGGGCTCCAAAGCCTTATCACAAATTCATGGCTTTTAAGGTAAGTGAAATATCACCTTGGTTCAGATGTGTCACTGTCTCTCACTGTCTCTCATCTACTCTCTGCTTTTGTTTTTGTTGTTTTGTATAACATTTATTCTAGCTAAAGATAAACTGAATTTTTTGTTAAAGGAAATGTAATGTATTTGATGTACTTTGGAGATGGCAAGCATGAAACTGTCCCAGTGGTGAGTCTTAGATGTGAATAACTTGTTTCTCTCTACCCCAGCCAAACACAGCAGGTGCTGTGCCAAAATGTGCATTTGAATTGACAAAGTTGATGTTGATTTCCCTCCAAAGGGGAGGAAATGAAGCACAATGGTAGTCAGCCTACTTTTTGCCTAGTCCATTTCTAGAATCTTGATTTCTTCTTCAAACCACAAATTAATTATCCAACTGCCCTTGCAACTCAGTGGATGATGGATACTTAGCTCCTTAAATGTAACCTACTACTTTAAAAAAATAGCTGTTTAATTTTGGAGTTTTGAAAATTCTTAGGATCCTAAACGTAGTTCGGAAAACCAACAGTTTTATTGCATTACATATTGCATTTTTCTTTTTTCCAGTCCTTTACTTCACTTCATCACAAACCACTGTCTGTTGACCTGACTGTTGAAAATGGGCAAAGACTAAAGGTCATATATGGCTCAGTAGTGGGATTTCATGCCATTGATGTGGACTCTGGATCTGTTTATGACTTGTACCTTCCAACACACGTAAGAGAATCCAAAAAACTACATTAATGCCTTTATTCTTTGGGTTGTGTATTTATTGATGATTGTCGGTTAAGAGTTGTGCTATTTTTCAAAAGAATGATTAGTGGCAGCTAATACAAAACCACTTTTCACATAGTTTTATAACACTGAAGTCCTGTTTAAATGCTTTTATGGCATTTAGAGAATCCATTTTAGTGGTTTAATGTCAGAATGCCTATTGTATGGACAGTACTATTTTTAATTGATTTGTCCTGGAAATTTACGACTTAAACAGTCAAAGACACAATAATATCTACATGAATTTAGATGAGTTCTACAATCTGCCACTGTGCAGACAGCAGAAACCAACTTCAGACTAAATAAATTTGCTGATCTTCTTGCCGTTCAGTTGCCCATGATGTAAATTCAGAAGAAATTTTACATTTTCCTTGGGACTTTCTCATTAGATTATCAGTAAGTTAGCATAAAGGTGTTGATTTCAGGGGTGTGTGTTCATCCTGCATTGTGTCCCTGTTTAAGGTGATGGTGATCACTAAATTCCTGCTTAAGCTCAGATACCAGCAAATTGCCCTGCAGAAGTGAATGGCTGGCGTGGGGCTGTCTAATATGAAGTCTGTGCTATGGTGTTAATGTTTGATTTTTTTTGTTTGCTTACTCTTTTTTTAACTATTCTTCTAGTTATTTTCAAAGTTAGATAGTTCTTTTCAAAGCTGTGAGTCCCAAAAGCCAGAGAATCTTGAGGGCTTAGGTTCAGCAAACTGGCAGGTTCCAGACTGGCTCCAGTCTGATGGGAGGCTCCTGGCAGAGAAGCTTCAGTGCACACTTGAACCTTCCCTGAAGTCAACAGTGCTCCAGGGGGGCTGGGGGTGCCATGGCCTCTGTGTATCCCCAGACCATGTGTCCCAAAGTTTTGCTTGGGAGATCTGAAGAAATCTCATCCCAGATCTGCATGTTGCAGCCTGTGCCATGAATCCATCTATTTCTTAACTCTTCTCCACTCTCAGCCCCTTGTTTTCAACCCAAATGAAAACCCACTCCTCCTGTGCAAGCCACTTGATCCCTCTGCTGCCCCTGCAAGCCACAGCCTCCACATTCTGTCAGACCTGTGTTCCTGATGGACACAGTGTGTAAGGTTGGCTGTTAGATTTATGGACATCTCGTAACTGAAAAATGACTTTTCTAGTTGTTCTAACTGTTGAATCACCTGCTAAAGCCTTGTACTGATTATTTCTGTGTTTTGTTTTTTTTTTTTTTAAGGTACTTAGTATTTGTCTTGATAGAGGATTTATTTAATCTGACAGTAGCTTTGTTAACTATGCAGCTATGAAGAATTCACATCAGTTTGTAAATTGAAGCATGGTACCCACGTGCCTGTCTGGAAGTGGGTTGCTGAGCAAGGTGAACAGTGACTTGTCAAAAGGATCATTAGCATAATTGCCCAAGAGAAGAAAGGCAAGGAAAAAAAGTGAACTTTCTTAGAGACTATACTTTTTCAACAGGCTGCAAATACAATTAGGTACCTGATGAGAGAGATTTCCCAGGTGACTGCCCTGAATATGTGGGGCACCTGAGACTGACTGCATTTGTGTGAGCTCTTCAGCCACAAGTTAGCACGGACTAAAAATATATTTTCTCTTCAGAGTCTTAGACCTGGAATAAATCAGCTGCTACAGCAGCTCTATCTTTTTTGATATTTTATTATTTTCAAAGAGCTAGAACTGGATAATTATCTCAAGGAGCTTTGTGGTGGCGATAGCCCAGACTGTAACAGGCTGACTTGAGATACTCTTGCTTTCTGGTAGCCTCTTTTCCTGGTTCCCCACCTCTTTCTTCATCTCTTACCTGCTCCGGTCGCTCATGCGAGTACCAAGGCAACGCATTAAAATTGCTCTGCGGCTCTGGATCCCCGTTCTAGTGTTACGGATAGTTGTTGCGGAGGCACGGAGTCAAGTGGGTGGCCTGAGTGTATTCAGTTTGGCAAGTACAGCTTCAGTGCTTCTTTTACTGTTCGTTGTGCCCTTACGGTGTGCATAAATGTCTGTGCTTGAGGAAAGTAAAAGACCTGTGTGTGGCTGGCTTGTGAGAATGATGTGAAGCTCCAGTCATATGCTTCCTATAAATATATTAATTGTGGTGGTTTAATTTACTATTTAACATCCTGTTTTGAGTAGCGCTTTAAACAAGGAAATGCTTTGTTACTGTTTTTTTAAGGCTGTCCTCTTTTTCTTTCGAAAATGCTTTCATAAAACCCCACCTTCATGGTTGTATACTTCACCTTTGGTTTTGGTTTTTTTGGGATATGTTGGCTTCTGGGAGAGATTCGTGTGAGTGAAATGCACTGTTCCTGTGGCATGCAGAGGTGTGCCCAACAGCAGCCAAATGGGCAGCTATTTGTAGTGAAGGATGTGGGAAGGGAAGGACAGAGTAAAAAGGTCCAGGGAACTTTTTACAGCAAGACAAATATTATTAAATTTTCAGGTTTTTAACTTGTGAGTGGGGATAGGGAAATATCATGGAAAGTGAAAGCACTGATCTCCTGGAATGTGGAAGTTGCTGTCCTTCCTCCATCTTCTGAAAAATTGTGAAATCAAATTTATTTCACCTTTCTCCTATGTATATAATGCAAGTATCTTGTGAGTGACTAAGTAAATATTATTGTGTCTCAATGGCTCCATGGTTTACTGAAACCAATTAACACTGGTAAATTTAAAGTGAATTATTCAATATTAATTTATTTGCAAACTTACTGTCATATTCAAAGGGGGGAGAAGGGGAGAAAGTCTGTTTCAGAGGCTTACTTACAAACTATACAGCCTCTGAGAACAGGCATTTCTTTCACTTTCCATGAGCCACGAGCTAGTTTTTTTTCTTGCTCTGCCAAGCTAGTTAGATCGATGTCATCACTGAAATTGCAGTCCATGCTCTGATATAAATCTTAGTAAAATACGATTCTAGATCCAGGGGACAATTCGCCCACATGCCATTATCATCCTCCCGAACACCAGCGGCATGGAGCTCCTGCTCACCTATGAAGATGAAGGCATCTACATTGATATATATGGGCATTTCACAAAGGAGACTGTTCTACAGTGGGGAGAAATGCCAGCATCTGTAGGTATGTATGAAAAATAGCTCTTTGTTAAATATAAAATTCTGCTGCATGAAGCCTGACTTCTTTATGAGGTTTATATCTATGTGAAAATGGTTGTATGGCACATAAAGCAGCTTCGGAGCAAACCAGATGTGTCAAAGAGTAAACAGATTTATGGGTGTTTGTGTTAACACAGCCGATGATTGCAGTAGGGGCTTCCCATTTGGACCACAGTCAGTATTCTTGTCACACTGTTTATTGCATCACACATTGACTACACAGACGGACTTCACTGAGGACGCAGCTTACCACCAGTTTCCACAGGGAGAATTATGTGAATTACAGAGGGGAAAAAGTTGTTTCAGTTGTTCATAGCTCACAGCATTTTATGTAGAAATTCACAGCTACTGCGGGGTCAGTTACTGAAGAGATCTGTAACTGCTGTCAAATGGCCCCTTCATTTTATCACTTTAAATTCACAGGGCTGCCAGTCCAGGGTATTTGTGATAGATTTTTAATCTCCCCATGCTTGCAATTGTCTGTGTAGGAGGAGATTCTGCTTGTACTGGAGCCAGGACAGCTGTTTGTTTCACCTTTCCCATAGGGCTTCAGGCTAACAGTATTGGGAAAATGAAGAACAGCGCAGGCAGATTTTTGGGTTTATTACTTGTTACTTTTAATTTCTGTCTCACTCTCATTTTTATTTTAAAACAAACATACCAACAAAAACAAGCCCAAGACAATTAGACTGCACAGAAGCCTGTTATTAGCTTGGAGGAAACTGGATACCATAGAGAAAAATCAAGGATGTTCACTTTTTTCCTTTCACTTCTACCTGAGTAATTTTAGGAAAAGCCCATCTTTGGGATGTGGTACAAACCAAATTTTACTTCTTATTGAAATCACATTTCCACTAAAAATAACCTAACCTATAAGCACACAACTTGAACTTCAGATAAGCGCTTCTGTTAACTGTTATTTTAAAACTTGACAGTTTCTTAAAAGATCCTGTTTTCCTGGGATTTCTCTACGCATTTCATACCTCCTGAAGTCTGTATGAGCGTATCTCAATTTTCACTCTTTGTTGCAGAGACAGATGGGTCTTTTGTTACCCTCAGGGTACTCTCTAGTCATCCCTTGCTCATTTCTTGATTTCTGTAAACAGTATTTTGAAAGAAAAGTTTGTAGTTGGTGAGAGTATTTTGATAGAAAAAATAAAAAATAGTTTGTATTATAATCGATGGATTTAGGGCAGGGAATCTAAATATATCTTATTCATAGTCTTAAATTGGGACCTGTGTGACCAATCTGTTAATAAGAAATCGGAGAAAGGAGGCTCAAATCCCATGGGAAATTAAAACTGTAGAAGTATTCTATGTTTAATCTGAAAGATGTACACATATGTAGGGCTAAATATAAATATAGCTGTAATATTTTCTATAAAACAGGTTTTTTAAGGGCATTAAGAAACATCAAGTTAATAAGATTTGGGAGCACTCTTGCCCTTTTGTGTGAGTAATGAATTATTTACAGTACGTAGCCATAGAGAGTTGACACAAATCTGGATAATCCCAGAAGAACTAGTAAAAGTCTTTATTTCCTTTTCCCTGTACATTTTAGAAGCAAGAAGACTATTCTGTAGAGAAACAGACAGTGTTACCAAAAGGTGGTTAAATTACTGCCTCAGTGCTCTACGACAAGCTGGAAGCATAGGATATTTTTATCTAAAGCTGCAGTGGAAAGTGGACTCAAAGTAACTATTCCCAAGGTGCTCATGGTGTAGGAGCTATTGTTCCAAAATAAGACAAGTCTATTCTGAGTATCTGCTTTCAGTTCATCTCACATGAAACACCTCTAAGATCTCCCCTGTGGGAGGATTATGAAGACTCAGTACTGACCTTTGAATTCATAGCCTGCTATCCTTCAAATTAATCTCCACGTATAGATAAATCCTTATTACTGGACAACTGTGCAAATGCTGTAATGAGGCCATTTTGTTTGCATGCTGTTTCACAGATGAAATTTGGGGAAGAATTTTTTGACTCTATTACAAAACTCAGATTTTATGTTACTTGTACTTAAACCTCCCATTGTCAGTTGACAAGTCCTTGGTGTATTGGCCAGACAGCAGAGCATCAGGGCTGAACTTGGCACATCTGGTTTATTCTGTCCCTGTTTTGAGTACTGCCTGGAGGTCAGATCTCTTCAAAACACAGCAGAAGTGGTCCAGCAGATGACTTAGAGGTTGCAGCAGAGACTAAGGAAGTTGTTACTGGGAGCTGCAAGGAAGTTATCAAATTGAAATCTGCCAAAGGCACAGATACAGACACAGCATAGTGTACACACCTGGAGTGTAAATTTCATGTAGTGGAAAAGATCAGGAGGCTTATTAGTTCTTTGTTGCTAGACTTGTATGACCTATACTAAACAGTCTAGCCACAGAATGGTTTCATGCTGGTTATATATATGCACCTGCCTTTCTTCCTGCCCCCCAGAACTCAGGGTGTCTCTGTCTCTGTTGTGTTCAAAAGTGAAGTCTGAAAAGGTTAATGTGATGTCACTTGGTACAAAAAAATAACACAGGTTTGAGTCTTGTATCATTTTGATGTTCCTCACTTTATGTGTGGTCTGGGATAACTTTTCAGGTACTGTAGACTGCATGGGTGCTGCCCTGGGCTCATCCTGCTACTGCTGCACTGTTCAGAAATGTTAATGACACTTTCTTCACAGCCTACAGCAATGGTGCCCTATTGTGCAGACTGAAACATAAAGAAAAGATTTTAAAATATATTCATTTCATGTGCTTGAGTTTTAGAAAATACTCCTTTTGCAACTCACCCTCAGTTGCTCACTGCTGCTTTGCTTTTAAAATAGGTTGATTTCTTCCTCTTTCCCATGACTGGGATACTGGGAAAGAATTCTGTTCTCAGCACTCATGGCAGGGAAGCTTTCAGTGTGCACAGAGAATAACTGAAAGTCTTCTGAACAGATTTAGGGGAAATTGATATTGTAGCCTTGCGGAGACTAAAATCACAACACTGTAACCAAACGTGTTTCTAAAGGAGGTATGATTTTTCATACATTTGTTCTAACAATTATAAAGTAAGGATTCCAAGTTAATATTAAATCAACCCTGCTAGAAGTATATACAGTTACGTGGGTGTATTGCCTTTATTTTCGGCGGTCCTTCTCAAGCAGGATTGCTTCCAGTATCAGTCTGTACTGAAAGTTAAGTTTTTAGACAAAAACCTAAATCAACACGGAGGGTTTTTTTAAGAAGCAGGCCTTGCTTGCAATGATAATGTAGGGCAGACATGCACTGTCCAATGAAGCTAAAACCCAGTCCAGTGCACACACTCCCTCTGCATAATTTGAGAGCACCAGAATTCTTAGACTAATGAAATAACAGTTGATAGTTGAGCAAGAACAATTCTTGAGCATCGACTACCAATAGAGCATAACTAATGTGATTTTACCTTGGAAGCCCATACAAGTACCAGTCAGAGGGCTTTCAGTGAAACTGGAACTAATTTGAAATCTGTGGTGTTAATTCCTTCATCACTATTGTAACTTCTTATTGCCAGATTTAAAGGGAATATTGTCATAAGCTTCCACAGTGCTAGAAAATAGTGTTTTGGGTTTGGAAATATTGCGCATATTATAACCACTTGATTTTGGAAATATTGCACTAAATTAATCCTGCCATAGTCTGAGATTCTGAAGTATTTTGATTTCAGACTAAGCTGAACTACATAGTAAATACAAACCCAGCTTCCTAATAGGAACAGAGTATAGTGGGTACAGGGAAGACAGTCAAGACTTTTCTTGAATATGAACAGTTAAAGGATGAGAGGCAAAGATGGGCACAAGTTGCACCAAAATACTAGGAAGAAATGTTCAGCCTTGAAAGTAGTGATGCATTGCAGCAGGGTCTTGGAAAGGTTGTGAAATATCTGTCAAACCATATCTGTACAAGGTCCTGAGTAACCTTGTCTATTTTGGCCCCATTTTGGGGCCAGCAATTAAACAAGATGCTCTTGAGAGGTTTCCTCCAAACTTTTGTGAGTCTAAGACATATAGAAGTAGTAATATTTATGCCTAGCATTCAAAGTAAGTCTGAGAGGACAAACTGAAATTTAGTTACTATTCCTAAGGTTTTTTTGTGTAAACTTAAAATACAAATAATTCAGCATATATTGTTATCAAAGAGAAATGCATCAGATCCATAATAAACATAAATGAGGCAAGAATCAGTCTTTCAGCTGTTAAATTTTACCATTTTTTTCCTTTTTTAATTTTTTTTTTTTAAATTTTTTTTTTAGCTTACCTTCAGTCCAATCAGGTCATGGGCTGGGGAGAAAAAGCAATTGAACTACGCTCTGTGGAAACAGGAAATCTGGAAGGAGTATTTATGCACAAGAAAGCACAGAAGCTAAAATTCCTATGTGAAAGAAATGACAAGGTACAGAGATGACTATAGCGTGGTGACTTAGCAAAAATGAGTAATAGCTGACTATGACAGACCAGTTCATTTTGGTAACTTTGTTATTGGTTATTTCCTACCTTGGTATAACTTCCCTGTTCAAAGCCAATGTAACCACTGATCCCAAAAAGCACCCATTATAGATATTCATTATGGATGTTGCACACATCCAGCTGTTAGAACTCTCTATTCCACCCAGCGTTCACTGCTATCAGTGATAACAAATACAGGCATTGTGAACTGCACAGCACCACAGGTGGGGAGGGTTAGTGAGTGAGCCCCAAAAATTCCCAGCTACAGGACTGCCTCTCCTGGGGTACTGAAATTACAGGCAGTTCAGAGCAGCCATAGTGGGGAAAAAAAAAACAAACCCAACACTCTTAATTGCAGACACCAAGGTATGGCTAATCAGGTATGATTTCTTGCATACAGCAATTTTGATAAATGGTCTCCCAAATCTGTTTAGTCCCACTATCATATTTAGAAAACTGAAGCCCTAAAATCTTACATGAATTATTTTTAAATGTTCTGCTACATCTTTTCAGGTAGGGAAAGAAATACATTAAAAAATGCAGTTGTACCACAAGTACAGTTTCACTTTAAACAGTTTCTCATGGGATCGGAATTCAGTTGTGATATTTGTATATCCTTGTATTTGGGACTGTGGCATTCTATCACCTCTCCTGTATGAGTAAAAATATTTTCATAAATATAAATTGACAGTAGCATCTCTCTTTTTCTTTTTTTTTCCCTTTCAAGGTGTTCTTTGCATCTGTACAGTCAGGAGGCAGCAGTCAAATATACTTTATGACTCTTGGTCAAAATGTACTATTCAACTGGTAAAGCACATCAAAATGAAGAAAATGAAAAATTCCCTGTAGGGTAGCAGTGTAAAATTCCCAGAGGTAATACAGACAAATTTGCACTTGTTACCTATGAAAATGTTGTCATTATGGACTTATCAAAATTCATATTCTTTCAGCCTGGAAAGAATTCCATTTTCCTGTTGAAGTATTGAAAACATGTTTAGTTTGTCTTTCAAAGTATGTTGCAAACAAAGATTGTATTAGGAGACTTTAGTGAAGAATGTAGCCAATATAAGAAGTTCCTGTACTCTGAAAAAATGGACAGTTTCACTTTCACAGGTGATGTAATGTTGGTATCTTGAGCTGAAGTTACTTTTTATGGACAGTGACATGTAGGTAGATACAAAAACACAGTTGGAATCTATTTTGAATTGAATTTCAGCTCATTTTTCAGTTTAAGCAAGCTGTTACTGTGTCACCAAGATGAAATTGAATGACTTGTACAAGCCTTTACAACAGTGAAAGAGTAACAGTTTGTGGCAGGTCCCAGCACAGACCAGAAGGCTTGAGGGATTCTCCCTCCTTGGACTCTGAGGGATCATTCCCTGTGCTGAGTGGACAGGTGTGTTTCAGTACAAAGATGTAAAAGTAGTTAATTCTGAACTTGTGCCACATCTGGGAGATTTTTACAAATAGGGGATGACAGATTTTGTGTTTCTCCCAGGGCTGGATTCCTGAACCCAGACACAGTTACTGTAGGATGTATTGTAAAAACAGTTTAAATAGTCTGTCAAAATTATAGATGGATAAACCATTATGAAACAGAACCTGTAACATTTATTCACACCTGGGGCCCACATTCATGTTAATTGATTTAAAGGCACTACCCGTGTATATAAAGAAGGGCACAAGAGCAGGCACTTTCTTTTCTTTCTTCTTTCTCTTTCAAGTCTTTATGTATTTGTATGTAAATATAATCTTTCCACAGTGGATGTTAAGATTAACAAATGTATTCTTAATATAGTTACAAAAATATCCAAAGAGTTAATCTATTATAAATAGAAAATATAAATAATTCCAGGTGCTTTCTATGCTAATTACATCTAAATAAAGCCACGTCTTGTAGTGTTATTGGTGCCAGTGTTTCTCCATAATCTCTGTTCTCAGGGGCTTATAAATTGGCCATTAAACTATAGAGATATAATATATATATACACACATACTATATATAATCATGTACTCTGAATCAGTTGTAGGGTTTAATATAATCCTCATGTAGCTGATTTTTGGATGTGCTTTGAAAATGTAAAGCATCAAATGTAATATAAAAGAGCTCATTCCAGACATGATACAGTAGGGATAATGCTGTGGGCAAAAGTGAAATCACTAGTTCCAGTGCTTGAAAATAGGTGTTTTTTACTTGAAATATTTGATCCTGAAAGGTGCAGGGAAAGTGTGTTGGAATACATGGTCATCTACCTCAAAGATGATAATTCTGTGTTGATTAAGAGGGCAGAAATGGAGTTGTTGGAACTGGTAGCCGTGCTGTCCAGTACATCAGCTTGGGTGCTGGCAGTGATGCTGTGACTGACAGGTGCTCAGAACTGCTGTCCCTGTGTATGTCAGCAGGGAATCAATGTAGGGGCTAGTCACCCTTCCCCTTGTTTCCTGTGCTGGCACCTCACTGCTGCAGGCAGGTCAGAGGTGCCTGCACTGTTGCTGTTATGTTTTTGGCTATATGGAGGACTGCACTTTCCAAAGTTAATAACTAGCACTTTTCACCATCACTAGCTTATCTCAAGATGCATAGTGTTTTTTAATGAAGTATGTTCCTTTTAAATGTTTAACTAACAGAAAAATAAGCCTAAAGCCATACTAAAAAATACAGTTAAATACTCAAAGTGGTTCTTAATGTATGTGAGTAATTAGCTTGTGTGCAGACTTGAAACCTGAATGGAAACTGCTTGGGCAGAGCTGTGTGACAACAGGAGCTCTGTCTGGTTGTACTAATGTTCCTGCTTGTTGCCAGGGCCAGGGGCAAATGAGCAAAGCCTGGCTTAGCTCCTTGCGCTCTGAACACTTGGACTCATTGCATTCGACACAGAACAAACAACGGGGGAAAAAAACAGCCCAAAAAAACCCACCAACAAAACCAAACAAGCCCAAAACTATAACAGAACTAGAGATCAAAGTTACAATTACAGGCAAAAAGTAAGTTGCAGAAAATCAACTTATCAGCAACTTACTTGGTTTTGACTTAAAAGTCTAAAAGACTGTGAAGGAAGGAGAACTTTCATTTTGCACACAGTAGGCATTGCAAAACTTGCAAAGCTGCTCATGCTATGAGTAATCAGTGATCCAGGCTGTCCTGTAATGTTTTTAAACTGTGCATATCTCAGCAGCCTCTGCATTACAGAGGATGCATGTGAATTTTTTCCCTCCCCTGTTCTAGTGTCAACAGGTGGGAGGCAGATACTTTCCTGATGCTAGAAACTAGTTAAAAAGAATTTAGCAAATAACAGTGGGAATTTATAACGCCTCATAGCAACACATTAAAGAAGCAAATGTGATCAAACTTGTTTAAGTTTACTGTAGCAGAAAATTATGACAATAAGTTGACACACTGTGAAGAATTTTAACTCCATGCTAAAAGGAAAAATATGCAAACCCCAAGTTCAAGAGAGGGAATATGCAGTATTATATTGGGATTGTAATTATTCATTCTGTTTCCTTCTATTAGATCTTTCTTCTTTCTAGCTACAGTTCAAGGCAGTGAGTTGGATTTTCATCTTCTATTTAGCATTTTAAAAAAAGAAAACAACAAACTTTCCATGTGTAATTCTGGAAAGCATGAGGCACCTAGAGGTGAATGCTTTTGAAGGATTTACAAGTGGTATTGCAAATAGCAATAGCAACTGGATGTAACAAGGAGAAACCTGGCATTTTCTCAAGAGATTGTCAGAATGGTTGAAGATGAGGAAGCCCAGAGATGTTGAGAAGAGTAACAGTAGAAAGGGGAAGTGACTGAAGAGGAGGGAAGAGCTGAAGGAAATAAACAGGAGTAGCCAAAGAGGAGGGAATGGATGTCTGGCACAGCATATTGCTGTAGGAGGAATACAAAAAGGTTAAAAGATGTTAAGGAAAAGCAAGCAGCCAAAGAAATGGAAAGGTATTTGAAGTGACTAGGAGGCACTGAATGAGGGAGTGTTTTGAATAACTGTTCAGCTCAAAGCAAAAGTACAAAGGCCAAAAGAAAAAAAAATCCAGCAACCAAGGTTATCCAGACAGATATTTAACTATGCAAAATGTATATCAGGTTTGTAATTTCATTTTGTGAGGTGTTTCACTAGCTATATCCCTTCACTAACTTCTAAAACCAAGGAGTGAACTGCTTAATGTGTTTTTCTAGTGATGTCACTTTGACATGAAAAAATACTACAGGGGCAGAATGTTAAGGATCCATGTGATTTACCCTTTGGTACATGCAGTCTCCTAATGGCAGGTGGTGCTCATAATGTTGCATTTGCTACCCAAGATTGTGCTAATGCTGCAGCAGTGTAGAATTGTGTGTATGTGCCTGCTTTCATTTTAGGTATGGTGAACTCTCTTTTGTAGCCTGAATCTTGGCACATGACTTTAAAACCTGGGAACCATGCAAGTTACGAACTGTACACTATGTATTGTTCTCTAATGTTGAAATTGTACAATTGAAACAGTAATAAAAATACTCTGAAAACCGAAACTAGTATCATGCTTGTAATGATTCTGTTATAGTGACATCAACTGTTGTAAAAATCATAGAAACCTTTGTTACTGTTTTTCAAATCCAGTCACTATCCTTAGGGAATCATCCATATCTGCTTGTAGGGACAAAACAAATATATATCTTTGTATGGTTAAAGATGTCCAAGTGACTGTGTGAGAGTTCAGACTGGACAGAGTGCTCCTAAGGGTGACAGCCAGTGCTGTCTGTGCTGTGTGTGCTACGAATGACCTTCACTGTCTGCCCTTCTCTTTACACAAACACCCAGTGGGATGAGGGCAGTGGAACTACAGCAAAATGACAGCTTCCAGCTATTGATGCTACAAGAACTGGCTTTTCTGCACATTAGCCTGAGTGCCACGTTAGCCCAAGTCACTTTTTCTCAGGTAAGCTTATGCAGTCTTTATTGCCACTGGAATTGTTTCTCCAAAGACCATCATAAAAGCTGGCATACAAGTTCAGTTCCATGTTTAAACAGCTGCATTTAAGTTAAATGAAGCATAAGCAAACCTGCAGTCTACGGAAAAGACTTCTATAGATTTTAAAACCTGTGCAGTAAGCAAAGTTCCACACACCAAAAGAAGAAATTTTCCTGCTGATAACCCACAACTTTTTTAAACTGCCTTTCAAAGTGCAGAGAGCTGATTAAAGGGCAAGGGGATGTTAGCTGGATAATCACCGGAAATGTTATTTTAGCATTACTTAACTGCTTCACTTACTTTCTAAGATGATTTAACAAAACCACCTAGGAAATAGGGCTGAAATGCATCAGAAAAATGTTTATATTTTTGTCCTCAAAACACTTTGTGGTGAGCAACATTTACAGTAAACTTTATGATCTTGCACAGCTATTTTTTTTAATCGAGCATTACCTTTCATTCTTTTGTGCCTTTCATTTCTCCAACATATTTTAAATATAATATTTAACAGAATGTAATAACATCCTCCTATTCAGCATAGGTCATTCCTGTCACTGCTATAAAAGCTAACTACTGTTTTCTTAAGGTGTGTTGTATATAAAACCCGAGATATCTGACTGCTAATTATCTCTGAGAATTTGAGACTATTGATTGACCAGAGAGGAACACAAGTTTAGCACACTTGGTTGTAGGCATATAGAAATCATATTGTCTTCAATGAGCTGCTTACACGCCCTGATGAAGCAGGCTCAGCATAACACAAAGCCCTCAGTTCCAGTGATGTGATACAGCCATCTGCTGATGGCTCCTCTCCAGTCATTGCTGCTTCTCTGAGTGCTTCTCAACTTCCAGTTTCTAATACAATCATACTGGTCCCACTGTTCAGGTGTGGTAGAGAAATCACATGTAGATGGACTCGCAGACATAACCAGTCTTTAAAACATGTTGTTGACATGCTGTCAGCAAGAGATTTACGCTTGTTCCAGTTTAGAAATTGGTATGTTAGCTGGACCTCTGCTGGTGAGAAAGAAGGCAGCAGGAGCAAGTTTCTAAGAGAAGGAGCTATCTTGTATCTCAACCTGCAATATACACAGATTTATCCACTATAAAGTATTAACTCTACTATTGGTCCACATCAGTCCATTACCACTCCACAAAAGCTTCAGCTTCAATGAATGAAACCACAGTGACTCACAGCAACAAAATCTGGCAACAAATGCACATGTAACAATAACCTGTGTATAAATAAGTTTCTTCTGCAAATCACATCCTGAGCACAGACAAAAGTGGAGATAAACTGGGAGAGGTCCACAGATTTCATTATTATACCCACAGGTTATTTAATAACTAGAAAAAGTATACACTGTTGTTCTTCAGGTAAGGCTTGGATGTGATGTGAAATCACATCCTGTGCAAGCTCATTGAAAAGGCTTTTGGGTCATTTTCATTTTCTTAAACTGTAAATGCCATTTTATCAGTTCACAGAACAAGTCATGTTTACTGGGGAAGAAAGACACCATGTGGAAGTTATACCCAATATTTGGCTTCAACATAACACAAACGACTGATCTGTTTTAAATTTTCTTACTAAGGGATGTACTGTGACATAAAATACTTAATCTCATATCATTGCCAGAGAATTCAAAAGGGCAGGAACAGCTTGTGCTTTATATCCCTTTGTTTAGATTTGGGGTCTGTTTTAAATGGTTCAGACAAAAGGTTTTCTATTTCCCCATGGCAAATGGACCATAGTAGCAAAGGCAGTAGACTAAGAATACAACTGTGCTCAAGCTGGAAGAACTGCTCTGGCTCAGCACCTGAGCCAGCTCTGCCTAAGCTGCAGCTGCACTTCTGGATTTCCAAAGACTATCTGGACCAGTGACACTATAAAGACTGGAAGTTGCTGCTCTTTCTACCATTTTTTGCCCCCCTCTCCTCACTCTGTCCTGCTGGAGTGGCTGGGGTGGGTAGGGATCTCTGGAGAACATCTAGTCCAGCCCCCCTGCTAAAGCAGGGTCATGCAGAGCAGGTTGCACAGGATCTCATCCAGACAGCTTTTGAGTATCTCCAGAGGAGACCCACAACCTCTCTGGGCAGCCTGTTCCAGTGCTCTTCTGCCCTCAAAGAAAATTTTCCTTGTATTCAGATGGAATTCCTTGTGTATCAGTTTGTGCCTGATGCCCCTTTTCCTGTCACTGGGCATCACTTGTTCCCATTCTCTTGGTACCTGTTTTTCAGGTATTTTTGGTAAAATCCCCTCTCAGTCTTGTCTTCTCTGGTTTCAACAGGCCCAACTCCCTCCACCTTTCCTCATAAGAGGTGTTTCCTCCAGTAGAAAAAAATACAGGTGCCAATAAAATATGAAATACAAAGTTCTTGATCTCCACAAGTTTTCACAGGAATACTTGTAGTATCAATCAAAGTGTCCCATGGCAGGGGGTTTAGAACAAGATGGTCTTTAAGATCCCTTCCAACCCAAACCATTCTTTGATTCTATGGTATGATAAAGAAGTTGATAGCTGCAGTGGGACAGTAATAATAATATATAAGCATCAGTAATAATATAAACATCAAACACTTAGGAACCACTAGTAGGAATTTCTTCTGAAGATGGGAGCAAGAAACAAGACTCAAAAGACTGTTTCAATAGTAAGATGATTATGATTACCCCTACACTGCAACTATGAAAAATGCAAATACAGTATTAGTAGGCACAAGACTGCCAACTAGGAACACATGGATGGTAAGGAAGAAGCCATGACGAGTGTTGTGCATCCACTTAATGGAACCAGGAACTGGTGCAGCAGAACTCTTTGAGGGAGGCAGGGACCAAGTCGCTGCTCGCTGCTCAGGGCCTCTGTCCCACCGACGGGGCGCTGGCGGTCATCTACGCCCCCGCGCACCGCCACAATGCA
>VYXD01011925.1:35792-72009 GCA_013397195.1 Hylia prasina
AAAAAAAAAAAGAAAAAGAAAAAAAGAAAAAACAAGAAAACAAAACAAAACCAAAAACAACCCCACAAAACAAAACAAAAAAAACCACCAAAACCCCCTGCAATGTATTTAAATGATTTCTAGGCCCTGATTCACTAATCTGATGACTTTCACATAGATTATTTTACTGTAAAATTCTTAATGATTTTTCTAATGTATTTAACTTGTGATATTTTTGTGTTGAACTTCTTGGAAAAGGAGATTAGAAGTGTGGTGGGTTAGTTTAAAAATCTTTTTTTACTGCTCAATGATTTGCTCAGTTTCAGATTCAGCATTTGCCCAGTTTAAAAACTGGGGATTTTGTCAGCCCTAGTATTCAGTACAAGTTCTGGAACATGCTCTATATCCATTTGTAGCAGAGAAGTCGTTTATGGGTTAAGCACCTGGTGCTGATCCAAAAGAAATACATACCAGAATGATAATAAATAAGATGACTGTATATTGTCTCTTCTTTTCTTCAGGCTTACTTTGAAGTTGCTGATGGCTCAGGCATGATGTCAATGGTTTTGTGGAATTCTCTGTGTCCTGAATGGTATCACAGTATGAAGGTTGGCACAGTGCTCCTCCTTGCCAAGTATGCCATCAAAACCAGTTACCCGTTTAAAACACACCCCACCCCAGGAGATTCACAGATGAAGAGATTTGCTACAATTGGTTAAGTATTGCAGAAACCTATTTTGAATTAATGAAATACAGCTGTGCAAGGTAGTTCTCCGTAGAAATAAATTAGAAGGTTATACATGCTGAGACTAATTGATAAGGTATAAATCCTTAATTAGTACCTCTGAAAGGTGTCTGAGCATCCAAGTTCTTGCTGTTCCCTGTTTATATTAATTCATGTCTACAAAGTTTACTGCCACAATTAGTTAAAACCTTTATTTAAAAAATAAAGAAATAAAAAAAGAATCCCTGATATCAGGAACTGAGGATATAAAGATAGGCCTCTGGCAGTGAATTCTAATCTGATTCTGCCTTCTGCTTAATAATACACGTATCACTTATACCGTGATACAATTCACACCTTTTTCCCGGTCATTGAAGGACATTGTCACCCCATCTGACTTCAGATTTTAGTGTATCCTGTCAAGGCCCACAGTATCTGCACAGCTCCACAGAATAAAAAGTTGCACTGATGAGTTCTCTATACTGAAAGAGCATCACTGTGGGAGTGTGTGTATGAAGAATATTCCTTGGCTATGAAAAAGCATTTTCTTACTTGCCAGTTGTTTAGTGTGGCAGATTCTCAGAGGAGCTGTACTACAAAAATACAAGTCCTGCAATATAACAGTAATGGCCTTTTCAAACTGGATTTGATCAACTTTGGGGTTGTTTTCTCTTCTCCTTCACTGTATATGAACTCTTTGCCACTTTGTGCTTTTATACGCAGAACAAAATGACAGCCAACATTCAGAAAATTCAGATAACTTCTTGAAACAATATGCATGTTGGTGAAGGGTCATGTGTGTATAACTTATTGACAGTGACAGTTTCCTAATGGAGTTACTACAGTGCGCAAAAATAAAGCAATGTTTTCATTGCCAGAAGCAATATCTTCCCTGACTGATAAATATTTGCATTAAAACCAGATCTCAATGTCTGAAGTATTTGTGATGACTTGGCAGGAGATAGAAATGTTTAGCCAGGCATGGAAGTTTGTGAGGGAAGGTGATGACAATTACAAGCCAACCCTGAAAACAATTATAATTGCTGCAAAACCTTTCTGTGCAAAGAAGACAGAATAAAATATGCCATCTGAGGTGACTTTCTCTATGGGTAAATATCTCTGCATTTTCATAGCCTTATTCACTCTGCTCTTCTGATTTCTTACAAGCATTACTGGGGTTGAAGTAGGAACAAAGAGATCAAAGTGGCCAACTCAGCTACTGGGCTGTAAAGGGTAATAGCTGTGTAATGGAAGAACTAGAAGGCACTGCATTGGAAGGTGCCATGGTGCACATATAAACTGCAGAAACTGTAAATCTGTTGTTCATACAAAAACAAGTACAGAATCTAAGTTCTTTGCACAAAACTGAGAATTTTGTCTTAATATGAATTCATATAATCACATGATGCATGGATGGATGGTATGACCATGTGTCCTATAAGAAGAGAGTCACAAGAGAACAGAATATGCAGAAAAAATTCTGGAGCATTTGTAACATGGATTTTGTGCAACTTCAGTTGCATAAAGGTTTGGGGGTTTTTTTGTTCAGATGAAGTGAAATTTATTACCTCATGAAGTATCTCTGTGTATGCCCGATGTGGGGCAATATTTCAGGTTTCAATTACAATGAATCACTTAAGTAACAATTACTTTTTTCTTCATTTATTTGCAATTGATAATTCCATCAAATCACAACTTTCCACTATGTCCTTAGAACCATTCACATGCAAATATTGTACAATATTGTACAATGTATCTGGAGAGTTACAAAGTCCCCACTATTAAAGGGTTTCCAAATGGAGAGTCCTGCAAGGCGCTGTATGCTTCAGGCACATCCCTGGACTTCTGTGGAGCTCTGCTTTGCTGGCCCCTGTTTTTGCATCTGCAGCACTGTGGGACTTGCTGAGAGGTGCCATTTCACAACCTAAAATCTTTAGCTGGAACTTGGTACCCGTGCCTTGAATTCCACTGCCAGACAGTGTGCACGTTTCAATACCACACATCACTGAATTTGTGTGGCACTGATGACAGCCTAGACTGACCTTAGGTCCTGACTCATCCCAGGGTATAATCCTGACTTGAGTGTTTGACTTCCATCTAACCTCAAAATAATGAAACAATTGAGAGATAGTTTTCATCTATGGAAAAGTTTTATTTCAGGAATTTTCTCAGTGATACTGTCCTAAAAGACCACATGCAAAACCACAGTTGTCCTCCAAATACGCTTCTAGAAAGCTGAAGCCTAGAGAGTATTCCTTAGTAGAGGGTCTGACTTGAAGTAGAACACCTTCCTAATGCTGCACTTCCAGGGCAAGACACCAGATATAATTATGTAAACAGTTGTATGCATTATTTATATCTACTTAATTACTTTTCTGGGTTCATTATTTGAAGAATCCCTTACTTAAACCCAAGGAACTTCATCAGAATCTGTCTTTTACATACCAGCAAGATTTGTCCTGTTATAAGACCATAGAGTACAGCCTTGTGTATTCAAGAAGCTGAAGCCATTCTTCCTGTATTTTTTAATCTGGTTGAAGAACACCTTGCTTAGCCCAGTGCTCTGCCATGTTTGTAATTTAGCATCTAAACAGTTTGATTAATAAATTAAAATTTTCAGGTGCTATAGAATAGCCATGAGAAGACCTTTTTTCAACCATGGCCATGGTGTATTTCTATCCTATTAAAAATTACCTGAACTGGCATTAAATATAGAAATTCCCGTATGCTAGTTCTGTTTTACTTTGTTGTCTGCACATCAGTTTCAGACCTTACTGACCTTTGACTACAAAGCTAGTGTAAAAACTACTTTGTATCTAATCAGTGTGGTTGGATTAGTTTCTGTTAAAATACTGCCTGGACAGAGCTAGCTGGCTCATGTAGGGAATTGGAAAATTTAACATTACTCAGATGATAAAATTGCTTTGTTGTACATGAATTCCTTACTTTATTTTGATGAAAACCTGAACTCAGAGAAAATGATTAATAATTTCACAGAAACTTTACCCTGGTTTCTTTATGGGTTGTTGTTATTTTGGTATAGTATTATTATAATGATGATGATGATAATTCATGCCATAAATGTTACTGACTTTTTTTTCTTTGTCAGAAATTAGCCTTAATGTTCGGGATCCTCCTACTGAAATAAGTATTATTCCAGAAGAAATGGTTAAGCCAGAGTGGGGACTACCTGAAGTTAAATATAGGTTTATCACAAGGTAAAATAGAATTTTGATGGTTATCAAGCTGGAATTTAAATTACACTATCTTACAGTGAATGCTAAATGGAAATACTTTTTGAAAAGTTTCTAAGAAAGCTTACCCAGCTTTCTTCTATTTTGGTTTTAGGTCAGAACTGGATGACTTACCGCACAATTATTCCTGTGATGTTATTGGTCTTGTGACGTTTGTAGGAAGGGCTGAGCGAGCCAGAAAAAGAGGTTTTTCTATGACTATGACTTTCAGAATTAATCAAGTAGTTTCTAAATTTCTAAGTTAATGCTTATACATTTTTCTTAATATTTGTTTATATAGAACACAGTGAAGACTTCTGGCTCTATCGTTGGGCACATGCCATTGATGGGACCTCAGACCAGCCATTCATCCTGGAATTGTTTGCAACTTCTCAACCAGATGTGTTTGAGCGTATTCATCCAAGTATTCACCTCTCTATAATATTTGCTAATGATTATTTATATTGTTTTTCTAGTTCATTGCAAATTTCTGATTCTGAGATTAGTGACCACTGAATAAAAAACTGCTATGATTTATCTCCCCAAGCAGCAAATAGTTGATCAGAAATTAAAATTTAAGAATAAAAAATAGTTTTTGAATTTGTATTTGAAAATTGAAAAATGAAAAATTTGAATCCCTTACAAATTGCAGTCTCTCAGTTAGTGTAAACAATTAGATGGACAGCTGGGCCTGGGGCTCCTCTGATCTCCTTCATTTCAGGCATTTCTTTTAAGAAGCACCTGGGCAACATCTCTTGCATCAGGGGCAATTAAAGGCAGCAGCTGGTCAAATCTCTTGCTCTTCTTGACCTGTAAATACCTATTTTTTTCTGGACCGGAATAATTTAAGAGGATTGAATGAAGAGAGGTGAAAGTGGAAAAGCTTCATTTCTTTGAACCAGTGTTTTTTGCCCAAACAGCAGTCATCACCCAGCTGTGTTAGTTATTACACATGAGCTAAGAGTAATAAATTACAAACTAGGGTATCCTTAATGAAGGATTTTAAAAGAGCTTTAAATTTTCTTCTTGCCTTTTTTCTCTTCTTCTCCAAGCACTCATCCTTTTACTAACAGTGGTTGGTGTTGATGTGCATTTTTTATTATTTCATGCAGCACCAGCTGCACAGTCCTGCTAAGATGATGGCTGCATTCATCTTGGGTGGTCTGGGAAGTGGGAAAGAATGACGTTCCAGTGTTTAACTGAGATACTAACAAAAGAATGAGTTTGAGCTCTGTTTAGAAGTTTTGCAGTGGCGTGTCATAATTTCTTATGATTTTATACCTTTTATCCTTAAGAAAAACAGCCATGTAATACCAATATTTGTACTACTTTTTTCAGTGATATCCTACCCAATGAAGTATCTCATGTTTTAGTTGTAATATCTATGCTGAAGTTAAATTGAAGATTTAATTGCATGTCCATATGGTAATTTATAATGGAGACTCAAAACATGCATGAAACATTTGTAGGGTCAAGAACTAAATTGTCTTGTTTAATTTTCCTCTTCTAGAGGACTTAATAAAATTAATGCAGTCTTGCCGTTCTAAAATCAATGAACTGTCAGGAAGAAAAAACTGAAGTTCTTTTTTCTCTAGTGACATACTTGGTGTGTACACAGATGAGAGTGATCCAGGGCCTCAGTGAGAATCCTTCCAGAACAGTTTACCTTACAACTTCAAATGAAAGTCAAATATTCATTACAGGTAACTTAAACATAGTTTTATGTAGTTCTCGTGTTATTTCTTTGGAAAAGGTATTTTTCATTTTACAACGAAATAATCAGTGCAGACGGTGAGGTAATAATGAAACATCGTTGCAGAAAAGGAAAAGGTAAATGGCATTCTTGTGAGGCATTAAAATGGATTTATCTTGTCAAAAGTGTTTCTAGTTTAAGACATATATTTACTAATTCTTTCAGGCTGTTAATCTTTTGATAGGGTAAGGTTGATGGTTACCAGATCTAAAACATTAAAAAACACTTGCAGCTTTCCTATTCTAGGCGCTTTTTTTGCTAAATGTTTTCGTTTTTTCTGTTATTTAACATTTGCCTAACTTTCGCTGTCAAATGCAAATATAGTCAAGAAGTTCAAGGTACTCATTTTGTAAAACACTCTTGACAAAAAGCATCTTTTGTACTCTCTAGTCAAGATTTTCTTAATATGTTTTTTCTAGGTAGTGTTCAGGTGAGTTTCAAAATGACAACAAATTTCACTGGTCTGCTTTTGTTTTGATACCTGATTATTTTTGTTTTAAAAGGGTGGCATAAGGGCCAGCCATACACCAAGGATGCCAAAGTGAAAAACTTCATTCAGTGGACAAAATCACAAAGTGAAGCTGATCAAATAAAGAAAACTGTCATCGGTGGCTATTACCCTTTTCCACGACCTCCTGATAGCTTTGTGAAATATTGTAAAAACAATGAAGGTATAGTATATCAAATATTTGTGGGATTTGTGGCCTTTTTCAGTCATTTTTACTCCCTTCTGTGACTGTATGTTTCATAGGCTAAATCCTCACCTCACAGAAAATATCACACTGTTAGCTGCAGGAAAGCTGTAGAAGCTGTCATGAGTTACACATATATCAGAAGTTTTACTCTGAATATTCTGCTAAATCAAAATTTAAAATAGTTATTCTGAAGAGTACATTGAACTAGAAATTTCACCTGAAACAGAAATTGTGGTGTTTGATAATGCATACTAATGGATGCTTATGAGCTAAAAAGGTTTATTGTTTTAATTTTTTTTATGTGATGTGAATAACAAAAGG
Organism: Hylia prasina; assembly: GCA_013397195.1. Classification (NCBI taxonomy): domain Eukaryota; kingdom Metazoa; phylum Chordata; class Aves; order Passeriformes; family Sylviidae; genus Hylia; species Hylia prasina. Next base: position 42,498 of record VYXD01011925.1, read on the forward strand.
GTTTGGAATTCTTTAAAAGCCTAAGTTTAAATCAATTTAATATTAAGTAAAAAAAAAAATTTAGACTTGTGTTCAGAAATTTTGCTATTATGTTTCTCTAAAACTTGATTCTGGGAATTTATTTTTTGCAGTTGAATCAGTTTTGAAACCCATAGGTGAAATAGGGAAGGAGATTGAGGACCTGCACTACAGAGAACACAAGCGAATTGCTGTTCAGGGAATAATTAGTGCCATAAGATGCATCAGCTACTGTGATGCAGCTGAAGAAGCCCCAGGAGGGGAACTCATCCAGGTACTGTGTGTGAGAGTTAATGCCAAAGCAGCTATGATTTTCATTAGAATTGAGAATTTTGCTTTTGAGATCAGAACCTAATTACATTGTCTCTTAATCTGATTCTTGAGAGCAAAATTTTTAAAAGCAGTGATTCAGTGCTCCTCTGAAAGTATTTTGGCAGTCTTCTGTAAAACTTGTAACTTTAAAAGTTACTAGTTTGACTGATAACCTGATTTATTGGCGTGTGGGAGAGGCAGCTGCTGCAATGTGCTCACTTGTCACTTTCTAGACAGAATTTATCTTATTAACATGGTTAGATAATTTCTGCCAGATATAAGGTGACTGTTAGAAATTTACAGGTTTTTGAGTTGGAAGAAATAGCTTTAAGTGATTTGAAAGTCTTAAACAATTAACTGTTGTTGCAGAAAGATACTTTTCAGTCTCTTGGAAGTTCTTCTGTGTCCAAAGAAGACTGTGTTGACACTGGAAAAGGTGAAGAAGTTGAGTCTTCTCTGTGGCCACCCTGCACTCCTGAGGAGCATCAGCACCAAGCTCTGCTGTCAGGAGGGAGTTCAGTCAAGAGAAAGACAAGATACAGACGCAGAAGAGATGCAGAACAGTAAGCTCTCTTCATAAATATGTGGTGAATCTTCTAAAAAGTGTTTTCAGAAATTAGGCCAGAGCCCAGGCCATAGAAAATACATAAGAAAGCTTTAAAATAATAGATAGTTGAATCTTTAAAACATAGTTACTTATTTTTCCTAGCATCAGGTGATGACAATTATACTGTTCATGATAATGAAGGATTAATTAAAGTAGGTTTTCAGTGCTCTCTTCTGAATAATATTTATACTTCTTTGTTATTAAGTTCACAGATATGAAATAAAAGTAGTTAATACATGAACCAAATGTATTTTAGTGACATAGCTGTGGAGCAAACAGCAGTTACAGTGGTGTGAGGAAATCAGATATCTTGACTGAAAATGCAGAATCAGGTATACCTGTTCCTTAATTTCAAACACACCTTATTTTTAATTTCTGGGCAATGGAGTCTACTGCATGTAGCTGTAACTTGCTCTCAGAAAGGAAAGTAGACGGTAGTCATGTGCTAACTTAAGGGCTCAAAATAACTTGTAATTTTTCTGATACAACTGTGTTAGATTCAGGAGTGGAGTAACTGCTTGCATAAGATTGCCCTTTGTTGCAACTTATGTGTAAAATCTAGTACACTCAATACTCACTATTGAGAGCCAGGTGTGTACATTGACGATGGAAAGTTTCAAAAGTCAGGCCAGTCACATCTGGGTTTTTTGCAGTGGATTTCTCATACTGTAAAGGGTATATTTTTCTTCTTTACTTCTCACATCCATAAGTCGTAATGTGTGAAGAGAGTGGATATTTAGAGTATTTTGAGGGGAAATGAAATAAAATATAATTAGGATTGAATGAAAATTTAGTATTAAGAAAACCTTGGTAAATAGATGTTCTGTCTTGTCAGTGTTATAGCAAACTCAGTGAATTCTGTTCCATGTGAAAAATTCCAACATTTGAGTGTCTTAGTTAAGTTCTGCCAGGAAGAAAAACATCAAAGTCCCTTGCTTTGTGAATTTCCATTTAAATACTGAAAAATAATGGTGAATTTCCTACTTTAAGGGGAGGTACATCTGTTAGTCCTGTATCGTCTTACCCCTATTTTACAAGGACTGTAAGAAGAAAGCTTGGGTAAGTCATGTGAAATTAATTATGTTGAATAATTGCAATAATCAAACAAAAATAGTCCAAGTAAAAATTTTACATATCAGGAATCCCTAAGGAAGTAAAATGAAAGAATAGATCAAGGTAGAGTTTAATGTTTTCTATTCACTCATCTGGACCGACTATAAATATATCTGAAACATAATTTTGAGTGTTATTAAACATCTTATATTGCTTCTACTGCTACTGATGGAATACATAATAACAGAGGTTCATCATGGTAATTAATGGGTTTTCTGGTGGTGGCTGAGCTGTACATTTTCTCTGATGTTACAGAGGTGTTAGTACAGTTGCCCCTGGGAAGCCATTCGCCTGGCTCCTTTCACTCCCCAGCACTCAGTTGTTACATAACTCAGTTTGGATCCAGAGAATGTGGGGGTTTTTTGAAGTCCAGATGGGAATTTCAAATCCAGAGCCCTGTCGAGTCTGGAACCTACTGAAATAACTACAAAAGTGAATTATTAAGAAAACTGAATGAGTGCTTTCATTTGTTAACCAGGGGCTACAAGCTACATTCCTTTTTGCGTTTTGTTAAGGGCCATAAATTCTTGTCACCTGTTCCAGACAGAACAAGAGCAACTTGAATGTTTGAACTCCTTGGTGTGAGTAATTTAGGATGTTGGTGTATTTTGGCGGTGATCTGGATTTGTGTAATGACTACATATATGGCTCAGTTGCCTTTTTGATTTACTTGTAGCATCTTTTCCTCTTCCCCCCTAAACCCAAGAGTCATGGTACTTAGGAATAGGGCAACAGTGGTAATGAGGGAGCTGATCCAAGCTTTTCACCATTCTGCCAGTATTGCTGCCCTACAAGCATGCCTGTTTTCTTGAAACACATTTATTGGAAGCTAATTTGCATCAGCTTTTTCTGTGGGATAGATGAGGCACTTTTGAACCCATGTGTCTGTTGTTTCTTAGTCCTTGTAGTAGAAACTGCATTTTCTAGGAGAAATGGTTACTTGGCTTTGCAGCTGGTTCATTAAAGTGTCACCTGGCTTTAAGGTCACAGTTCTTTAGGTGGTGCAAGAGTTTGCAGGGACTTGTGCAAATCCATAGGAAAATGGATTCCTGTTTTCTTTTGCTTGTTGAGAAATGTTCCTTTTTCCTGGGTTGGGGGGGAAGGATGGGAAGAATGTCTTCTCCCCATTTCTTATAGGTAAAGCCAAAAGTTAAGGCATATTTACTTTGTTCTCTGCTTTTCTCAATCTGCTACTCTCCTCGCTACCTGTGTGTCCACTCTGTGCCATTAGTGCTAGAACCCCAGCTAAAGGAGGAGAAAGTCTGTGTTGGATTATGGAAAGCTGTTTCACTCTATATAATTCAAAGGTAACTCATGTATTTCTGTAACTAACTATAGAATTGTGCTGAATTCTCCAAATTGCCAAAGAAAAATAGAAAGTTAGCTGAAATACTTTAAAATTGCATTGTTTTCTGTTCTTTAGATGTAGCAGAATGTCAGCTCCCACTGAAATACTTTAATATGTTGCTGAAATAACTACAGTAGTTTTAACAAATTTCACATATTTCACAGAATATTCTGAGTTGGAAGGGGCCCACAAGGATCATTGAGTCTAATAGTAGGGATATGTTTTAGAGTACATAGTCTAACTTAAACTATTCTGCATCAAGATTTTGTATGTTATTTTCAGCACATGGTTGCATTTTTTGATTTTTTAAGCAGTAAGAGCTTATTTTGAGGCTTTTTATTGACAGCTACAGTTCCTGCATTTCTGAGGTAATTTACCTGATTTTTAAGGATTTGAGAAAGAACAAAAAAACTGGGTAATTTAGTATTATTGTTGATATTTATATCCTTTGCTGGTAAAGATCTTCCATGTAATGCTTCTTCCAATAATTTAGTTTACTCCAAAGTAATTTAATTTATAGAGAATGAAGTGATTGTGAATGAGGAAGGATCAGGAATTACAGAAAGGATTATTTTTATGTGGAAGTGAAAAAAGCACAGTAGTTTTCGTGGAATTTTAATCTTTGTAAATTTAGCATGTTACCATGGAATTTCTGCACTACACGTTCCCACTCCATACAGCTGGAAATGAACTTCTTTGCATGCTTCTATCCTTGCAGTTTCACTTCTGTATTTTCTTTGTCATGTAGACCCTTTGTCCTTTTTATTTCCCATGGATGTGACAGCTAGGGGATGGGCACTCTATAATATAGGGAAAGTCATCTTGAGGTTTGTATGACTGAAAGCTTCACAGCGTGTGGTGTTTCCTTCACAGCTCTTTTTCACCTAAATTGGAATTTGTCAGGGAGAAATCAGTAGATAAAAAGCAATTTGTGTAGACTTGTCAAGTTACCATAAAAGGCTGTTTGGTCTCTCTGTTACATGCTATGGTAGATGTGTTTACCACAATGGTGTCAGAACAGTTAGTTCATTTCAAACCAGTCTATAAAATAAGTTTCACCAGTTTTATCAGTGAGTGTGATGTTTTGTTGTGTTATTTCAAGGCACTTTATTTCCTTGCGTTGTTTAGGCATAGCTGGACATTGTAACTATTTTTTTCTTAATTTCATTTATCACATTTAGTCCCAGTGTTTAGGAAATAGGTGAGAAGCATGGGATGTGCTTATTTTCCCATTAGCTTCTGAAAATACTGATCTGTCATATATTTTGATTGATGTTATTTTCAATGACAGTATTTTAAAGTAAAATGACTGACAAGTTTAGTATCAATGTATCTGAAAGTGAAGTGGGCATCTGTGAAAAGGGGAGGCCACCAAGTGCAGGCTGGAAACAGCAAATCTGGCAGGGCACAAGTTCTCCTAAAGCTGGCATGGGTAAAACAGGCTGTGGGTGTTTTGGTGTACAGCAGCAGGAGCACATTGCAGTAAGTGGAAGGATTTGGGTGGCCTCAGGTGCATTGCAGACATAATGCATAATTGCAGGCTCATGGAGAAGTACATGGCCTGTGTGTAGAGTCAAGTATTTTCCTTTGCAACCTAGCTCAAGTCAGGCTGGTCACACATCCAGCACAAAGCAGACCTGGAGGAATAATGTGTTGGGCAGGTAGAAATTATCCCAGCTACAGCTCTGTGAAAGAAGTGGGGAAAAATCATGACAAGTTGTTTTCATGTTTTCCTGAGGCTCTACTTGCTTTAAATCAGAGCCTATTCACTTCCAAAACTAGACAATTTTAAGAGAATAAAAAACATTATATCTTCTTTCCATGATATCCAGTTGTCAGCAGTACGACTTGGTTTAATCCGGTGCTTTAATGAGGAGAGAAGTTGGCGTGTATCTAACTTGACACGTTGGTTTCTGAGCAAGCCTTTCTTAACACTGTGCTGGGGTTTCATTTGATGTTTGACAGGACCAAGTCTCAAAAGTGAAAATTAATTTTCTGGGCAGTAATAGCACAGGTTGTACTGCTTAAGTGCCTAGACTTGGATATCGTGAAGAGGTCACTTCATGATGTAGCCATGATTGGAGTGCATTTCATAAAATATACTTTTGTACTCAGAATGCACAGTGTATTTCCTTTTATCTTTTCACTAGATACTATTATAGATATTTTCCATTTGTACAAAATGTTGACATGAAACTTTCAAGATACACCCTAGTATGAAATAGAAAAAAACTATTGAAAAACCTGTGAATCCTTATGAAGTGCAGTATAGTCCACTAAACAGCGTGTTCATCTTTGATTCCTTTTTACTGTGTGTATCTTGTAGTTATTATTAACTACTTTGATAGTCTGGAATTTTAATGGTACCTTCAAAAAGTCTTACCTGTTGTAATTGTTTGGGATACAAGATAATCAAGATAGTCCTTTCCCTGAGTTTTTTCAGACATCACGGTGAGTTTTATTCTAATCAGAGGAATGGATGAAAGAAGAAAAGAATAAGTGGGCCTCAGAGCTTATGTTACTGTGTTTGCTTGCAGTGTACCTCTTATGTTTTTCTCTTGCGTAATATCCTAGGTAATTTATTAGAGATTGGTAAAGGATAGTTTCTTACCATTAATTCAAACCTTTATGTTTAAAAAAAGGAAGTCTTAACAAATACCTAGTTTGGTGCATTGAACTGATGATTACAACAGGACAGTATATCCACAGGAAAATAGAGATTTGGCATTTCTGTCATTTGGATTCCGGAGTGGTGACATGGCTCCATTCATGCTGTGTTTCTGCTGCTGAAGGGAGTGACAGGGCAGTGCCGCTGCATGCTGAGCGCCAGGTTTTTGCGATTGAGTCCCCTGTGATGTTTGGCTGTGTCACACGTGGTATTTCCGCCAGGTGCCCGTAGAGGGCAGCAGACACCGGGCTGTAAGCGTAAAACTTCCCCATCCGTTTCCCAAAGCCAGGAATCCGGCAGGGCTAGCCCTGAGCTCTGCTAAGCTGACTTACTGAGCCCAGAGCGTCTCGTTGTGTCAAGCTGCTGTATGCAACTCTCACGATAAGGAAGCAGCTCATTCACTTATCATTTATCACTAGAAGTCTCTCTTTTGCCGCATAGAGTTTGAGGTTGATTAGGTGTAAGATAAATAAATATATATATATGTATACACACTATGACTTTCTTTTATAGCTTAGATGATTATCAACATGGACATTCTGTGCAAGATAAAAATGGACAGGCTGTGTCAGACAATTTTCAGTACTGCACAGGTACGTTGCAAATAGCTTTTATATTAAACCTTAGGAGGCTTAAGACTACTTCTTTTCTTCAAGTTCAAACCAGGCAACAAAAATGTCCTTATAACCTTTTCTAAGACAGTTCCTCTGCACATCTGGCTGCCTCAGCCTCTGGGGAACCTCTGTAAGCAATATATTATCGATGTCACTCTACTCAATGTTCCTTGCTGTGTTCTAAGGGATGGCTGAAAGGACAGCATTGGATTGTTTCCCATTATGGGCAATAAATTATCAGTGTACTTTATGCAAGTTTTAAGTTAGTTTAGTATCTCAGAAGCACTTTATAGCCTAAGACCTCACATTTTCTCTTGGCCCTATTAATTTCTGTCATGTCTTCATAATTGAAATGTTCTAATGAAAATTATTTCTTATTTAACAGAGGAGTGATACAATTATATAATCATATAAGCAACTAAATGTTTTCTGTGCTTATAATAGATCAAGAAAGAGTGAGTAATATACCTGAAACTGAAGAGACTGGAAGAACTTGTGATTTCTGGCAGAGTGACCTGTGGACACGAGTGAAAGACAAGTTAATTAATTATTTTCATCACAGCAAAATTTTCCCAGAAAGTATCCCATGTAAATTTGATTATGCGCGCAAAGACTTGCTTATGCAACAGTACAACCTTCATGCAGCAGTGCACCAGCCAGTAGAAGCCAGGCCAGATAAAAACATCAATGAATTTAAAAGTGCTAATGGCCTTGGGTATTATGAAGTGACGATTCTGGGTAAGTAGCTTGCCTTGTAAAAAAAGTTAAGCAAGAGCAGAGTAAGTTCATCAGAAACTGAATGGATTTCTCTAAAGGAATCACTTGATTCTGAGTATTTCCTGAGGTTTGAAAAAATTTTGACATTTTAGATTTTTGTTAAAGTCCTCATTTAGAGTAATTTTTATTCTCATTGAACATACCTTTCAATGAAATGCCTGAATATCTTGTTTCTAGTATCACTTTTTGTATAATTTCAGTTTTTGGTATGGTCTTATGAGTGTTATTTGAAGAATGTGTGTAGTCCTTAAACTGGTGATTATTTCACTTAGAAGTAGGTCCTGTTCACTACTTCAACCTGACATAATCAGGCAAATTATTCAGTTGCACTTGTTAGCTGAGTTTCTACTGGAGAGGTGTTTATCAGAAACAAGTTAGTGTTCCTAAAGGGAAAAAGGCAACTATAAATGCTTCTTTTCAATATTATTCTTATTGAGTTGCTTTTTTCATACTGTTGCTCCTAAAGTGCCTTCTTTCCAAGGCAGAAAATGAAAGGCTATATTTTAGCCAAATTCATTAACTGCTCCATGCTGCTTTTAGTTAACATGAAGTATCAGTTGGTTGATTGTTATTTATTAAAATATAAATATGCTAATTGATGTGTATCTTTGCTAGCTTTATTGAGGATTATTAAGTCTGATCTTGTTTGCCCATTAAAAGGAGACAGAAATTGCTTTGCTTAGCGATGTTCATGTTAAGTTCTCATAATTTAAAAGTTTTCATTATTTGCTAAGGGACATTTGCAGAGAAGGTGTTTGAATATTTGAAGTCATTAGAATCCTGGGACTGAGAATACAATATTGAAGATGAAAGTAGCACTGCATTGCACACTTTACTGGGGGTAAAGTTAATTTCTCTGCCTTTGCAGATATAGGTAAAAGGAGACTGAAATAGCTTCCAAGGTTTACTGTTTTCTGAGCTATCAGCATTGCTAGCCTTAAACCATAGTATTTCATAACATCATATTTGTTTCAATGCGCTTGTGTATAATCCTATATAGAAACATATTTTTAGACACTAGTTATTAACTAATGGACAAGAACATGTAAATAAAAATCAGTGCAGTTGTCTGTTTTAAAAAAAAGAGAAGCGCTGCACAAAGTTGCTGAAGGGCTGAATATGAAGTTTTCTCCTAACATAAAATATTTTTCTTCAACAGGTATAAACCATGACATAGCAATAGATGTTGCTTTTCTTCCACTGTTTTGCCCTGACAATCCCCACTTATTTCAAGTAGAAGACATTCAGAATGATACATTATTGTCTTGTATGAGTTGTATCTCTGCATGCCAGCAGAAGGCCACCAGCACTGAGAGACTTTCTGACACATTTCCTCTTTCAGGTGAGACTGCCTTTCACTGATGTTACTCATTTATAATTTCTTGGTTTATCTTTCAGTGAAACAATTAATCCTCTGTAGAAATCTCTGATGTAGGTCACACATTGTTCATCCCTTCAGTGAAAGAAATGTGAATTCTATTTCACCACCTTTAGTAAATTGCTGTAGTACTGAACTTTCAAGGCAGTTTTTGCTGGAGCTGTTATCATCCTCTGGAGACAGTATTTTAATATCCAAACTACAGACTCATATCTAATTCTGATGCTGTCATTTCTAGTGATGGAATTTATGAATAAAATTTTTCCCTGAAAAAAGGTTAAACATCTACACATTACTGCATGGAAAACATTATCAATTCTGTACACCTTTCTATTGTGTACGGAGTGTACAGCAAATGCCTTTTAAAACTACCTTTCCTTAACTTCTAGATGAAATTGTAAAAGCAGCAAAGGAACTCGATGGCAAACATGTTATCTGCATCTTGGACATCTGTCACTTGGGTGATGAGAAGGTGGAAGTCTTTCTGAGCAAAATCTACGAGACAGTGGAATCAGGTGTGCTGGATCCAGTGTAATTTTCAAATGTATATTATTCAAAAAGGGGGAAATAAAATTGCTGTAACTTGAATGCACCCTCTACACATTGCACTTCCCTAGAACTAGAGGACACAGTATAAAGTCATGATTCTTATGGGATTTAATGGTCTACATGTAACTGGGAATGACAATTGTTGCCTTTATTTTTCAGTCTTGAAACAGATTAGACAGTATCTTGGTCACTGATGTTCAAGAAGCATGAATAGGCGGTACAGTGAGCTGATCATTTGGCAGGATACCAAGGAGTAAAAGTGATTGTCAGCTGTCTTTCTTTGTGTGTACGCAAACATATACAGGAAATGTATATATCTGAGTGAGAACTGAGTAGAGAGGCAAGCTTTCCTAACATTTAAGGCAGTGTCTGCAAAATAATTAATGGGCTGTGATAAAAATTTAGGCTGGAGAATAGAATAATCTTGAGAATTAGAATAGTGATGTTTTTTAATGATCTTTTTTTAGCGAAGGCTACCTGAGGCAGGCTAATTGCTCTTTAGGCTTGACGCATACTGTGAAATTCATTAAATACCCTGGTGCCTTTAGTGCCATGATCCAGGAAACCACTTTCAGTTCTTTTCAGCTGAGCAAGGTCAGGTGCTATGTTTTTATATGTCTGCTTTTGTACCTAGAGCGTTAGGTAGTGAGTATAGCATCCAAACATTTTTAACATATTTTATTCATAAGAGTAATGAATTTTCTTAAAAAGTATTTTTTTATTGAACTTGCTTCTAGCTTTGGAAGAGAAAAGCTCTTTTTAAGAAGTGCTAATTGTGGCAGGATATTCAGTTTGCCACGTATTTTTAGGTGTGTTCTGAGTACATGAAGGAGTTCAGGAACTATGACAAGCTACTACTTCCACAAGAGCAAAAGACTGGAAAAGTCTGCCAACTTTTCGCCTGTACTAAGGATCCCGCTGGTCCACAATCAAGTAGCACATTTTTCTCTCATGTTAAATAGCCTCAAGTCACTTAAAGAACTTGATTCTTACAAAATTATTTTCAAGCAGGAGCTCTTTGCAATTTGACTACTTGTCCATTTGAAATGCTGCTCTTGATTCAATTCTTTGAGAAGAAAGAATTACAGAGACTTGCCAGGTAAATCATACCATTATTGACCAAAGCACACAGAGTTAATTTATAGGAACAGATATAGTCTTAGGCCCATTATAGCAGCCATGTCATTGGAGATTACCTCTTCCAACTAGCAGCTCACTTGTCTGCCCTGGGGGCAGTGGACTTCATCCTCAAGTACTTAAAGTCCTATCTTCAATTAATTTGACAGAGAAATGTAATTGATTTTGTTACATACAAGTTCACAGGCAACTTCAGATAAAAAGTAATGAAATTATTAAAATTACTGTGTCTTTCTAGTATAGTTTACAGTTTAAAAATATATTAAGGAGAAGAGTTTAACTTAAATTGCACTGAAACTGAAAGTAAATTAATTGTGACTACATTGTACCTGTCTATTTGATATGAATCAGAAGTATTAGTTCTGGAGCAATGTCTGTCAGCTCATGCCTTTCAGCGTACCCACAGAAGGCAAAATGAAAAGAGACCAACCCAAGAAGAGTAGGGTGTTGCTTGCAGTGTTATTTGTGTTGCTGTGCTGCTTAATGGGTATGTGAAGGTGAGAGGCCATTACTCTGGAGCAAGAATCACACAGCACTTCATGTTCTAAATTAAGTCATGCTGACTGTGCCAGCCAATGTTTTTTATTTACATATACTTCAGATAGAAGTCTAATTTTAATGAAACTATTCTCTCTCAAGGCAATTTTTAAAGGAATTATCTTTGTACAAAAGGGCTTTTGTGGCTGGTATTGTCACAGAGCCACTCTGGGAGATGGTTCAGCCACTTCCCTTCATCCCAAGCCATAGAAATGCAGCCAAAAGCTGCTTGTGGCATTGCACTCTTAGTACGCTTAAAACATAAAGCATTAATCATTTCATCACGTGTGTTAGAACTTCCTAACTCTAAAAGAAATATCACAGTCATGGGGGATATAGATAATGTGTTTAAAATGTTAAAGGACATAACTTGATTTTAGTCAAGTGTTTGAATTTTTTCATGGCAGAAGCTGTGAAGGGGAGATAACTCTTGCAGAATGGGGTGCCAGTGTTGGAAGCACATGCTTTTTCTGTGTGCAGCTGGTGAATATCCAATGCCTGTAGTAACTTGGAATTTTACTGCTCTGGATCAATTTGTGGAGTCACCATCCTGCTAAATAACACTGGACTTAATATGTGGAATTCAGTGGCTGAAGTGCTGCAGTGTTACTGTGATTCTACCATTCTGCCTGTCTCCCTTCTCCCTGCCAATCCAGCTCTGTCAGACTGGAGCAAAGGTGCTCTCTGCAAAGAAACCATTTGTTGTTTTACTTCATTTGGTGTTTACTAACACAAGTGTAAAACCAATGTATTTTTGCTCTTGAGTCTGTCAAAACATGTTAGTTTTGCTGTGTTAAGCTAAGATAGTAATTACTCCTGCAAAGTGTCATGGGGATCACCTTGCTTGCTGCTGCTGTGTATTGCTACTGCTGAGTGTAAAATACTACCATAGCACATTTCTTTACTGTGGAAGGTGTGCCTGAACAAAGAACTTTACTTTAAAAACTTACATCTGCATATTTCTTGTGTTTTCAGCATTAATTTCAAAGAATGGAGGAAGAGCATATGTAGTTAGTGGTACTTTTGAGTGTATAAAAGTTGGTAAGTCAGATAATAAAGATAATATTAATTTTGAATTGATATGTGATGTAGAAGTTCAGTGTAGCAACACAGAAAAGTAGACTATAAATAAATGAATTAATATATGTAAACATCTTGGATTGTTTCTTTCCATTTCTTTCCTTTTTACTTCTTGTAAGTTGTTTCGATTTTCCAAGACTCTTCTCCACAGTCATGGTTACTCTTTTCAAGAAGCTTTAAAGGAGAGCTAGGCCGAGCTTCTGTCAAGATCTGTGCAGCTTCTCTTGGCTTTCAACACAGAATGCAGCATGAGTTTCGTAGAAAAAGAGGAAAAAGGAAGGTCTGTTTGTCCCTTCCCCCCCCTCCATGCTCCAGGACTGGGCCTGTGTTCCAGGCTGGGCAAAGTGGGATAGGAGCCAATTCCTTGTCTGCTTGTCAGCTGAATGGGCTGGGAATGCCACAGCTGTGGGTGCTCTGGACACACTGGCATCACAGCCCTTCCTGGGCTGTCTCTGTAAACCTGCGGGAAGGGAAGGAGCTTGGAGAAGATCTGCTCTGCACTAGTGACAGCATTCTCAGCTGCTCCCCCAACCCAGGCTGGGTGTTAGATTTCCTCAAGAGGAAGGAACTCTGTACAGCAGCTGAATCAGCTCTGGGCTCTGTGAACTACACCTCTGTCACCCAAAGAAATACATCTGCTAAAGCCAGTGTTACTGGCATCCACAAATCCTCATGGACTACCCAGCTGATGTGTCTGTTCACAGCCCTGGAAGTTGTGTGAATAAAATGAACACTACAGAACTCATGTGCATCAAGAGCAGTTGCTGTACAGCTTTGGCACTTGTTATGACTACAACAGCATCCCGAACCCTCTGGCATTGACCTACTTAGGAGTGACTGAGCCACCTTGAGAGCAGTCTGGGCAGGGGAAAGCTGCATGTTGGAAAGGGGTTGAGGAGCATCCAGCAGGGCTCTGCCTCCCTGCAGTCCTACCAGGCACTTGGACCATACTGGGTAGAGAAATGAGGGCAAAGGAAGAGTCTGGCTTGGCAGGCGGTTAACAATAAAGGCTGTTTTGTCTGTGCTGTAATCTGTGGCCCCTCTCTGGGTGAGTACTGATGACTTTCATTTGTCCCAAGCATGCCCTTTCTCTGCCCTCCAGCCCTCACCCCACTGGGAATGGGGCCCTGACCTGCAGCTTCTGACAGGGCTAAGGGCCAGAAAGCAACAGGCTCAACCAAGTCCTGATTGACCAGGGCCAAAACAGTGAAAGAGGGTCTGACAACACTACAGGCTCAAGGAAGATGAACTGCAGGCTCAAGACCATACAGGAAAAGTCAGAATGTGCTGCAATGAAGCTTGGTGTAGGCAATTTTTGTTTTGTTTTTGTCTTTCCAAAAAAGATACCTCTAACCAGAGCAAATTAACAAGCAAATACATTTAAACAAACAGGCTGGAGAGCAATCCAGATAAAGTGGGTGTCTTCAGGTGGGCAGGGCTTTATTAATCCTGCAGCACGTAATAATCTGAACACTGATAGGACCTGGAATGTGGGTAGTGTTCGTTGAGGTCTGAGAAAACAGAAGTCTAAAATCTGAAGGACAAATGCATTGTCTTCAGAAAGGAAGCATCCAAGAAATTACTGGTCCATTTGTCCAACTTTTATCCCTAAAGTGACTCTGGAACAATATTTTTTTTAATCCCTTCTTTGCATTTTTACCACCATCAAGGAGAGCTTGTGCTGACTAGTCTAGTTTCCCTTTTTGATAGACGTAACATATGAGGCAACATCCTCCTAATCAGCTTGAGGAAATACAAGTTAAAAATAAAAAATCCTTAGGAACACTTGATCACCCAGCAGGACAGCAAATGTTGCTGCTTTGCAATAATCTGTCAAGATAACAGCTTTGTTCAGCATTTGAAACCATTTGATCATCTGGAAGATGACCCTCTGTGGATTATACCCAAGGAAGAATAGTTAGAAAGATGTTCAAGGACACAGTTACGAGTATAAAAAATTGCAGCAGTTTTCCAAAGCAATACAAGTTACAAAAATGCGGTCCAATAAAATCATCAAAAGTATTCCCCTTAGGAAGGAGAAAGGAATTTTGCAGTGAGGAGGGGCTGACAGGGCAGCAGTGTTACTGAAAAGACCAGAAATTGTAGAAAGCCATGAATTGAGGTGCACCTCCACAGCAAGCTGTTGTCACAGAAAGTAGCAGCTATGATTTCTGGATGAAGATGGAGAAGAAAGGACCCACAGCCAAAAAAATGTAATTGTTGTGGTGGTTTGGGGATGATGCAGTCTGTCTTCAAGGACAACACTCTAGAAATGACCAATGGGACAATAAATTATTTAGAAAACACAAGATTTTAAGATGCAGACTTTTTTTCCCCCCCCCTCAAAGCAGGTAAGAGCAGGGACAGAATTTGGCAGCATGGTCAGAGTGCAAACAATATTCTGGTGAGAGGAGAACAGAGGAGAAGGCAACTTAAATTGCAGTAAAAATCAGCAGGTCAATTGGTGGAGTATTGGAGAAAAGATCAGCAAGACAAAATATTTGGCATACTCTCTACTAGTAGAGTTTTTTTACAAGTTTAACAGATCACCAAGAGCACTTTTTCTTGGCACCATTCAGCAGAAAAAAACATGGCAGGGGGATGCCGTGACAACTCATTCAGCTCTACCCAGGCTTTAATAAATGAATGATCAATATAATTTTTCATATAGCCCATAAACAAAATAATTACCGTTACACACCTAATAAAATGGCCAAGTGTTCTCAAGGATTTAGAAACAGGATTTTTACTCCAAACCAAGCTCAAACACAGTCCTTGAAATCCTACATACAGAAAGGCAAATGCCATTCTCTCTCTGCCTGGTATATTGCTAGCGTTTCTACCTTTTATACCTCCTAGTTAACCAGGTCACAAAGTGTTGCACAAATGCAAGAAAAGCTCTGTGAAAGTCAGTAGGGGAAAAAATCAACTGATGGCTCGGCCTTTGTACCTGCCAATGTAGGCAGGGTTTTCCACTGCTGGATATTCTAGAACATGACAGGGTGTGACACTAAAACTAAACAGCCATACCCTGAATAGCTTTCCCTTTAGCTGATTTTGACATTTGAAGGACCAAGAAGTTTCACACTTTTTTTAAGAGTACCTTGCTGGCATTTTAGAAAAGTTTCCACACTGACATTTTGTATGAAGAAAAGAAACTAGTGAGGCTAAAAGGCTTTGAAGTACAGGAGGGAGAAAGGCTCCAACAGGCAAAACAAGCTAATTTTGGTGCTCTCTGCCATTAAAAAAAAAAAAATCTCTTCTATTGCTACAACTAAACAGGTAAAGAAGTGGCAATGACATAGCTAAGTGTCTTAAACAGAGCTCAGTTCTGGTGTTTCAGAGCAAAGAACTTGGAGACAGAAATTGCTGATATCAATTTCAGTGGATCACTACAACAGCATGCCCATTGCACAACCTAATTTTTCCCACCATGGAACACACATTTAGTTAGGTTTGATTTTGGTGGGGTTTTGTTTGTTTGTTTGTTTTCTTACAGCACAGAAGATATAAGGGCAGTTCTACTTTTAAAGCATTAACATAACTCCTAGTCTGAGTTGCCCCTAACATTTGATCTAACTTCGCAGATTTTGCCTGAGATTCCAAAATGTGACAGTGCCTAACCTTAACAAAATATCTTTGTTGCTAATCTTTTAATCTCATCATGCACTTAGCCAAATAAACTATTTTATTTAGTTGTTTGAGCCAAATTAAATAGAGGGAAACTACAATAGCAGTATAACACATATATATGATATATATTTTATATAACAAGCTAAGAACATGATTACTGGAAGCCCTGGTTAACTGGAAAGTTATCTTTTTGTAGCTGCTTTGTGCAAGAGTCATCAAAATAATTGCAGTATTTTAGCAAAAACCAAACAAGGATCAGAGACTATTTTACTAGAATAAAGTGGCTGGTTTTCAGCCCTGTGGCGACAGCAGCAATTTTCTTTCCTCACCAAATTACTACCTTCAGAAAGCTAGTTGGCAATAATCAGAGAATGGCCGTAGAAGGGGTGCTTCAGTGATAAACACCACGAGGTTTACAAACAAAGAGAAACGGTTTCATTAACCTAACCAGCATATTGGAAAAACAAATTGAAGAAACCAACCCCGAAAAAGCCCCGTAAGTCATCAACAAGCTTTCAGGCTCTTACATGTTACAGACCTGAGACAGAGTTTCCGGACCTGAAAGCAAGTTTCTCTTCCCTGTGCCACCCACCCAAACCCACATTGCTTTGCTGTGGTAAGAGCGTGGATTTAGTTACATCATGTGATCTGAACCTCCTGCTATCGCCTCGATTCAACAGCTTGCAGCAAGTTCATCCAAACAGAGAGATTTTAATCTGGTTTTGCATTTGGATTTTCAGTGTTATCTGGAAGTTGCTTTTCCACAGCTGGCAATGCATCCCATGAGACTTGCTCCCGTAAAACATATTTTGCAATTATTGTTTAAAACTGAAGTATTTGGGGATCATGTTGATGAACCTTTGGTAGCCCAGCAGAACTGCTCCTCCCAGTCCCACCTGTTCCTGGGCCTGTAGATCTCAGCTGCTGCCTGACCATGGCACTTGAGTGAGAAGGAGGGAGGGAGGTTTCTGCAACCATATCTGGACTTCCACCCCCTACTCACCTACATCCTGTTCTTGCTTGAGTGAGTGGAAAACCCTCCAAAACAAGAAATTCATTCTGTTCTTTATTTTTTTAATAATGAAAAAACCACCCCAAACATTTCCTTTCCAAAGGAAATTCTGAGTATTTTAAGTTCCAGCTCAAAAACAAGTTTATTGAATACTTTCCAGTGGATGGAAATACCCAACATGTGAATAGTTCTACCCAGTAAGCACTGAAACACTATGGCTTACACTTCAGTGTGTTCCTCTAGAAGTTTCAACTGTGTCATGTCATTCCTTAACCAAAAAAAAAAAAAAAACAAACCAAAACCAAACCAAACAACCAAACAAAAAAACCCAACAAAAAAATAGAAATTAATTGTTCAATTTCTCAGTGATGACAACAACACAAAGCTTAGATCATTTAACAAAATGTATTAAAATAGGAAAAGGTCACTTATGGGAAGTGATTAAAATCATTGTCATTATTACCACCAAAACTGTAGAATTGTGAAAGAGAAATATGTAAGTCTTGGGTTTTGATGTCATGGTTTGTATCTTAATTTTGAATGATCTGCTCACTGAACTGAAGGGAACTAAGAATTCTCTCTCTGAGTCTTTCCAAGAAGCCATTACTAATGTGTTTATTTGGCACTTGAATATATTTGGTTCTAAGTGACAAGCTGATGGCTTTCAACAATTTAGCAACCTGGCATTTTCAGTAACTTCAGCAGCTAACAAAGACGTAAAATATTGAAGACACACTAGGGAAGACTGCAGAAATTTCAGTCAAGTTCCAGTTTGATGGTTTATTAAATCTTTATCGTGTTAAAATAACATGCCAATGTCAGGAAGTACAATGGCCTTGAGCCCAGAGAGGGTGAGAGCCTAAACCTTTGTGCTCAGTTCCATCTCTGTTCCATTACCCCAGCCAAAAAACATGGCCATTGCAGTCCATCCACAATGAGTGCACGGGCTGAATCCACTCTTGAAAGGGAAGAGGGCAAACCAACTCAGCTCTTTTTTTTGCTGGGTTCTGCATGCTTCAAACATGGTTTCTCATTAAAAACCCACCTCTTTGGCCTCCGTTTAATCTCCTCAACCCAAGAAAAAATGCCATGCCATTACACTGAAAAGCATTCAATCATATTTATTCACTCTTTGAACAAATTTACAGATCAAGTAACTGCAACAAAGGAAAAAAAAGAACAAATGATGACAAAATTTCGATAATTTCAAGCTAAAAAACCTCTTGCCTTAAAAAAAAAGCATGTTAAACGTGAAAGTATATTGTTGCTTTACATGCTGAAACACAGGCTCAAGAAATGAATCCATGAGGAAGTTTCAACTAGTGTTACTCAGAACCTTTCTATATGATGACCTAAACCATCCTTTGTGTTTAATCTTCCTTTTGGCCCAACACCTTCCATCCATTTTTCCTTCCACTCCTATGGCTTTAGGAATTTATTAGGGGGTTTTTGTTGGTTTGTTTTTTGAAAGGCAAATAAATTTTGGTTTTGTCATAGACACCAGCATAAAAGTCAAAAGAATTTAGGGGTATGTATTGATTTTCCTAGTTTGCTATGCTGAAAACTACAAAACTTTATGTTACACTGTTATGCTTACTTATCTAATTAGTCACACATTTCTGTTTGTCTAGTGGTCTGTGTTGAGGAACATTCCAAATGAGGTAGATTGAAGGAATATTTATCATTATAATTACATAAATGTTGCAGAGGGAATGAATTTAGCAAGGAATGTAATTACTTTTTCACTCATGCTATTCCTTAATCTCTGGAATTTCAGAGAGTGCTACTAGCTGACTTTGTATAACCTGAGTTTTATCTCACTGAAATCCCTGAGGCTTTATTTTTATTTTGTCCCATTTATTAATTTTTATAGTTTTTTTAGCCTGATTGGAGGTAAAAGTCATATGCTAATAAGGGGGTCTGATAGTTCTGCTACATTTCTCCTCCACTTTCTACCACTAACAAAAGGAGGATAAGAGACATGGAAAAAACTGTATTTGAGAGGCTCAGTGAACAATGGGGAAAGAACTGGATTTATTGATAAGGAGGGAACACATAAGTTTATAAAAGATGCACATCTGTAGTTAAAAAGCATTTGGCACTCTTTCTACTTCTTGCAGAACAGTATGTTCTAAAAATATAGCATTTAGTTTCACTTTTTTGACTGAATGGGGTTTGAAGACAGGGATGAACTTTAAAAGGTTAGTAGCTACTAAAGTTTGCTCCTAGAAAGCTTATCAGGAAATCTCTTCCCAGTCCATTAAGACTGCCTTTGTCCATGACTCACTTGTCTACACTTATCTGGAAGGAGCAAGAAATCCCTGAGCACTAACTATAAAGGGCTTCCATGGATCCCCTTCTCTCCATTTAATTATCTTCTTCCTCCAACACAATCAAGGTACCACTGTAACCACCCTTGCAGCACAGGGCAGAAACTAATGCTGAGAATGCAGAGCAGAAAAATGTCACAGTCATGCCAGAAAACACCTGCTGAGCTTTGTTGGGTAAAGAACTCTCAAAACAAAACCATCATAGAATGAACAAAACAACAAAAACACCCGTCAAACTGTTGCAGTAAAATACAGAAGAAAGAAATATACAGAAATCAGCACCTTGTTTTATATTGCTAAGTGCTAGAGGGAAAATTCAATTCAAAGTCTCATTACTATACAAAGAACAAAACTTATCCCTTAGAAAACAGGTTGAATTTGTCATCCCCTCTTCCCCGAATCCATCAGCTTGGCAGTAAGGATGGATCTTGAAGCCTTTGAATTAGCTGGGTTTCAGTGGTTTAATATTTGCTAATCAGTCTGACCACAGCTCCTTAGACTCATGCATCCATCCTGGTATTTTTGCTGGACAGACTCAGGACAACTTAGCTGCTAAATCAGGTGTCTTCAGGCCAATATGGCCAAAGTAGAATCAGTCTGGTGAGACTCAATACAGTTATCTGCTACTGAACAGAACAAATAAAAAAAAAAATCTCTTTCTCATTTTAAACAAAGTATAATTAACCCAAGAAGTCCATGAAGGCACGGCAATTGACAGGATAACAAAACTAAACCTTTTCTATGAATATTCTGAACACCAGCTGGAAAGCAAAGAGGCTTTTCATACACAATTTCAAATTAAAAAATACCCTCTTTGGTGGGATTTGACCAAGCCCCAGCTGGAAAGCAAAGAGGCTTTTCATACACAATTTCAAATTAAAAAATACCCTCTTTGGTGGGATTTGACCAAGCCCCAGCTGGAAAGCAAAGAGGCTTTTCATACACAATTTCAAATTAAAAAATACCCTCTTTGGTGGGATTTGACCAAGCCCCAGCTGATGGGCAGAAGCACAAGTTCAGTCTGTAAGTGCCCTCCAGAGAGTGCCCAGCCCAGACACACACACAAAGGGTTATTCACAAACAGTCCATGCTCTGCCATCCCACCTACTGCAAATAGAGCCAGATACTTCAGAGAAGTCACAGTGCTTGCTCCAAAAGAAAGAAAAACCCTGACAGTCTGGTGTGAGGCACAAACACAAGTGCAAGTGACAAGTAACAGGGCAGAGCTGGCTGAAGCCAGGACAGGGAATCCACAGTGCAGTCACATGGAATTACGTACATGCTCATCTTGACTGAACCCAGATGAGTATTTCTGACAGAGATGGAAGAACAGCCACTGTTGGGTGAGCATCTTCTGTGCACCAGAGAAGGAGCCAGTGAGGTTAGAGCCGGCCAATGTCTCACAGGCCTCTTCACATCTACAGTCACCTGAGGTATGGGAGCAGGAATCAGCTTCCTCCTCTTTCACTGATAAAGCAGAGTCTAGCTGTTTTCTTTTTCAGGATTAGTGCTCTCTGAAGTTTCTGTTAAAATTAAAGAATTAATTTCTTCTTCTATTATAAACCTGTCGGAAGCATACATGGGATCATCCTTTGCAGAACTCTGAAAGAGAGGAACAACATTTTTAATAGTATTTCTTTGTGGCAAGTGTTGCTTTTTCAGCCCAGTAAGACAGCCCTATACCCGATATGATGGTGAAAAGCCAAGGTAGCTGGACAACAAATGGTGCTTTTCAGAGCCATGGCATAGGCCTGGATGACAGAAGAGATGTCCTCTGGAGACGAGGAACTGAAGGTTGGTCCCCACCTTAAGGTTGCTTCCAACTACAGCCAACGGGTGAAGCTCAGGCAGGAGGATGGAGAACTGAGTGTGTACACACTTTGCAGAGTTTTCACCAAGCGCACAGAGAAAATTACTTGGGGCAGTAACAGAATGCTTGTGAAAGCACAACAAAGTGTGACATCTACCACAGTTACAGCCTTTGTGGCCAAGAGTCCCATCTGGTAGAACAACATTCACCAGCTCATGTCAAGGTTTGAATTAGGGCTTGTCAGTACGCTTCTCTTAGGACTTTTATAAAGGGCTACTGAGAGAGATTTATTTAGAAATAAGTTTCCTTAATGGGTATTATGTTTATTTTCCCCAAAGTAAGGCACCACTGCAAGTCTTTCATCAGCCAACCGCTGAAACAACTATAGCTGGGTTTGTTTTTTTGCCAACCAGAAGTTATATGTCTGATTTACTCTCTAGCTAACAGACTATGATAAATGTGTGAGTGCTAAAAATGTTTGTTTCTGGAAGTCAAACACAAATAGCTTCATTTAGGATCATAAATGTGATTTAGTAGCAGAAAAAGACATGAATATTCAATAGAAGTCACTTAATGGCGTTACAAAAACAAACAAACAAAAATCCTCAAACCAAAACCCGTGCAGCAAAAGAAGCCTGACAATCAGAAAACTCCACCCAAAACCCAAAATCTGAAACAAATTTAAGGGACTAGAAACCTGGAGTAACAGAATAATGCAAGTCTACTAATTTAAGCAGAAAAGTACATACAGCTTTGGGGGGCAGGGGGTAAATCTAAGTTTTGGGTAATTGTTTCTGAACCACTGTTAGTATTGCAAATACTTAGTCTTCATATGATANAGACATAGGAGAAAGACAAATTGCAAGCCTAGAGATCCCAGTTCAATAGAACTGTTGGCCCAACAGCTCCTTACTAACCTGGGAATCCTCATTCTGCTCTCCAAACATGCGCTTAAGAATTTCTCTAGGGTCCGGAATTGGTGGAAGGATTAATATCTTCAGCCTTCATGAAGTCAAAAAGAAAGTATTTAGATGAAAGATACATTAATTTAAAAATCACTTTAAAAAAATCACAAAATCATTTTAAAATGTCAAAATCATGTTTGGGTACAGCCAAGAAAATATGTGGAGTCAGCTTTGTCATCACTGGCCAGCCTTCATTCTCTGTGCAACTGTACCCGCTTCTTATTTTTACTCCCCAAAAAACAAGGAAAGGGGAACATTGACACAGACTGATTCTAAATAATTCACTCTTGACAAAGACAGAAGCAAATGCAAGGAGATCATTATTTACCTTTTCAGATAAACTAGTAGAATTATTGTAGATACTGCTACTATTAATGGAATGGCAATTATTAGAACAACATAGACTGTAGAGTCCCTCTTCTCACCTGGAAAACAGAAATTGTAGAAACTTACAGATCTTTTGAGCCTCTTTTTAGGAATAATGACAACAAGATGGTTAATTCTTCAATTTGTTCCTAGACTCAGTGCTTTTTTAAGTACGATAGCACTTTTGTAAGCAAGGACAGGCTCGTTTTTCAAAGATGGGATTATAATGTAGATGTGTTTATCAAGGGGATGCAAAGGAGGAAGACTCGGGCTGAAAAATTGGCTACACTGGACATTGCATAGCTACGAAAATGGCATCGCTGTCAACAAATACAGCAGCACACACTGGGACTGCTGGTGCTGCTGAAGGACCAGAGCTCTTCTGCCCTCTCTTCACTCAAAATTAAAAAGATACATAAAAAGATGATCTTTGACTCCCATTTCTTTACAAGACAAAAGGTATTAAATGCCTTACAGATGAAGAGTAAAGCGCAACAAATGCAGGGACAAGTGCTCTCACCAATGCTCTTTTCTTCACTCCAGTCACTATGGAAATCGCTGTTGTAGCACTCACGCTTTGGTTTTGCTCTCACTTTGAAGGTGTACTTGCTATTAGCATCAATGCCATCAATTGACACAAAATTCATTTCAGACTAAGGCAAAAAAGAAAAGGTAATTTGCTTTGTTCAGTTACCAGCATAGTCTCAGTCACTTCCAAGCCTATTTACATTGTGCAGCTAATGTATTCTGAATGTTCTGATGGAAGACCATTTTATGACTATGAAACCTCATTAAAAATAGCACATGGTGGCATTTAACAAGCACAGAGGGCCTAAATGCACATCCCAAAGCTAAGATTTAATCTCATTCACTGCTACATCTATCATGCAGCATTTGGCATCAATGATAAAACTAAGCATTTGGAACAGTGCCTTTTTAATTTTTTTTCCCTTCTGAGAAACATCTGTGATTTACCCTGCCTTCCCTTCTTGTCAGGGCAGCATAACTTTGACCATACCAAAGTGTTCTGTGATGCCTCTACAGAGAACAGCACACACTAGATTGGATCTAACTGCACTTATTTTTTATCCAAAATGCCAGTTTCCTGGGGAATGTTGCTAGCATTCGAGTTTGGGGTAGAATAAACAACTAAATATGCTCCACAGGAGAAGACTGCCACTCACTTTGAAATTTATCAAGCTGTTTTTACTATTCTGATAAGACAGTACATTCAGTTTGGCTATGGACATACAGCATGAGTCCATCCAGACACTAAACTCGATCCTTTTTATATGTACACTAAAATCAGTGTATCTGAGAGTGCACACCTCTTTCTTCCCCTCCATCCTCAGTCTTTATCCCCTTGCTTTTCTGTAAGAGATTCTCTCTTCTTGTGTGTACCAGCAGTTGATTTTTCCTTTAGGGCAAGCAGGTCCACAGCATTCAAGACCAAAGCTGCCACATGACCACACAGACCAACAGCAGGAAAACCCAACACCAAGACATCAAAGCCCATATGCCTGAGAAGCACACAGGCACCATTTCCTGTAGTCCACAGTTTAGTAAATCCTTCTTTATCAGACTGTTCTCACACACTAACAAATTGCCCTAACAAATGATGGGAAGGATTCATAAGACTTGCATGGATTTTGATGTTACGTTTACTAACATAAAACTACAGTACAAGAGAAAAACTCTGCATTCACACAGCGCTTCCAGCTCTGGCACCCAGCCCACTCACATGCAACACATGCAATCAACCACAAATATTACAAAAGATTCACCAAAAAAAAAAAAAAAAAAAGTACTGAAAACTTACTGGAATGATCTGACCAATGTCCAAATCACCATTGCAACGTTTAACTTCATAGTGTAAACAACTTTTTGGAAAAGTTTCTGATTCACTCCAATTTACGTCAATTCTATCATTAGTCTTTGACAATGTCAATTGTCTTGGTGTGGCAGGTTTTACTGAAATGCAAAATGGAATAATGAGTTCAAAAGTTATTTCACTGCTTACAAAAATTTTTCAGTTCTGTATTACAGAATATTACATTTACACCACATTAAGAGAAAGAGGAAAAAGTTAGCACCAGGAAGTAAAAAAAAAAGAGTAAATCCAACTAAAGAATAAGAGCAGAGGTCAATAGAAAATTCTCCCTCGCCCCTCCCACCCAGATACCCTCCCCACAGAAAACAAACTCTTGTCTATATAATTTCAAATCAAAGGTCAGTAGAAGAAGGGAGCATCTAATCTCATTGTCTCATCCATACTTAATGAGGTGAAAGTTTCTCAAACATAAAAATATATTACCATACTTCCTATTTTAATTACATTTTTATGATGTGGTGTTAACCTTACCAAGAGTGGTAGGATTTTTACTTGCACACACAGACATAATTTCTTCAGAATCATCTCTAATCAAAATACTTATAGCAGGGTAAGTAGTGGTGACTTTTGGGAAGGTAAGATTGAAAATGCATTCAAAGATTCCTTGGTCTATGGAGGAGTTGGTACACTTCTTAGGATTTTCTAAGCCATCAAACCTAGAGAAATAAAATTATTCTTGTAAACTTCAAAAGAAAAGGACAGCAAGGGCAAGGCTTGTTTATGAATGTGTGTTGCAAATTCTAAAGATTGATAATTGCATTAAAGCTATGCTATAGCATATAAAAAAAGTGAAGCTAAGCAAAGTAAGCAGTGTCTAATTTATCTCAAGCTTTAGAAAGAGAATTGTTTTTGTGAAGAATGCCAAGGAGCAGAAAGGCATGTTTGCTTTACATCAAAGAGAACAACCACTGTCAGGTTTGGTTCACATTTTCCACATGGGAGAACAATTCCAAGGAACAATGCATATTTTGAGAATAAAATAATTTAGAACACTTCTTGTCAACAGAATTTCATTTCTGTGACAGAATGAGCTGATCAATCTCCTTTAGCTCTGCCTCAAGTATCTCAGCCCTTGAGACAGTTGAGTTTCACCTATTTACCTGACTGGCCTTTCAAAATGTCAGCGTTCCCTTCCAATAACAGAGAAGTTAGGAAGACAAACTGCCTCCTTGCTTCTCTTTGTTGCCCAAGCCTCAATGAAAATACATCAGTAGCTTTTCCTCCCAAGAAAAACAAAACCAAAAAACCTCACCTCACTGGCATTGTGGAAAATGTATCTTTCAGTCTAATACTGAAGTGTTTTCTTACTTTTTGGTTTTAAAATCTAAAAATTATTATTCTTTCAAAACAGCATGAATTGAAACACTTCGAAGTCATTGCAGCTAAATCGTCCATTAAAATTAAGGGCAGGTTGAAAATACATAGCTCAAATCTAAAGCATTATTCCAGTAAGTATCCCTATACCCAGAAATTCAGATCTTCAACCCTGCATTGGTGTGTTCTTGTAACAGAGAAAAAGTCTGAGTAGCAGTCTGGACAGGGAACAAATAGCCCCACCCCCCAACATTTCACAAAAGCAGACAGTTTCCTGCTGTTTGCTGCCCAAATGCCCTGAATTGAACAGCTGGCCTGCAAGACTGCCACTGGAGAAGAGCAAAAGACAGAAAGCTGATTTAAAACTCCTCCACTATTTCTACAGAAGCTCATGCAATCTGGCATTTCACAAGTCCCATCAAGGTGCAGAGGTATGCATAGATCAGCATGTACAGCTATAAATGCCAAGAGCTGGCTCACACAAGTCTGTTCCTTTGGAACAAGACACCATTTATGGCTGTCCACTGGCCAGTGGGGATGACGGTGATAAAAAGATGTTCTTCATAGCTTTAAAGATGAATCAGTTATTTACAACTTTGAAGATGCAAACAGAAGTACTACTAAGAGTTATTAATGCTTTCATACCATTTCCCAATGGTTTATGAACTGACACATACATTAGTGAGTGATCCTAACTTAAACAGCCCATTTTGTTGGACTGCAAAGAAAGCAATTAATACATTGGTTTAGCTTAGTTCTTAATTATTGCCTCTTTGAATCAAGTGCCCAATTACAAAATTACAGAAAGCAATAGCAGCTGTGTTAATATGGTCTACAGAAGCAGACACAAAATAGCTATATCAGCTTCCCAAAGTCTTGGCAGCTTCTGGCCCCTTCAGTGGTGAAGTTTTCTGTTGGATGGCACTGAGCAGTAACTTGGACACGGTGCCCTGGGAGCTTTCAAAGCAACAGGAAGCAGACAAGTGGAATGTGTCATGTAAAACCAAAGATTAGTCCTGGAGCACTTCAGAGCTGGGAATACAAATCTCCTACAAACCAGTAGAACAAAGTGTAGTTGGTGTCACTGCTTGCATTCTCCCCAGGACGCCAGGTACAAGCCATGTACTCCAAATTGTGCCAAACACAGCTCAAGTCAACAGCAGCAGTACCCAAAATACCTGCAAGGCAAGTTGGAAATGTTCTCTAAGATTTATTTTGTCCAAGTTTTCTCCGCTGTTTCCAGAAGTAAAAACATTTCATTTTACGTAGCTGAAACTGGAAGGCAGAAATGGGTTGGTTACCTCTCAGACTACACTGCCTGTTCAGCACAGCAGATTATGAATTCCAGCTTTAGAGCTTGCAATGGCTGAAATCTCAGCAGAGTAGCTTCTAGAGGCAAGCCAATCACAACAGCAGTCCCAGTGTTCACTGGTGAATTGCTACTTAGAGTTACCAGATGCTAAGGACAAGTCAGGAAAATGGTTTTTTTTATTAATCTACAGGTACTTTAAAAATAAATCAAAGTAGCTGTAATTACAGGGAAAGCTATAACAAAGCTAAATGCTATTACAGCCATCAGTGTCAACTATAATTAAAGGCTGACTAATTTTATCTTCTCCAGATACAGTATTAGTTGCTTGGTATTCTGAATATGGAAATACCTCTGAATCTTAAATATTGACAAAAGCAACACTAGGTAAGCTGACTTTTTAATTGAGACCCATATACAATTAGACATTAAAATTTAACATTTGGAAACTCAAGTCACATCAATACAAATGAGTACTTAGCAATTGTGAATACATCAATGGATCATCCAGGCAGAGCAATTATGGAATAAAGTCTTACATATTCAATCATGCATTTCTATATGAGTTCTTTACACTGTATTGGATACTTTTTCCTCGTAACAAGCAGCAACATCTCCATGAACTAAAAAATTTAATGCATGTTAAACACTTTGAAAGTCTGAGCTTGCATTGTTCCTGAAGCAGCAACTAAGAGTACAGGAAAGTGAAACAGGTTTTCCTATTCCAAGAAGAATATAAAAATATTTCATCTGCAAACAGACTTTTAAAAGCCTCAGCCTGTTTAGTACATGCTGTCCTAATGATCTGCTTCCCTGATTTTCCAGAACCCTTCTGGCAGACACACACAAGCTTGACAAGGTCTCTCTCCCAGCCACATGTGGTTTTCATCCACATCAAGTCATACTCCTGGGTTAAGACAGACTTTTAGGCAAGAGGCTCATTTTCTTGCTTTACATCCGAACATCAAGTATTCAGCAGAATACACTACTCCTCAAAGTCTGCTTCATAACAATTTTGCTGTGGACCCCTTACTTCTGCATGCCAAGAAACAAAGAATATTTTTTCTCTATTCATTTTGCTATGCTTTGTACACGCCACTCATCTCTTTTCAAAAAGAGAAAACCCTATTACTGTTACTTAACTAATTTATTCAACAAGTTGTTAAATTTGCTACATTCTTTCCTCCTGCATGGACAATTGTAGGGTTATTTTATGGACTTCTGTTTATACACAAAAATCTTACAAAATAAACTGACTTAGATGTTAGTCATAAAGGCAGCAGGCTTAATGGAGTCTAAACTGTCTCTTATCCCACAGCCACTATACTGCAGGAAGAAGAGAAATAACAGGAACCACACCCTTTTGGAAGAGCACTTCAATTTTATAAGCTTGTCCAGAAGACTTTAAGCATCAGAAGACCCCCATCTGTGTTTAAAGGTGGTATAATCATTCTGTTTAAGCTGTATCAATAAAACCAGCCCTTGTGTCTGGTATTTCTCTGATATATTTTATGATTTCTTGTTAAAAGAAGAGAGAAAAAGCCCTGTCTCCTCAGGCCAAGATGGGTCTGACCACTGCTGGTGTTACCTTTCGGCAGAAGGGAGGTCTCCACCCAGGAGCTGGGCTCACTGGTGTTGTCATTCTTGCATTCACTTCTCACTCTGAGGCTCATTTCCTCATTCAAGTGCACATCCGTCACACGGAAGCGGCTCTTACTCCATTCCTGGGTTTAGATGGGGGGAAGAAAACCAAAACATCTGTCATACCATGGAATTCCTTCCAGTGTAAGGATGGATATATTTCAGCCCTTCAGAAAGACTACAGCTCAAAACCAGAGGAAACTAATATCTATGTGGGAAGACTCAACATCACTTGGCTTTGCTTTTTCTTTTTCAGACTCAGTCAGAATTCACAAATAAAAGCTACTCCTACTCCCTGTGACTTACAGTCATAAACAAAGGCTACACAGAAATCAAGAATTAAGTATAACATGGGGAAAATGGTCCTAGCATAAGTCTTTATGGATAATGCAGAATAAGCATGTTTATACTACAGCTGTATAAACAGGCCCTTACAGATCTGACCTTCATCTTTCTCTGTGTGTGCACATGAGGGCATGACCAACAGAATGAAGAATATTTGAAGACACAAACAAAAGGCTGAGATGAGTTTGGATGACTTAAGGACCAGAAGAAAAACCTACCAAAACAAACCCATAAATGGCTATTAAAAGCAGTGACACTACATCAAGCCCAAGTAGCTCATGATCTTCCATTTTGAGTATGTTTGTGTGAGAAAACAGCTCACTCTTTTATCACACACTTTCTTGAGCATCTTTTGTTGGGCTAGGATGTTGCCTTTTAGTTAACTGGAAACTGGATACAAAACAGATATCCTTGTTATGGCCAAAGAATGCTGTAACCACTCATATATAAAAATAAATATTGGCACAGATGAGAGGGCAAAGAAGTCAAGCAAATGTACAGGTTAGGTTTGTCTGGGTTTGAAAGACAGGTGTCTGGCAAGGAAGGTGGGAACAGAAATTGTGGCCCCCTTCCCACCAAATCATTGTAACTCAAAAATTACGGAGCTTTCAGGCAAAGATATGGGAGGGTCTGTGTATGTAAAACAAGGCAAACCAGCGCCAGCAGCGGCAGCCCCGAGGGACAGAACACAAACCCAGTGACCGTCCCCTGCCGTGCAGTTCCGGGCACAGCCAGCAGGGGCGCTGCTGGCCCCCGGC
>VYXD01011925.1:78370-127658 GCA_013397195.1 Hylia prasina
CGCCGGCTCAACCCCATGCCCTCCGTGTCCCTCACATGGCGCTGCAGCGCGGCCACGGACTCGCAGAGGTCTCATTCTGCGAGTCAAAGTCGTTTTCCTTTTACAACCGGGTTCACACTAGTCTGCTACAGCTATTTAACCGTGCCCCAGACGGGGTAGGGTTCATACTCTCTCCCCGGAAAGCAGCTGCGTTAGCACATCCCCGAGCAGTTCTCTTGATGTCGGAGCAGTTATTCACCCCCTGGCAGAATGCCGCTTTTTGAAATCCCTCCTGAAAGTTCAGCTAATTTCTACAGATCNGCAACCCAAAATTTGTTAGTAAAACTAACTTATTCCTAACCCAAGAGAATGTTTCATTATTTACTCAGCCCCTCAAAGAGTTTTGCAAGAGTTCATCATGCTTTTTAGACACTCATTCTAGAAAAAGGGAAGTGGATCTTTTTATGACAGGGTGGGGAATATCCTGCACTAATGCTGAGCTTTTTTTGCTTTTCTGCTGCTTTGTCTCGCTGTGAAATAAGAGGACTTCTAGTTGCTGTTAGAAAGTGCCCAAGGACCTGCAATTATAATCAAGTAAAAATGTGGCTTAAAGTTCCAGGATGTGGGACATTTAGGCTGTGTGACGGAGATCGGATTGTGCAACTACTTAGAGGAAGCATGGACTATGCCTGCTAGTGAGGACATTTATAGAGAGAGTAGAGCTGACCCAAGCAACCCCCCTCTTGCTTTCAGTTTCCTTGCTGATGTTTTCTTTCCTTCCTTTTTTCTGTTTTGTCCACTCCTTCTCCCAGAAGAGCCAATGTCAACCGCACATGCAATTGTTTACTGCCTTTGGCTGCCTGCCCATCAGCGTTGTCAGCAGCTGAAACATTTTTCCTCCTCTATCTCTCCCTTCTACCCGAATGCTCAGCTTGTTGTCACATTCCCATCTCGATTCACAGCAATCACAACTGCTGCCAGAACCTTTGATCCCTGCCACCTACCAGAGACTTCCCATTTCTCAATCTCATTGAGTCCTGTCCTGCAGCTTTCTGTTGCAAATCCCATGCTTGTTCATGTTCTCATGAGCCAATGAACCTGTGCTGTAGTGACTGGCACTTGTATGGACACACCTGAGATATCTTTCAAATGATCTGTTGAAGTACTTGGGGTACGGCTTCATGTTTGGTGTAAACTGATTCACAGTCATCTTACTGATCTGCCCTTGGCTGCGTGCTCCTGTCTTTTCCACCCACACAACCAAAGCCAGTGATTGTGCAGTGAGTTTGCACATGCACTAAAATAAAAATCCGATGATCTTTTCCTGTGCATGTTCCCTAAATCAGATTAAAAAATGGTGCCAATGCCTGGTGTGCCTGCACAATTATTAAGTCCAGCAAGAGGCAACAATTACTAGCAGCACAAGGCCATAGGGAATTGTCCCTTTTGGGACCAGAAGTTGTACCACACCAATGTTGAGATTCCTCCTTTCTGATTTTGCAGCACCTAAAGTCACTATTTCAGGTCTCAGCTGACATAATTTCAGGCTCTCCAAGAAGACGGCTGGAGTCAGTTCAGAAAAGCGGTCACATAGAAGACAGCTGTATCTGAGGCACAAAAATCCAAAACCATGTTGAAAAAAAACCCCCAGTCTGACTCGTGGCTTCTCACTTCTTGACCTTTGTCGTGTTCTTTGTTCTGTGTTCTTTGGGGACATGTAGAATTTTGCGACACACGTTCACAGGAGGCATGAACTCTGCAAACTCTGAACTGCTGCCCAAGCCCAACCGGAAATGAGAAATTATGTGGAATAAAATCCACCTCCTTTGAAGAACACTTTTGGGTGGACATGGTACTAAAAGCATGTTTGTGCAAATGTTATATCCTCCTCCTCTGATAAATTCTGTTACAAGCCCATGCATCAACTTTTCTGTTCACTGTTCCTGTGAACAGATCCTCAAGATTTATTTAATTTACCTATTCATTTGGCAAGGGAGTAACTCCTTTACCCACCAAGGAAGGCAGGGCACAAACTTGGTTTTACAGCTGTTTGGCCAAGCCTTGCAAGAGCCCCATATAGAAGCCTTAGAAGACAGGAGTAGAAAAAGCAGTTTGTCCTTTATCCTCTGGTGAGGTAAATAATAATTATACCTGACTTACATTACACCATGTAAGAGCTGGTACAACTGCCTCAACATATACTTTAGTCTAACCACCTTGTAAGTTGGGTTAGTTGAATTAGAGGAACAATAAATACATCCCAAAAAAGTCTGGGTTTGAAAATTGCAACTCCAGAACAGAGCAAAAGCCCAGCTACAAACTTACTGGGTATTTTTTTGGAAAGTAGGGTGATCTGCTGGGATGTCTCTTCACTTTTGATTCACATCTTGTTTCTATTGATAAATTCATGTGTATGACTGTCTCTGTTTTTCCAATGAACCATGTTTTTGGGATTTCCCTGAGCTGGACATTGTGGCACTCATGCTCCTTTAGATTTTTAAGTCAACATCTTTATGGCCTTGGGGTCACCATTTTTGGTCACGATGAGAGCAGTGAAACAGGACTCATTGACTCCATATCAGAAGGCTTAATATGATTTATTAAAATTGACTCCATTGTTCAAAGCTTGGGCTATTTCTGCCCAGGTACAGAGCAAGCTGTAGTTATCCATGCTCTGCACTGAAGAATCCCCCAAAATGCTTCCCATATCAGAGAGATAACAAAACTTCACACATTGGCTAAGAAAGAGAAACAAACCCACATCTCCCGAGACAGAGACTCAGGACAGAGGTTGTTTTCAGACCTTTGTGCAGAGCAAATTTGAGCTTTCCCATGAGAATATTTTTCTGCAGGGAAACTCATAATATGTTCATACAATACATCTTCTATTTGTTGCTGAATAATTTAGTGTTCACCATTTCATTTGGTGTACCCCTGTGTTTGAAGATTTATTTTGGTAATCTTCATTAGAGGGTGCATATGTGATAGCTCACTAGGGTTTAGCGCCATGAATCTTACACTGGTATTAGCTTCTGATCACTCATCCTGTTCTATGAAATGAAGAAAAAATTTTAAAAAATGAAACCCTAGGCAAAACATGTTTATTGAAACACTTATTTTTCCTGGTTTTGTAGTCTTTTATTTTGACCTGGAGTAAATTCTGAACTTGTCTGCAATGTGATCTTTTTTTTTTTTACCCCCCTGGCTTCTTGTCAAAATTATTCATTATTCAAGAAAAAGAAAGTAAAAAGAACAGTATAGGATGTTTGGTCTCAGGAAGCTCTTGAGCAGATTCCCATTCATCCTCTGTGTCCAGTACAGCAGTTGAGAACCAAGGCAAATGGGAGGTGGTGTTCTTTCACACACAGAAGATTAGACAGGGCTCGTACAACACTCATAGGTTAAACATGCAGGATAAAAGCACTCCTGTTATGATGATGGAGCAGCAGGTGTTAGATTTACATGAGAAGAGAGTAAATACATCCAACTGAAATATTACATCACAATTGGTTCATCACTGCTTGGCATAAGCATATTATTTGAAGTACTACCGTCTGTGGTTGCATACAAATTAGCTGTACACAATGCTCCTCCCTTTTTTAGTTAGAGAATTCATCTCAGTGAACATCAGATCAACACATGCTACTCTCCTCAAATGGGTAAATTGGGTAAGATGTAGTTTCATTTCTATTAAATTTTTGAGCCCGTAATTTCCATTTAAGTTCTTTTCCAGTTATTTTGGGCCAAGTTACTCAAATCATAATGTGGAATCCATGGGATTTGGTCTCTCTAGAAAGGGGAAACAAACATATATTACCTACTTTGCAACAAAGATATTATGTTTATGTAAAGTCTTATTCTATCAAAATGCCATGTTGTGTATGTTTAAAGGTCTTCTGGAACAAAACCAAATGTTACACACTACTTGTATTCTCTCATCCATGATTTTTCATTTGCTAGCCTATCCCATGAGAAGTCCTGATATCAGAAGTTTAGAACACCAAAGAATATGTAAAAATACATCATTTGCTGAAGTAAATTCTTAATTCCAGATTTTTTGGGGTGGGGAGGAAATGGAGCTCTGAGGTTGTTTTTCTTAAAATGATACTTTCTAATCTCTCTGCAGAGAGAAAAAGCAGTAGGTCCAAGAGAGAAAAATGTTTACACTTTGCTTACTCCATAAATCTCTAAAAGCAAGTTATTGTACATAAAATACTGGCAGACCAGTATGTCCTGTTTGCAAACCATCTGGCTCTGACACATCCCATTATCCAAGCCAATGCTGATACTGAGAGTAGCCAACTCCTCTTAATCCTCACAGATACTTCATCCCATTTCTTTTCCTTTCATGCAAAATTACCAAGGCATCCATTCTGAAGACTTGATGTGTTACACAGTAGTTTTGCAGCAAAAATAATTAGAGGCATGCAAATGAAAATATGTAATGTAGCCAAACTGAAGTATAGAAAGAGTGTGTGCCAGGATGTAATTTGAAATATGTTCCATTAACTTTTCAAGACTAATAAAAATCCTGCCATTCCTGAGGCAATATAAAAAAAAAATGCTAATGAACAATAGACATTTTTATTCTTCTCACACAGGAAGCAAATAGGATGAACCCAATGTGAGTATCAGCTACATAAAACAGGCACATATACAGTACACTCTCCAGATATATCTGTCAATTAAGCTCTTTCAGCCATAAATAGGAAAAGATCTGGAGGATTTCACTAAACTGGTACAAATTAGGTAAGAAAAGGACAGAGAAAATGTGATCATCTTCTTGGCACCATTGTCTAAAACCAGCTGTAAAATAATGGCCACTCCTCAGCCTTTCTAGATTGGTCAATGTATAAAGAAAAAAAAAAGTTGGTTTGTAACCAATCTTTTTATAACCTATCTGAAAAGGAGATTTTTCTGTAGAAAATACAGAAAAATTATTTAGCAGGAGAAATGGCTAATTCTTAGGGCATATAATTCTTGTAATTCATTGAAACTTCCAATAAGGGTATCTTCTGAAATGCAGTGACTGTATATATTCTAACTGGACTGGTATTAAGCACTTCTTTTTTTGCCATGACAGTGAAATGACAGGACAACTCCAATATCAACAGCTTCAGAAGTTCGGACAAAAATTCATCTTGGACCATTAAAGACATCTGAAGATACAAGTAAGAATTTCACTGGAATTCCAGATAAAATAAGGAATAGAAATTGAAAAGTCAGCCAACGATATTATCTCAGAACATTAAAGACATCAATATGCATAAGGATCTCGTGCAAATCCAGGAAAACTACTGGGTTATCTGTAGTATTGGAAAGTGCTATGGTGCAAGAGCTTTTGGATGTCTATATCACATATATCTGCTGACTGTAGTCAAGATATGCCATTACTACTGAAATTTAGAGGTCAATTAGCTCCAAAAGTATCTTGTATTGGATTGACTGTTAATGAGCTTCACACCTCTTAGTACAGTAATTTGGAAAACTCTCACTATATGCTTTTAAATATTATTTGTTGAAAGATAACAACCAGGAAGGTGTTAACCATATTTACACATACTAGTCTCCCTTCCTCTTACTGGAAGTCTGTGCTGAATTTAGAGCCTGTCTGGCACAAAAGCACATAGAAGCAGAAATGTGGCTGGTTTGTTATAGGCACATCTGTATTTTGCTTGAAACAGCTAATGAGTGAATTTATGGATCACAACACTATTTTCTCAGAATATGAATAACTGTAGGTATTTAGAATCATGCATACTAAACATTTTGAAATGCGGTCCAGTTACTGTTTGAAGATAATTTTTGTCACAAAGATTTAGAAGCTTAACATTTTACAGACACTACAGCCAAGATAAATACCCATCTGGAATCCTTTTATTATGGCATTTTGTTACATATCCTTAAGACTCCCACCCTTTCCATATGAACTACTGGAACAATATTTACAATTGACAGGATTTTGAAAAACACAGATGTTAAAAATGTTGCTGGATTAAAGAATTACTGAACTGTGTTCTTTTTCCTGAATCTGAAGCATGTTATTAAAAAAGAGGCAGAGAATGTATGAAAGCTTTGGGAAGGGGAAGAAGGAAAAAAAGAATTCTGGAAAATATATTTTCTCCAACCACCTATCAGACAAAAACAATGAGCTTTCAGAGAACAGATCTCTTTAACAGGAGAGAATATACATGATTTATGGTGCTAACAAATCCCTCAATTTAGTGTAAGTTATTTTGATGTGCTGCAATTTTTTAAACCACATCTCTCTGATTATTAGAATTTTTTCTGAAAGTTGTTAAACCTTATAATTTCCAACTCAATTTAAGCTGGTCTCAGTTTTTGTCTGTGTGAGACCATGAGTGGAAAGCAAGAGAAAACTCGTATCAAATGACACGTCTCAGGTTTGCTCTCAGTGAGTACAATCCATCCTCTCCTGCAGCTGTGAAAGGTTACCCAAAATTGGAATCAGCTACAGGAAGCTCAACTTTCATGGAGATTACTTTAGAAATATCTGCTCTGAGGATGTATGAAAATTATAATTTCTGACTTAGGTTTCAGATATTTCAGTCTAGGGCAAGTTTACTCTCATTGAGTACAACGGGGGTATGTAGACCCCGAGTTACTTTTTAGAAGAGAAAGGTCTCTCACCAGTAAATACTATTTCTTATTCATATCCCCTGTTCACTTTAGCAGCAAATACGATATAATGCTGATTTCTATATACCCTATACTCCTTCTATTTACAAAGTAGTTTTACATTTTATTATATTCCATTGTAAAACTTTACATAGTACATCATTGCTTCGATTTATAGTTCAGCAATTCAACATGTATTTAGATAATTGCCTTTCCATGTCCTGCTATTCATTTAGCTTAAAAAAAAATAGTAGAAAACAAGCACAGTGGTGCAGTGTCCAGGCACTTTCAATGTTGCTCAGCAAAATAAGCAAGCACTCTGTTTGAAAGCATAGCAACATTTTCATGGGGAAAAAAAAAAAACAACAAAACAAAAAACCAAAGCAAAACAAAACAAACCATCCCACAATTCAATCTTTGCTCATTATGGATGGTTTTAAACAACCTTTGTACAGTTCCAAGAATTCCTGAGAAGGCTCTGTAAAATATGACTGATATGTTTATATGTCAGCAATGGGTCTGAGTGAGCAGTAACTTCCATCACCAGAGGTTCCACTGATGGCACAGAAGACATGAAGAGAGTCCTGAATCCATGGCAAATGCATTGTGTCTTCATGATAGATCTAAACAAAGCAAAACAATCACAAATTCAATACAGGTTTCACTTCATCATGATAATCAAGCTGTTTAAATAAGCATGCAAAAGAGATATCCAACCTTGTCTTCAAAGCTGTTTCACAAAGGCAGCGTAACAAAAGAAATGAGAAAGAAGAGTAGTTTAGTGATTTCTGTAGCATTAATATACACACCATTCTGTGCATTACTTTTAGTAATCTGGATCACTTTTAGTTACAACTAAGCACTGTAGGAAGGAAACAGTTCTCTGTACAACAATTTTTTATTGTATCTTGGCAGTAGTAGAATTCTAATAGGGTTTTTTTTGTGAGCATGGGGAGTACGTGCAGCTAAATCCCCCCCAAAAATCCCCCACTACCTCTGTGTCTAGATTTTGTACTTTATGGCCTGAAGGACACTCTGACAGCACAGGATCCAGCTGGAATGGCAGAGCTGACTGCATACTTATTTTCACCATGTGGTTCACAAGTCAAGTTAGTTACCTTGAAATTGCATTAGTGAAACTGAGGTCACTGGCCATCATAAACAGCTTCTGGACATCCAGATTTCTGCCATTATCTGAAATTTTCTGGATCTGTTCATCTGCAGTTTATCAATTTTTTTGTGTGTTTACATTTTAGCTTAAAAGATCTGTAAATAGGTCACAGGCTGACACAGTGATTACCCCATCTGCTCTTGCATCTCGAATGAAGGGCACTGTCTGTGCTGCTTTAGGACACTCACAACATTTAGAAAAGCTTATGTTATTTGCAATAAGAACCCTAAGTTGATGCACTATACTTTTTACATTTAACTGAGTAATGTTGCAAAATAAGAAAACTTACTCCATCGAGTTGAATTTGTTAGATATTAAGCCATTTGACAGCAATGCAAAGTTCAAGTCAGCCGTTGTACATAACGTTGCACAACAATGAAGAACAGTGTTCACGAACATTCTAAGCTGCCTTTCGAGCTGTTACAAGAAAGTGAAAAGTATAACCTTCCCAGGGAGCCCTTCACTTGGACATTTCAGTCATATTTTACCTTAAGCAAAGACAACACTGCAGTGGATAAATATTGAGGTAGGGAGTGTGTTTTTCACAATGCTCCTTTGTTCTAAAATAATCTTAGCTATTGTACTTGGACAGTGCAGGACTGAGTGATTTGTTTTTGATTTGACTATTGCAAAATTCAAAAGCCGCAAAAGTGGCGGCAGCTGCAATGCAAATTAGGTATCTTGGCACTGGCAAACAGCTTCGAGTAAGCAGGTGGCAGTTCTTATGAGCAAGCCTCTCTGAGCAAAGTTCAGTAGTGGAGTACACAGGTAGTGGCAATGAAAAAAAACAGTGCAGCAAATGTGCAAATTCAATAATTTGCACACTAAAAAAAATGGTGGCCATGAGCAGGATAAAGGAACAGGAATGCAGCACTCTCAGACAGATCCGCCCTTACACTCCTACAGCAAAATTCATCCCCATCATGAGACTGAAATTTCCCTGAAATTATATTGTACTCTTCCATAACAAGACTCTGATTCCCATAAGCATTATTTTATTGTAAATTAAGCTTATTTACAAACAGCAGCCTGGTGCAGTTGTATTATTTTGTCACTTGCAGATTTTTCAATTAGTGTGAACAACTACTCAGCTGACTGTGGAATTTGCCTGTCCATTTTTTGAGAGTAGATAGAAATACAACTGCTTTTTGAATCTCTCACCTCTCTGATGCTACTATTCAAATCTGTTTTCCCAGAAAGATCCAAGAAAACATAAAATCATACATCAGATTAATTAGCATGAATTTATAGTGCGTATAAATGGCAGGTTGGCATTAGGCAAAAGTTACAAGAAAAGGAAAAATAACATATTAAATAAAACCCCAAAATCTGGATGTAACTGAGGAATGGAAATCCTGCAGGAGAACTTTGACCTGTGACCTCTTTATAATTTGCAGACACGATGCAGAACATGGTGAGGATTTCTGATTACCAGAGCAGGCAGTGGTGTGTCACTGAAGACTCCACCCTGCAGCACTCTGAATATCAACATTAGGCTGAGACTTTCAGCCAACAGAAAGCAGTTTTAGGAATCCCCCAAATCTACTGCTAAATTTTCATGTTCACTTATTCCCCCATTTATATTTAGCTACAGAACATGAGGAGTGGTCACATTTTCAGCTCCCAAACA
The DNA here is from genome assembly GCA_013397195.1 of Hylia prasina. NCBI lineage: Eukaryota > Metazoa > Chordata > Aves > Passeriformes > Sylviidae > Hylia > Hylia prasina. The sequence goes on from VYXD01011925.1 coordinate 87,790, forward strand.
GTTTTCATCTTAGTCAGTTTTCAATCACAGGGAGCCACCTCTGTGGACTCCCACTGTGCAGTACATGCCTGTTCATGGATGATGTCAGAAAGCTCTTTCACCATATCCTGAAAGTTTGATTTTAACCCCTCATGGTACTCCACTTGATCCTCCTTAATGAGACGCTCGTTGAGCTCCAGAGCAATTCCACAGGCTTGGATAAACTTCCTGGGGAGGAAAGGAATGAACTTGGGGTATTACAATAGTCCAGTCTTCTGCCAAAGCAAGCAATTGAACAGACAGGCAAATCTCAGTATTTCCCACCCCCTTTTATCCAGTGTCTGGGGCAAGACGTATTCCAGGAGTATCCCTGGCACAGTGAATCAGGGAATGAAGAGGGACTGCAACACAGGTATTGGGCTTTCTGCTGGAGCTCCTTTGAGTCTGGATCCTCAGTAGATGGGACAGCCAGTCCTGCAGGGCTGGCCAGAGCTGGGTGCATGTGACACAGCAGGGCTGTCAGAGGTCAGGCTCCTGACAGCAGAGACACCCTCCAGAAGGAAGTTCACACCATGGGGAGCTGTAATGCTCTTTCTGGGATGTGTGACTCATTCTTTGGTTCATTTAACACACATTTTTTTCTTTTTTAGAAAACTCCATAGAAATGCATTCACAACTGACATGGAGATTGCGTTTGCACTGCTGGGCTGGAAAGTAAAACCATGCACAGCATGTTTTCAGGGATTGCTCCCTGATTGCCAGGTTACTTGATACTTGATGGAAGGAGAATGGGATTGGCCCAAATGCTACTTGCTTCATACAATGAGAATGAAGAAATAAGTGAAATGGGAATCACCAGCACAGATTCAGGGGCTGGTGGACAACTGGTTACACCTGAGAGGTCCAGAAGAGTGTGGCAAAGACTTATCATCCTGAGGTGAAACAAGAGTTGCCTAATCATATCCAGGGGGACACTTACCCTGAGGGACAGAAATTGGAAAAACGCCTGTGCAAGTCACACAGTTTCAAAAATTAGCAAGAGAAACAAGAACAGTGCTCTTCCAAAAACTGGGAAAAGATTTGATTTAAAATATTTCCAGTTCCTCATTAGCTAGCAAAAAATCCCCTTTGAAAAACTGGCAAGCAGTGCACAATATCAAAGACCCCTGAACACAGGACTGTCAGCTCTCTGGTTTCCAAACACACTTCATGGATAATCTCAAATACCCATGCAAACTGTTGAAGCAAGTGTTCAAGCAAATCTCCCCATGGAGAGCACAGCCCTGGACTTGGGAACTCTCAGTACATGTAATTTTATTGGCTTTTTTCATGTGTGAGGACCACAACCCCATGAGACTTGGATCTTTATAAGACATATCTAAGTATCCGGCATCTGCCGAGTTTGGAGACAGACAAAAATATAATCAAAGCAGGTATCATCTTCCAGCCAGCTGCTAGTTTTTATTACATTAGAAATCCTACCTGAACATTTCTTTTAACTCATTCACCTTCTTAGCAGGATATTTGCTGGACTGGCTGTCACTTAGGAAAGCTCTGGCATAGGCCAAAGGACCAGCATTAACCTAGAATGAAAGAAAAAATCATTTACGCTAGAACTCCTACTGAGATAAAAAGAGATATTAACTTTGTTTCCTCATATTTTCCTCATATTTCCATGTGTAAAAGCAGCACGGTATGAGTCCTAAGGTCACTTATCCAGCTTGAGAGGCCAGGCTCACATAACAGCTCTTTGTGATTCATACAGTACAGTACAGTCTTCAAGACTTAAGTATATTTCAGCAGTTACTTATGGCTAATTAATGTGCAATTACACTTGGACTTGACATTATAAACACCACTGGAGAAAACCTTTATTCCCACGAGCCAGCTGCTTGTGTAGCACTGAATGTGACAGGGAGGCTGTGCTGGTGGCTGCAGCCCTGAAGCCCGGGTAGTTAATGATTGCTGGGAAGTAAATGTGTTGTGATGATGCCTCACCCTGAGCTGTGTATGTAAACGCCATTCTGAACAGACATCAAACAGACTGACCTGCACAGAAACACAGCCCTGCAACTTGAGCTGCAGCTGGATCATGTCAACATCACCAGCAGAGCTGCAGAGTTTCTGCAGCTCTGCTGTCTTGTCCTTTATTTCATCAGTAGCGACGTCAATTGGTTTTAAATTGACCTGATGTTCATAATTGACCGGAATTCTCTTCTTAACATATGGAAAGGAGTTCAAAGCTAGCAGAAACAGAAAAAGGAATGTATAGATTGAAAAGTCATGCAGCATGTAGGAGTACTCTTCATAGAAAATATACAAGTAGATTCTTGCTCTTGGGGATGTGAAATCCCAAACAAGGCTATAATTGACCAGCACGATTTTTTAATCTGTAAAAACGCACATAAAAATACAAGGTAAATTCCCCCTCCCAACCAGAATATTGTCTCACAATTCTGATTAAGCTGAGAGAATTTGTCACACTTCTGGAATATTTTCATGAGCTAGAATAGTCTCCTAATAGTTACTGATATTGTCTCATGCTCAGATATTTGTACTTACTAGTTAGAATGGTTCTTTTTTTACATTGTTCTTCCACACTGCCATGCTTTTTTCCAGATAAAGTGTAAGGAGTTTCAAATACAAATCTATTGATATTATGATTTCTTTCAAATTCAGTTTTTCTTTCAGACATCTCCTTCTCTTCAAAGTAGGGCTTCACATAAGTCACTTGAATATGGGCATATTTGGGATCAAGGTCTTTAACGTTGACCTATGAAATAAGACAGTTGTCACAGGAGGAGAAAAGGTTAATAAGTTGTAATTGGCTAATCTATTCACTGCGCTCTGATTAAATTCCCTGCTGACTGGCCTCACTGCATGAAGGCCAGTGACACACCAAATGTTCATTTTGCCCTCAGCTGGGATGTCTAGACCATCCACCAGCAGATAAGACAAGGAGGTGTGGCACAAGAAATACATCACCTGGTGCCAAACAAGCTGTTTCTGCTGCAGGCAGTCACATCCCCTGATCCATCACAGCACAGGCCTGAGATACTCAGTCCTTCTAACTTGACCACAAAGTTTCCAGACTGTGATCCAGTGCTGATACAGTGCTGGGCCAGGCAAACCTGCAGGCTTGCACTAAACCAGCTTTGGGATCACCAGCACTGTCTTTGGTAACCCAAATAAATCCCACTGCAGCCTAAGGGTGTCCACAGCTCTTGCAGGGAGCATAAATAAGTATTCCATACAAAAAGAAAGGAGCAAAGGCTGCAAAGCCCAAAGAGATTTTCTTTCAGACTCAAAGCAACAAAGCATCAAAGCAACAGGAAGTAATTCAGCTTCCAGTCACCTGATGCTCTGTGCTGGTTTCTAATGCCTTCAACAAGGCTCAGAATGATGGGGATTGCAATTTCCCATTCATAATTCACACCTGGGAGCCACAGCAGCACCAGCACTTGTCCAGCTGTGCAACATGTCCCCACACAGGAGCAGGAGGATGCCAGGGGCAGTTGGAAATGAGGTGTTTGTAAGAGGGAGGAGGAGAGGACTCATTCTTCCCCTCCCACTGGCTGAAGGAAGGGACGCTCTGTCATCTTCCTTCAGCTCCACAGAGCATGCAGTTTACCTTATTAGAATCCTGGATAATCTTTACAGTCTCTGATCCAAATTTTTCTCCATAAAGTTTAAGAAGTCTGAAGGAGATCTCTGAGAGGCCTGTCAGTTTGGGCTCCTTATAGACGTATTCCTTCCCATCCTCTTCCTCAAAGAATGTCTGGCATTAANATGAGGAATAGTTGTGTTTCTTCATTTGGAAAACTTTTATCTTAGATTTGCTGCTTGTAAAGCAAACTTCTACTAACATTTCAGAAAGCCAAAAATGTTTGGAAGACTATGGCTCACAAAGTCTCACTGAGCTTTGCCTGTTTAATAGGTTCCTTCAAAAATGGTATAAAACAAATATAATTCTTCAACCAACACAAACACAACACATCATTGCTTGAGTATGACCAGTGAGAAATCTAAACTATGCATTTGACCATTTGGAAGGTTGGAAAGAGACAGGCAGGAGAAAAAAACAAGGTACAGAGAAGGAGTAGAAAGATATGTAAGTGAAGGAAGCCCTGACAGCAGAGCCACACGAACAGTCTGAAATTAAGGAATTTGTATGAGCTGCAAGAGTCTTTAGGCAATAAAAAAAAGAACTGGGTTTCCTGTGCTTTAATCCCTCTTGTATTCAGGGAAGTGGGATTTGGTGTATTTACTGTAAACAGAGACCAAAAAGCATCAAAGGCTGTGCTTGCATCACCAGTCTTACCCATAATGGAAACAGCATGGGAACTTCATGCTTTGGTGAGCTGTTCCAGATAGAACTTGTGACACAGCATTAGGATATCTGTGTGTAGCTAGAATATAAAGCCAAAAAAGCTTTAAAGTGCAAAACTGGATCAAGTACTGGGATGCTACACAGCTTAATTTTAAGGCCTGATCCAGTTAGTTCTAGCTTCTGGAAAACTAAGGTAGCAGGTGTTTCCTGTTGTAGCCTTATTTACATTTTACATATCCAAAGTTACAGAGATGATGAGGGTAAATAGAAAATGCATGTTTACTGCAGCAGAAGTCACTACTCTGATATGTTGTGACAGTGACATTCAAAGGTACAAACCCATGATGGTTTCAGGGATATTCATCATCTGTTCTAAAAGAAGGAATAAAGAAAGGCAAGGCCAATATAATTTACACAGTTTTTTCTGAAGAGGGGTCCTGCACCTCCTCCTTGGTTATGAGTCCACAAGCAGAAGCAAGTTGTTCAGAGACAGAAAGGATGTGAGGGTATCACATTTTATTAACTGCTATAAGTAGAGAAAACAAAAATAAAACCACAACTGCTTTTAAGCTCAGAATACTTAATCAGATATGATAAGATCACGCTGCTTCCTGGGACCCTGAGCTCCTGATCTTATTCAGTTTTCCAGCTACCTCAGCTAACAAAAGTACTACCTATCTCTACATGTGTGTAATCAACACTGATAGATGTTTTGCCTCCAGCTTCTCTCATAACTTTTTACTCTGGTAATACCCATAAGGGAGCAGCATATTTCTGTAGAAATAAATGTCTGTTACAACTACTGTTTATAAACTCTGGTTATAGTTATATACTGTTCCTAATTATACACTATACACACTAAATTGTGTCTGTGTAACCTACCATAACTATAATTACAAAAAAACCCTCAGCATTTTCTGAACCCACTAAGCCATTTCATAACTGCTGAGTAGTTTCTTGAAAAGCCTACCAGCAGAATCACAAACTTTATAATAAATCAAGTGCTCCTGGAGACAGATACAAACCCTCATCCCCAGTGTGCAATTCCAAAACACTCACATAGGCAGACTGGTGGCTGCACGAGAGGAGCTTTTCAATTCCAGGTCTGACAGAGCAGCAGCTTTTGGGGCCAGGATGCCTGGTGAAATGTAGCTGGCAAGCCAGTGTATATACTTACTTGTCCATAAAAGGCCACTCTGAAAAAGGTTCCAAGAAGCCTCTTCCTTGTGTGCATTACTTCCAGTATCTTAGCATATGCTCCGTGGAGTGTTCTGTACAGCTGGGTGAGTTTCTGGAAATCAGATTTTGACATTATGATGAAAGCAGGATTTTCCAAGCAGGACATTCTAGCTAACACCAGAAGCTACTGAGATACCTGAACACAATCCTCTGGAGAATTGAAACCTCGATTTCTAAAGAGGTTGAACTCATGCAGTCTTGTTTGAAAACCCTGGTTTTAAGTACATGCTTAGTGTCAGGTCTGCAGGGCCCCACAGACTGCAATAACACCCCTACCCCTGGAGAGAAGGCTGAGTGCACTGTCAGTTTCCTGACTCAGCCTTCACACACAGAGCAACTGGCAACATTTTACCCAGGAAGTACTTTTTTTATTATAAACAGCTTTACAATGAAAATCATAGATCAAGGTAAGGCCTCCCCCCCCAGCTTTAGTTATATGGCTGGATGTTCTGTCATGGCAGAGGTAGGAAAAGAGGACCAGTATTAAGCTGAAGCACAAGTCACAGCATGTGGTGGGAAGGAGCAAGGCTCGGAACAGCTTCCTTCCTTCCTTCCTCTCCACTTGCCACTGAATTACCCACAGATCTAATCCTTTCTTTGAACTGGTCTCATTCTGCTCTTAACCCTTTAAAACCTCAGGTTTCAAAAAGCATCTAGCTTTGATGAGCATATGGAATGACAACAGTTTTATTTTACAGGAAGGAAGGTGGTAGTCATTCACTAGACAAGAGTCACCCATGTCGTTAGCTTTGATAATCACCTTTCAGATCATTGCTTTCACTAATTTCTTTAATAACCAACAATGAAGCACAGTGTGTGCTTTACTGACAACAATTCAGTAACTCACAACTTCAAAAATGAAAAAGTCCCCTGGATTCTTTTTTTCTTAGCAGTCTACAAAATCACCTGCTCTATGAAAACCAGTTCAAAACACCCACCTCAAATTCACGCCGCTTTTCATAAATAGGAATGATCAGTTTGGAAACCTCAGAAATTGTTTCATAACGCTCTGCTTTCCACAGGCCATCTATACACTGCTCCAGCAGCTCCACCAGGACCTCCTATGAGAGCAACCAAATGGGTGGTGTTATTAACGATCCAATTCAGAAGATAAAACCATTTTAACTTCTGATACTTTTATCAGATCCCAGAAAAAGTAATTGCAGTTACAGAAGTTTAAACCCTGAGTATTCCTGGCCTTTCTAAAGGCATTCTAAATTTTAGTGAGGGAGAAGGGGAAGAAGAAGAAAAAGGACAAGTTATTTTTTAAAAAATCATTAATTCTTAATAAATCATTAGCATAATAGCCAGCAAGTATAGCCTGTTTATTTAGTTACTTCACCAGTAAAATGCAGAGACTCTGGGAGAGTATGGACATGACAGATCAGAGGTGTGTGACTAAGAAACATGCCCAAGGAACAAGCAGTGGGCTGTGATGCCAAGGATCCTCAAGCCTGGATGAACGGGCAGCTGGGCTGCAGGGCCGCCTCGCTCAGCCAGACCAAGGCAGCAGCACAGGGATGGTGCAGAAGGACTTGTGAGACTTTGTGACTCATGGGTGGATCTACCCACTTCCCCAATGCCTTGCTATGGTTTCTGGATTGTTCTGCAATCATGGTGTCCTGCAGCACAGCCCACATCCAAGGGGACCCTAAGATGATCTCTCCCTTGCACAGCTTCACTTCATTCTGTCCCTCCTTGGAAATACCACACCTGGCTGTGCTGCCCTGTGCTGGCAACATTAGCGTGTGCCAAACACAGCAGGCAAAGGTTGTGGTACAACTTTTTCAGCCTCAGTGCTAGAAATGCCTTTCATAGGAACCAAGAACTTGCATCAGTTTTACTTGCCTGAATCATACACAGAAAGTTCTTCAGAGCAGATTTCTCTTGGGAAATTGGAGTGGAACAGTCTTGTTTACAGCTACCAGTGCACAACTGCACTTTGTTAGAGCTCACATGAGCAAAGTCTAAAACTAAATCCTAATCAGATATCAAATATTTTGTATCTAGAGTACAGGATCTCACCTCACTGTAATGTACATCCATCATCCCACCATCCTCTTTCATTGCACCTTCTTCATCAATGTTGGGAGTGATTTTCCTGAAGGCAGTGCATCCACTGGGAAACAGTTCTGCAGCAGACAAAAGCAAACAGATTCGTGGAATTATCTCAAATATGTCATGCTGCTGTAATTTAACCTGAGCTGGCAAATCAATACCACTTAACAACTCTCTCACTACCCTACTGGGATGGGGAGGATAATCAGGGAAAAAGTTAAAACCCATGGGTTGAGGTAAGAACAGTTTAATAATTGAAACAAAGTAAACTAAGGTAATAATAATGGAGAGATATAAACCTCAAGAAAATCAAGTGATGCACAACACAGTTAGTTGCATGTCACCTACTGACCAACGCCAAAACCATGCCCAGACCAGCCCCTTTTCCAGGTATCTTGGGTTACGGAACCAAAAATGTGCATTTTTTTTCATCTGCTGAAAGCAGCTGGGGAAATGCTTTTTCTTTATCTCTTGTTACTCTGGGGGATGGAGGGCAGATGTTTTCTGATAATGGCTCAGCTGTTAAAACCGGGTGGGGTATTGCTTCTTATCTCTTTCACCACCCATCCTCCCTCCAGGGGGATATTTTCTGCTAATGGGGCATTAAGGCTCACCAATGACATGACACATTTACATCATCCCATTGTGAGATGCTCCACCCACTGGGTGGGGTCTCCAGAGTCCCTGCCTAGATAAAAACTGAGACTCAGAGCACCAGGCAATCCTGTTTTCCACTGGACTCCAGAGGAAGATCGGACTCATCTCACCATCACTGGACCCTTCTTCAGTGGGATTATCTTTACTCCAACAGAACCCAACGGGATCCTCTCTACTTCTACAGAACCACATCTGTTTCTCCAGGAGGACTGCTTCCAAACACCCTGACCAACAGGGTGTCAGGTTGTGTCCCTGACTGTCAGGATTTTCTGTGTTTTTGTTTGTTTGTTTGCTTGTCTTTTTGTACTATTACATTTGTATTTTTAATATTCCTAGTAAAAGAACTGTTATTCCTATTCCCAAATCTTTGCCTGAAAGCCCTTAATAGCAAAATTACAATAATTCAGAGGGAGGGAGGTTTACATTCTCCATTTCAAGGAAACTCCAGCTTTCCCTAGCAGATACCTGTCTTCTAAACCAAGACACCAGGTAACTCCCTCAGTTAGCACACTGGACAGGACATTCTGAGATGTGAAATATCTCTTTGGCCAGTTCAGGTCAGGTGCCCCAGCTATTCTCCTTCCCTGGTTTTCATGCAGCTCCTCACTGGCACAGCATGAGACACTGAAGAATTCCTTGACTTAGAGTAAGCGCTACAGAGAAACAGTCAAACCAGCCGTGTGTTGTCAAAATTACTCTCACACTGAATCCACAACAGAGCACCAGCTACCATGGAAGAAATGTAACTCTATCCCTATCTGGCTATTGCTGGAGAGCGGGGTGGTAAGCAGACAGCACTGTACATTCCCAGCAAGGAAGCCCAGTTAGGTACCCTAAAACTTTGGATAGTTCAGCCTTCACTGAACCATTCCAGCCTCTGTATATGTAAAGAGTGACAGTGACAGAAATAACTCAACCTTCAAACTTCATTTAATATTCCTTTGGACTTGTTCCTCTTCCCTTTTAGGAGTTCTCCTTTACCAATACTTGTGGCAAGCAGCCTTTGTGTACAAATAAAACATTGAAAACTTTCAATACCACCCTCTCTGCAGACATGTGAAATGTGCATATATATCACAAGCACAAGTCCTGATTTTTCCTACTTTGCCAAGACAAAGTACAGATTTTGGAGGGACTCCAAGCCTCCTGAGCAGGGCACTGAAGAACTTCCCAGCCAAGGCAGTGCATGTAATTAGCTTTTATGCAGCCTTAACTTGCTGAAATGTTAAGGGTCCACTTCCACAAGTGCTCCCTTAGATGGAAATAAGAAATAGGGTCAATATATCAATTGCGGAACAGGTATTTAAAAGAAAACCTGCAATGTGGTGTAACTTGAGAACACACAGCTCTGTCCTTCCTTCCTGCTTTGCACTAAGCCACAAAACTCTCCTTTTTTTTCTGATTGCTCTTTACATATGTGCATGGTTAGGCTACAGTCTCATTTCTTGACTGAATTTTGACTGCTTTATTCTACAGTCTTCTGTACTGACTATAGTAATAATTCTGATGATCATACTGACTCAGTTTTTAACATGGCCTTCCCCTGTAAGCACACTTCTTAATGTAAAATACAAGTGAACATTTAAACCAAGACATGATGTGTCTGGTCTTATTTCACTTGGCACCATGCTAGCATGGCTAAATAAACGGGTACAAACAACAGTCATTTTTTAAAAACGACTCATCATCTTCCAGCTTTATACACTGCAATATTTTTTTTCCTTTTTAGCTTGTTTATAAAATAATAATTTACCGAACTGAGAGAGCTTTGTCTTTAAAAAGATTCTGACACCCCCAAACCCCATCTTCATCCTCCTTGTGTCTCCCAAAGAGCAGACACTTACTCTTCCTGTGCAGGAACTCTGCAACGAGGGCTGCTACATGAACGTAACACATGGCTGCCTGCAAAGCACAAAGGGAAATTATCAAAATGCCCTCTGTAAATCTGCCCTGTTGTGCACCACATTTTTAATTGTACAAGTTACCTCTGAGAAGTCTCCATTCTTCACGTGTATCTTGGCCATGCTGTCCAGCCACGTTTTCCGGAGCTCTGGCGTACTTGCGTAAGACTTGGCCAAACTGTACTGGAGATCTACCAACATTTCTGGGTCCTTTTCATGTTCTTTCATTTGAGCAGTAGCCATGAGCACTGTGCGGATTCTCTTCGTCAGATCTTTGACTTCGGAAGGAAAAGCCGTTGCCTGGCACAAAATAAAGTGAATTAGAAGCTAATACAGAAATTCCTTGGCTTTGCCAAGGAACGACCCTCTCAGCCAACACTCCACTTATCTGAAAACACTGAGAACACAGTAGATAATGCTGATTAACTCTTCCTTACTGAACTCACACTGCACACCAGGTACAGTGCTTCATCTGCATTGAGAGGCATTTCATCCATGACATGCACAGGGCCAATCTCTCCAGGTCATGCCCAGGATGCCAGGCTGGCTGTTCCTGTGCTACAATGAGGCTGCCACTTTGGCATCCTGAGGAGCTGGTGTGAGAGCAACACAGAAGTGCTCCATGCATGCAAATGTCTCTGGATGAGACCACAAACCATGGCTCCAATATTTTTTCATGTCATTCAACATCTGGCTTGTTAGGCTCTGATGTGGTCTCTCTTCAATTTCTAAAGCAGTGCAGGCATTTGTAGAGCTTCCCACCACAAGAATGTACTAGCGAAGCATATGCTCTGATCTGATCCCCTGCTCAGAGCAAGGCCAACACTGAGTTAAAGCAAGGCATGTCTAGCCAAGTTTTATAATCTCCTAAAACAGAAAATCCACCTCCTTTCTAGGCTCTGCCCCAGGGCTGCACAGTGTTCTTGGGAAATAATTTTTTTCTTAAGCAAAATTGGAATTGCCCTTGCTGCAACTGGCATACACTGCCTCTTGTCCTGCACTCCACACTTCTGAAAAGAGTCTAACCATGTCTCCACAAACTGCCTGCTGTGGAAAGCAGCAGGTAGGTTCCCCCTCAGCTCTCTCCCCTCCATGATGAGCCTGGTTTACGCTCCCTCTTCTCATATTCCTGTTCCCCAGCTGCTGCTGTGGCTGTGCATGGCATTCTCTCCGGAGTTTTGAAATCTCTCTTGTACTCTTGCACTTACACAAACACACAAACTTGATATAATGATCATCTTGTGATGTAAATTACAAGTAAAGTATAGCTCAATGAAACCCTTGCCAACATCTGTGTGCTGAGGTTTTTGCCAGGTATATCCTACCTATAAATTTGTTAGATCACTATTAAACACCTAATGGAAGTTCCCATTAAGCCTTTAGGCCATAGGATAACCGTGGAACTGTAAAAACCCTTCCTATTTCCCCTATCCTGCCTTGGCAGCTACTCAGTGTTAAATGGAGCATGCTGCAATTGCTCAGTGGGTTGGGTACAAACCACTAATTCTAGAACAAAGATAGGCAATTATTTTCCAAAGAAAGACAACCATTAATCTCCACATAAGAGGTCTTTCTTAACATTACTGACACTCAGCTGAATAAATCCTGCTAATTGTTACCTTCAGGCAACAGAAATACCAGGCCCTCCCTTGTCATTTCCCTCAAAGCTGGGAGTTCCTGGAAAGTTCTTTGGACAACCTTGCAAGGGGAACACTGCAAAGCACAACCTGAGCTGCTGAGCTCCTTCCCCTTGGAGTGAGGCCTCATGTTTGGAGTATGACCTGCCTGAGCAGCTGGTCCTATTGCTGCTGGCGTAACACTTGTTTACTGAGCAAATGCAGCCCACTACGAGCCTATAAACCACAGTTCCAATCATTATCCCAACCCTTAAACACCATTTCCTGGAGACTGTCCCCAGCCTTGCACAAATGGTTGATAGCAGGTGATGGGATGTGACATATCCAACTCACCTTCATAGGCCTGTCACTGTTTGCAAAGTTGTTAATGATGAGCAAGGAGTCCTGAAATCTGGTCCCACCGCTGAGGGCCACATCTGCAATTAACTGGCTCACTGCAATTATTATCTGTGGGACAATGTAGAGGCTTTATTTTAAAAAAAAAGCCCTAATAAGAGGATTTTATTGAGGCCAGTTAATAAAATGCTCACAAGAAAGCATCACATCTTTTCCACTACATAAGCAGTGGTTGGCGTTGTGGCTCAGCTCTCACATCTCCCAAGGACAGGCACTCCCCAGAGGATCAAACTGCTTTGCAGAACCAACAAACCAATATTATAATATGAATCCCTGACTGGACATGAGCTACCTTCTTCTGTGATTCTTTACAACCCACAGGGTATTCATCTGTCCCCCTAGGTATTTGCTTCAAAAACTACCAATGCTAAAAAAGCAGCTCCAAGGAAATCCCTTCTCCGGCCTCAAGGGAAGCTGTCCTTTCCACCCCACCCCAGCCAGTCTCTGGCACGGAGATGTGTCTGATACTCTAAAACTCAACAGCTTGGAGTACTTCATGGCAATTATTTTACCTAAAGGTGCCTGGAACAGTCACTGGAAATAGGAATTAAGGAAAGCCTGAAAAGCAGGAGGATTTTAGTCCATATGGCAACGGCAGGATCCTCTGCAGGTCTGAGGTCACCGAGCTCTATTGCTGTATTTGTTCATTAAATCTGAGGTGTCTGTCCTGCTCTCTAGCTTTTCTCCAGCCACTGACCTGAAGATGCGTTCTCAGGAACGTTCTCCTTTTGGTGAACTCAAAATTATTTCTCATCAGGAGGTACAGAAGAGCAGAGGCTTCATTCCTTGTGGAGGACACCTTGGAAGTGCAACACTTCAGGATCTCATAGCAGAGGGCAGCACACATGTTCACCCTTCCCTTGAAAAATGCTGAAGGAAACTTCACAAGAGACATGCAAATATTAGAAAACACACCACTAAATGGCATAGGGTTCAAATGGGCAGAGGCACGGGGCAACAAACTAAGCTCCAGCCTGGACAGCCTCAGCAAAACTTCTGCCAGAATTCTGAGCCCAAAAGTATTTGTGGGAATGAATTTGCAGGCTATTTTTAACCACATTTCCTTGAGCAATGTGAACTTTGCCGTCACGCTTCTTGGGGATGTGATTGCTTATGTCCATCTAATCCCTTCCTTGATAACATCTGGGTTTATTGGCAAATAAACTGACAAAATTACGTTCTTACAAAAGCCATAATCATAAGCAGTGGGGCAGAGAGGAGAGATCCCACGGACATTCCCACCACAAGCTGCTATCTGGAACACCAGAAAATCCATCAGAGTCCAACCAGGAATCCAACCTCACTGGGAAATGTGACCTGCAATGCTCACACATCTACTTCTACATGATCCCCCAAAACATCTAAAATCATGCCTGCATGCCCTCAGGAGTGCAAACAAGAGACTGGCTTTCCCTCAGAGCCAAAAATTCAGTGACCTGCCCTGCCTCCCCAAACAGGGTCACCCAGGGAGCAGCAGGACCAAGCCAAGCCACAGTGCAAGCTCCCTCAGTCACAGCAGGGCTCAGGGACCTGCAGCAGGGAGAAGGGGAACATCAGCACCCTGGTGGCCTGTCTGTCCCCTCACCAAACCCTTGAGCAGTACCGTCAGGACAAGCTCAGCCCTGCTGAGGAAAGGGACACCTGCAGCAGAGCCCTGCCCCCGTGGGCAGCAGCCTCCTGGGGATGCCAGGCTGTGTCCATCCGGCTGTGGTCACAAGAGGTGGCTGGCGGGGAGGTGACACCACACTCAGCCTCCTTCCACCCCGGCCACAGCAGGCTGAGCACAGGGAAGCAGAACAAGGAAGGGCTTTGTGCTGGCACGCAGCCGCTCCCACAGCCACCGCAGGGACCGGCTGGGGAGGGGGATGCCAACACCACCCGAGGGGGTGGAGGCTGCCTGGGCATTGCACAGCAGCACTCTGCTCCTTCTGCTGCAGCTGGCCACCAGGCCCAAAGAATTTCCTGGCACAGAGGCAACCACGATTTTACCTATTCAGAGGAAAGGTGTGCTCAGTTTGTTTGAGACCCCATGGTCCCCATGGGGCATGGTCCATTAGCCACTTTTATCTGCCCCACTACCTTCTGCCCATGGGAAATGACAGTAATCAGTGTCAGTCAGAGGCTGAAGCTGTTACAGTGGCTCTCTACACCTTGCATGCATTCCAGGAAAACTTGCAGGCACTGCCATGGCTACCACCATGGCGTGCTGGTGAAAGGGTCTTAAAACAGGGATCTAGGACCTGTGGCTAGCAAGATACTGGGATTGCACCAGGAAACCAGAATTAGGACACAAAATACTTTTTGTTCACTGCCTTTGACCAAAACTTATCTTCAAAAACAAAATGAGAGAAAGAAAGAAAGAAAGAGGCAAACAAACGTCATAATAACGCAGGGCCACAAAGATCACTTGGGAAAGTGATCCTGAGGAAGTGCTGCCCACTGCACTGCTGTCCTTCCCACAGAGTGAGATGGGATCATGGTCAGCACTGGGCTTTGCCCAGAGCTGGCACAGCTGTGTGACAGGGCAGGCACAGACAGCACATAGATGGTGGCACCTACTCTCAGCACGGACACTGCCTGCCTGAGGAGGCTTTCCAGACATTTCCAACCCACTGCTAAGGACAAAACCCTTGCTGGGGAATCTGCTGCAGGAGGAGCCCTGTGCACTCCCCTCCACGCCAGCCTTGGAGGAAAACCTGTGCCCTTTTCACAGGGAACCCGTGTCCCTTTCTGTAGACCAAGACCAAGCAGATGCAATGGCTCCTGGTGCCAGGTTCAGGGAAGCAGGTGCTGTCTGGCCCAGAACACACTCTGGGGAGAGCATGAGACAGCCCCTGTGGTGACGACTGTGCACACTGCAGGAGCCCATTTCTGATCCAGCCCCAATACAGTAGACCAGAGCAGGGGTCAACCCAGCAGCCACTCGCAGAGAGGCCTCAAAGGGACAGGACAGCCATGGGGACAGGCAGAATGGGGACAGGCAGAAGGCATGAGCTGGTCTTTAATGCACACCCCTCCTCTATGCATGTTTTCCTTTATAACCTTTAGTTTAAAGACCATTCCTAAGCATGAATATAGGTATTTATATATGCATTTATCTGTAAGTGATGCTCAGAAAAGACAGGTTCAGTTCTTAAGAAAACCTAGAGTGTGAAACAAGAACAATGTAGATTTTGTTGGTTCTTACCAGCCAGTAAAACAGAGGCAGCTTTCTTGCCAAATTCTCAGAACACACACATGCAACCAAAACCAAAGACATAAACAGTTACAGAAGATTTTTGTTCTTTGCTCTCTTGCAACATTTTTTTAAGTCTTTTCCCTATCAAATAACTGGATTAAATACAGAAGACAAATTTTGGGATGCAGAATACATCTCAGGAGTTTTTTTCCCTCCAGCAACCATTTACTGTGACCACAAATAAGAGGGGGATTCTTTTCATTGTAATTGTAGCTCCAAAAGACCCTAAAAATGAGAAATTTTCCATTCTAGCTGTGACAAAGGTACAACTCCCTTTTGCTTTTCTTGAAGTTACAAAGTAGAGCAGAGCTAGTATTTGAAAACGAACTTGCAGGAAAACATTTCATCCTTGACTTGTCATGAAATGCAGTGACCACCTGCCACAGCCACCACAGCCACTTTAGGCCTCAGAAGAACCCCTGAGAGTACTAAAAGGAAGTTTGTGACTTGTGTGGTTCTGGAGTTGGCAAAGAAAACACTTCCTCCTTATAGATACCATCTGCTGGGTTCATATCTTGCTTTTACAGAAGCTATGTATGTCCTGTCATAGCGAGAAAGATGAAATCAATAATTCGTATCCTTAAAGACCCATGATGTGAAATTCAGTCTGGATTTAGACTGCCATAAATCCAAGGAAACAAAACCACTGCCCAACCTTGCAGAAGCCAAGCATGAAGATTCCTTGCTGTCACTGGTGTTTTGGAAAGCAAGTGTGGAATCCCTGAAGGGCTCCAGGCTTTGAAGGCTGACAGTGAGATCAAATTAGGCAGGTGTGCAGGTTTGGCTTCACATTTAAAAAAAAAGCCACAGAAAATATGCCAGGAAGGCAAGGAATGTCTGTTATTTGCTATAGGCACAAAACAAATATTTCTGGCTAAACAAACTTTTGGCTAGCAAGGGGGAGAGTGGGGTGTGTGCAGATCTGCAGCAGGATGGATCTTGAGACTAAGCAGATCACAGGAAAACTCAAAAGAGAGGCAGAGCAATAAACATGGACTGAAACCTGCAGAAAAACGGGAGTGATTCCTGCCCCTCCAGTTGCCAATCTAGCAGTCTTTAGGAAGCCCCATGGAAAAACACCTTGCAGGAGACCACACTGACTGGAGCAGACAGGGAGCCAGCAAGACCTCTGCATTTCTGCTTCTCATGTGTTTGCTTAGCACAAGCCAAATTCCAGTCCTAGATTTACCCTCTTAGCTTTGTTCTGCGGTGACAGCCAAATGTACAAAGCACAGACTTTTTCCACCTTTGAAAAACAGTTTAGCAGTCTTTTCTTTTAATCAGACTTTGCCCAGCAGCTAGTGCAAAAGCCCCTTTGGAAGTTACTCTTTGCTGCTTACCACTCAGACACTGTGCCCTGCCTGGCTGCCATCTGCCATGTGGATTTTCCTTGTTAATGGAGAGTGGCGCTCAAGGGATTTGAGATGTTTTAATTGATTTTGTATTTATAATAACTGTGCAGCTTGGGAGGAACGGTGCTCACATGTACATCAGGTCTTGAAAATGTCTCATGAGCAGTGGCAGGTTTTGACAAGCACAAAGGGCAATGTCAGCCAACAGCATCAGTCACTGCTCTTTTGTGGTCAGCTGTGGCTTTGTCAGTGCTTGAGCTCAGGGCATTAAACAGCCTCACTACCTGCCAGGGCTCAGAGAGCACAGAACAAGGTTCAGCAAGAGCTATCACCTCTCCCAGGCAGTGGGTGAGGAGCTGCTTGTCAGTGCATGCATTATCCAAGCAATAGGACTGTGAGCAGCACTGGCAGTTTGGGGCAAAGATTCCAGCACCAGCTGTTGGTCGAACAGACACTAATCTTTGTGACCCAGGCAAGTGAGGGAATTCCTCATGATTCCTCCTTTTGCTTCCTGATACCCAACAAATAATAAATAACTAGAGAACTTAACCTGGGCTGTTTTTTTTTAAATCAGCGAAGCTGTTTTCTAAAACACATCTCCAAAACATGAGTTCAACAGAGTTTAACCATACTGGCCTCTCTGCCATACTTTTAAGTTCTCCCACACCCTTGTCATGTATTACCTACCTTGCTAATGAAAGCTCTCAGAGAGGCAAACACGTGCTTAAGGGCTGCTTCTGACTGCCCATTTTTGAGAAAAGCCAGATGAATATCAAAAACCTTCTTCATAAGTGGATTGTGGCCATCGTTGCTTAAAAGCTGGGTCTGGAAAGCAACAGGAGAATTTACTTTGCAGCAATGTTGTGCCTGAAGCTGGAAATGACAGAGATAATTTTGCATAATTAATCACATTAATTCTTAAGCCAGATAAACAACAGGGGCCTTCAGCAAAAATGCAACCAATAAAATGTGGCAATCACTAAAAACTTACAGTTGTTACCAGAGGCTATTTTTGTAGCAGAGAAAAAAAACTAAAATATTTTATCACTTTTGCATCACTAACTCCAAAATCTAAGTCAATATTCTGTACAATTTTCCCTGGTTGCCTAGTTATTTTAAATAAAACACGCTCTTACTAATGTAACTATCACACTGGGGGTTTTTCAATTTCTTTTTATTTGTCTTGAAAATTGTTTTGTTTGCAGCCCAAAAGAGAGTGAGTGGGGGAAAAAAAAAAAATACCCATTTTTTCACTGGATAGATTAGTAGTTAGTCATTTTACTTCCTTTATTTCCTGCAGTTTTGCCAGTTTGCACCTTGTGGAGATACGGTAAAATGGAATTACGTGGGAGTTATTGATACAGTTTGGTGTCAGACTGGGTGGGCTGTTCCTGCTTCCATGCCCACAGGGCTGTCCAGGAAGTCTGGGCACGACACAAGGATGTGGATATCCTGTACTGATAGGAAATCAACAGCCCCCATCCTACTGCCAGTCCTTGCAATCCTTGGGCTGACTCAGATTTTGACACCTTGCACAGACCTTGTGGTAAGTTCAAGATCCAGACTTTTACACTGAGCTCATTTCCCGTGGCAGAGGCACAGCTTCAGCCCAGTTGCTGCAGCACAGGACCCACTCGTGTGTGGTGTGACCATAAAAGCGAAGCTGAAGCCCACTAAAGGGGAAGGGAATCCAGTCTATCCTGTGGTTTGAAAATCACATTGTTTTGTGGTTCAGCAATATTCCAAAAGAGGCAGCTGAGAAAGTCAAGCAAGTTGTAAGTGTTGCACTGAAATCCTTCTGCTGTTACCAAAGTTCTAAGGAGTAATTTAACATCTGCATCAGGATGGCTTTTTGAGTCTGCAACAGAAGCAGAGGCTATGAACACCTTTCTCTTCATCTCCATCTAAAAAGAAAATATTCATTGTGCCTGCTCTGAAATCCAGAGCTGTTCCTGTGACACTGTGCAAGATCCATTGCTACATGCAGGATTCCTCTAACTACACATCAGGAAGAGCATTTCTGGATCAGTATTTTGCTGCCATCCTAGGGTTCTCTTCTCCACAAAGGCCTTGGGTTTTGTAGGCAGCAATGACTGCCAAAAGCATGAATCCCAATATGGAAACCAAGACTTCTACCCGTGATTCTGGCCCTGTCTGCACTGGTAACCACAGCTCAGCCCCAGAGATATTAATTACACTGATTCAAGGAAATCTGGGCCTTGCTTCTAGGTAATTTAAGGTACAAAAGAGTGACTGTTCTAAAAATGTTGGACACTGATTTCCCTTTCCTCTAGTCCCTCCTTTCTACATGACATATATTTCCTCTTATTCTATTTTTTGTCATACCTACAGTCATGGTATAACATCCACGTGATTTTCTCTGGCCTTGCAATTTGGAAGAAATGGCAAGATTGCATATGGGTATAATCACTCTGAGACCCCATGAAACACTCAGTGTTTTGGAAAACAAACAAGCTGCAAATGATTTGCTTTTGTAAAGCCTTCCATATTCTTCCAGTCTAGGAGAACAAATCACCAAAATCCACACACATATGAACACACAGCACAATTTTCTACAACATTTTAGATTTCAGTGCTGACCTTGAAACTCTGAGTGAAAAAAGAGATGGTGTCCAGGACTGTCAGGCACACTTCGGTGGCAATATTGCCCTCCAGTAATGCCTGGTGCACAATATCTGCTTCTGAGGTGCCTGCATCTGTGGCAGAGAGAAAATCAGGAGGAAACAGTGTTCAACACTCCAGCTCCCAAAAAAAATTTAAGTGCTGATATAGAGAAGGTAATCCCCCTTGCACTCCACTGCTTTTGGGAGATGACACAAGAATAGCAAGAGGCTGAATTTGCCAGCTCCATTCAGAGAAGCTGTCTCAGCCTGATGCCACAACAGAAAAACCTTTATTGCCCCTTAATATCACCATCTTTAAAGCCAGACAGAGCTTGAGGCGTCCAAGTTGTCTCCAGAGAGGGGAAATGGCAAAGTGCTTCAATGGGACAAAATGTACTCACATGTAGAGGCTTAGAGCAGACTCCAGCACAGGTCTCTGTGCAGTGCAGCTCTCCTGCTTGCCCTGTTCTCTACCCAGACCAAGGCGTTACCTGCACACACACCCAGCCAAAGAGCTGAGCCAAGACAGGCAAGAGCAGAAAGCCACACAAGCCCTAAGTCCCAAGGGTGATTTTTAAGGGGCTGGTTTAAATGCCACCCTCACCCATCTAGGAATGCTGCGGCGAGGCCTGGTGACCACTGCAGTTCTGCAGAATTTGAGTAACCTGAAGCAGCCAGCAGCAAGTGGGAATGACTACATGCAGTTTTCATCAGGCTGACACATGCCCTGGGCCCCTCTGGCTCTGCTGTACGTACTGTGGTTGAGGGTGAAGGAGGTCTCCAAGCTGCCCAGGTGCTGGAGCCGCACCCCGGCTCTGCTGCGGAGCGCCGGCATGGTCTGGGATTTCCTCTCGGCTGCCGTGTGCTTGGATAACCAGGCATCCTGCACCCTACAAGGGGGAACAAAGACAGGGTTTGGGCAGCAGCAGCAGCCACACCGCTACGGGATTACATAGGGCACCAGGATGGAGAGTGCTTCCCTCCAACACACTGATCTGGGACAATCCCAGTGGGACTGACCACACTACACCAATCTTGCTGCTCCAGAAGGCCCTGTGGCTAATACAAGAGCAGGGATGCTGCTCAGGAAGCAGGGATGCAGCCGGGACTCTTGTCTCACCTGCAGCTGGCTGGGGGGGACACTGCCAACCTGCGCTCGCCTGAGCCTGGGGATCTCATGCAGGAGCTGGAGGGGAGGGAAGGGGCAGGGTGCTGAGGTGAGGGGCCCCTGCTCAGGGCATGGCACTGAGCAGAGCCCCGGACCCGCTGGGGTTTGCCCAGTGTGGGTGTGCACGAGCCCTTCCCACCTCTGCTGGGGCAGGGAGCACGGGGATGAGCCCCACACCCCAGCACCAGATGGAAGGATGCAATACCTGGCAATATTCCTCTTCCCCACGTATCTGAAGTGAAATAAACACACTCTAGAAAGAAAATGAAATAGGCATCTGTTACAGATCCTGCAGGTCAGGAACAATCAGAATATTTAAAACCTACTCTGTTCATGCCTGCAGACACACTTCTCTGTGCAGAAGGGCTTGGGTCTGTATCTACAAGTCACTTGATCTCACACTCTGTTTCAAAATTCTGTGGCACATCCCTGTCTTCTCACCCATCTGTTCCCCCAGATTTGCTGCAAAGTGGAGGCTGTGAAAGTGGCAGGGGAAGCTGAGCCCACAGGTGGGGACACACCCCAGACAGAGCATAGGACACTGCCACTACAATGTACTTCCTCAATATACACTTGCTTCTCCTCAGAGGGAAGAGGAGCATGTCATTCCAACCTGGCCAGACAGCCCTAGTGCTGCACAGGACAGTGTGTGCACTGTGGTCTCCTCCTTAGCTATTCTGACCACACAAAGGTGCAGTGTTTGAATGGCAGCCTCATGATACTCACTCCAGAAGCACAAGGACGTTGATCAGCTCCTGGGGGGAGAATTTGTTCCAGTAAGCCAAAAGAGTATCTGAAAGAAAATTAAGAGCAGTGCACTGAGATTTTAAAAAAACCCAAAGGCGGGACCTTACAGACCAAAACTGATGGTCTCTTGTCTTTCTGGCTGCCTCCAGTGAGCAGGAGGCACCAACCTTCAGAGATCATCTTCACAATGTACAGGTAGCACATCAGAAGTGTCCGGATCTCAAACTGGTCCAGCCGGCTGCAGTGGGACATGCTGCTCCTCATGGAGCTCCTGCGGATCTGTTGGGACACGGGTGTGACACAGAGGGTGTGGGCCTGGGCTCCTGGGCTGTGCAGCATGGGCACAGCAAACCTGGCACACACCAGGTGTGCTGGCACTCCTCCTCCCCCCACCTGTGCACCCCACAGCACCATGACTTGGAAACAGCTCATCCAGTGATGAGCAGCCTGGAAATCCAGGGCACATCACCAAACACTTCTCTGCTCAGACAAAAAATGTCTGTGCAGTGAATGAGAGGTTATCCAGCAAAACACACAGCAGCCTGCTTTCATTTCCCCTGCTCTCTGCAGCATCTAAGCTCATGGATATCTTTAAAGCCACTTCTTGTAAAAAGAAATCCACTTGCTGTCAATATTTAAAACAAAAATCTGACTCTGTTAAAGACATAGACTTCAAACCAAAATGTCAGTTATTAAAAAAGGAAGGCTTTCATCTTAAGAACTTTTCCTCTCCTTGATTTTTGGAAGTGTTTCAATTTTCCTCCTACTTAGTGACTCAGGCAAAGTAAATGAAATCCTCCTGATGAGTCAATTTATGTGGGAAAGGCCTGGGCATTGTGTGGTGGGAAGCACGACTTCTAAAGTTATATCAATTTTTTTTTTGCATTCTCTGTGCTTGCCTGAGCTGTATCCTTCAACAAACACAAATTATTAAGCCCCAGGCCTCTCCTAAAGCTTTGCCTCACATGTTTGGAGAGGGATCCACAGATCTTATTTGCTGTTTATTCTGGGATAAGCTGTGGATGCAAGTCATCGTAAAGCAGAAATAAACAATCGTTTTAAAGTTGGAGACATTGTGCTATGGCCAGAGATTTTGCTATTGACCATGACAAACTATCAAGTCAGTAAACAACTCACTCCAGGGGAACGGGGCAATGAACAGTGTCTGCCTCTGCAGAGCACTGCTGGAGCTGTGCTCCTCCATGTGGCATTGCTTTTACATGGTTTTGCGGATATCGCATTCCCTAAGAGAAAGATTGCTTTCAACAAATCTGAAAAACGTTCAAGTGCATTCAAGAGGAGGATGTCTGGCCATGGGGGAAGAGCTGAGCTGGAAGCAACAAACCCCATCCAACTCCTGCAAACCCCATCAGCAGCACTGGAGCACAGGCTCAGGGCTTTGCTGGAGAATCAAGCGTTTGGCTGTATTCGGTCCCAGGGCTCTGTGATTTATGGAGAAGAGCTTGCAAGGCCCCACCTCTTCTAAGCATGTCAGGACACAGCCACGAGCCCAGATAATCTTTGCCTTGCTTGTTACAGGGGCCAAAGTTTTTGAAGATGTATCAATGACGCACGCCAACCTAAGATATCTGGGAAGTGCCTTGAGGAAAACCAGGGACTGGTTTGCACAAATACCTGATTTCCATGTGCACAATCTGCCAGGGAGAAGAGTTCTGAATACTCCTGCCTGAATAGTGGGGTCAGAGGTCTTTGTGGCATGGCCACAGTCACCTTCTGCAAGTTTGGGCCCGTGGTTATTCACCTGGGATGGTCTTCCTGCTAACACTTTATCTTAAGCCAGTGGTCACTGGCAATCTCACATCACAGTGCTTTGCTTCTTGGACATTTGGAATCTAATTCCCAGGCACTGGGGTGCAGCCAGGCTCAGACCTGCCCACACACAGGGAGCACATCTGAGTATGGACAAATGCACTATAGGAGCAGAGATTTTCCACACAGATTTTGCCTTTCATCTTCAACAAGTAATTTGTCAACAATTCTATTTTTGGCTCAGCGATGTTTGAAGAGGGAAAACATACCAGACCCATGACTCTGACCTTTGTTAAACATCAGTTTGTTTCCAGAGATATCTATAAGCTGGCTTTGGAGAGTGTTACCACAGGGAACTCCTTTTCCCTCCCCCTTATTTAAGACAGTCTGCAGGCTGAGTGCTGCTCTTCCCAACCCCTGGTACATTACATTTTCACTCTGATCCAGGGAACTGGTTGCTCCCTCTGAGTTCAGGGATCCTTTTGAGTCCTCTCGCTTTATTGTATGGCCATTTGGAAGGGCTGCTCCGCAGGCTGAAAAAAAACCCAGACCCCACAATTAAGCCCTTTGCACTTGTCAGCACAGCACAGGCAGCATGGACAGGGCTTGCCAAAACCCCATGGCAAAAGCCGGAAAAGGAAAAATCTGGAAAGGACAGTCAGGGTGACATCACATCTGGGGAAAACCATGCAGAGTCTGTGAGGTCTTTTAGGAGATGACTGTTTCAGGTTCGGGGTAAAGGGTTTGGGGTGCTTCAGGCTGGTAATAGCTATGTTTAAAATAAATGGGGAATTTAGAATTAGAAAAAATAATTTACCCGGATCTTTGTCTGCAATCAAGCTGGACCTGCTTGAGGAGGATGGAAAACTGCATATGAATTCATCTCTGGATGCCTGTAAAGCAACACAAGGTTTTGTGACCAGTAAAAGCTAACACCTATTTTCTTACAGATGGGAGCAATGCAACACAAAATGGCAAATTAGAGCAGGTTTTAAAAACAACACAGATGAAAACAGAAATTTCCTTACTTCTGTAACAAGGAGACAAAGGACTTGGGGAGGAGTACAAAGAATAGCAAAACATATTAAAGTAAGTCATAGTAGTGTTTTCCTTTTTCTTTTCCATCATTTGAGTTGAAATTTTGAATTGTTTTTCCCAGATGTCCTATTTTTTATTCTTTTGCCCCCAGCAAGGAGGAAAGTCTAGTCTGCAAGGCTAAGGCCACTTGGGAGCCACACACACAACTCTCAGGAAGACAGACAACTCCCCAGAACAGCTGCTGGAGTCCCAGGCCGAGTCCTGCTCAGGCTGATTGCACATGGAGAGAGTCACCTCCCCTCACAGCACTGCACAGACTGTCCAAAAGCATGTCAGACCAGGAGGCATCCCAGTTTTACTCACAGGGCTGGAGGCAGGGCAGGTCAGTGCCTCGTGGCCAGCCACACGCTGCAGGTTCTCCAGGAGCACCCCGAACAGTGGCAGGTACAGCTGGGCAATTTTTGCCTGCTGGTTCTGAAAGCAGGCACGGAGAAAAGTCTCAGCAAGAGCCCAGGTTTCCAATGGAGTAAAGAAAGGGGAACTTGTGAGCCAAAACACATATACATCTATATCTGTATTTACTCACTGTATGTGGTGTTCGAGAACATGAACTGGTTTGGCTTCTCACCTCCACTCCTAGAGCTGCCAGAGAGGTATTACCCTTCTAGCAACAAGCTTGGGGCACTCGGGGGTTTTGGAGGCTAAACAATATTCCCACTCATACAGGATGTGTGACAAACTAAGTCCTGGATTTCCTAACTCTTTAACTGGCACTTGACTCACATAGTTTTAAGTGCGACACCCAGGAGAGTAATGTAACAGAAACATTTGCTCCATGCCTGGTGCTGGCTTCTTCCAGTCAGAAATTCTCCATAGCAAATGCTTCTAGTGAAAAGAGTTTGTAGGAACAGATTAACTTGGATTAACTGGTACAGATCAAAAATGATTGGGTTGACATTTCTAAATGGAGGACTCTTTTACATCCAAGTCTTTTTTGTTAAACTGATATTATTCTGGATTTGGCTGAAAGATTAAAAAGAAAAAGGAATTTAAGGCTTGAAAATTGAGTTGAACCTTTTAAATAATAAAGAAATCAAACTTTTTTTCTTCTGATTCAGTATGACAAAAGATAAAAGAAATCTTGAAGACAGTCATGGGTTGACAAAACCTTCTCTTAGCCGGTGATGGGGCTTGGATCTCCTTGGCTGGAGCAAGGGTGTGCCAACACAGGCTCAGCCTGTCCTGCCCATTATGTGATTTTTTGCTTTGGAGTCTCTGGACACCAGCTGAGCATCCTGCCCTGGCTCCAGGCAGTTTCCTGGTAACACTGCCTTGAGCACAACGCACATACAAATATCCTGTGGGACAGCAGTAACAGGGGGAGTTTCTGAGGAGTCAGGGAGTGCTGCACACTGAGGGAGCAAATAGCTCCTGAGTTAGTCATGGATCCTCATGGCAGAGAAAAGCAAGCCCACCTCCAGCTCAGGCCTTCAAACAGGCAGAGAAGGGAGGGAAGAGGAGCTGGCTCTGGGCCCATGAGAGCCCCTGGCACCTTTGGGGCACTCCTCCCACCCTTCATGCCAAGAAGCCATCCATGTTCCCAGAGAACACTCAGGAATGCAGCACACTAGGAGCAATGTGAGGACCAAAACCCTAAACAGAGGCATGTTTTCAGGCTAGAACAAGGACAAGTAGTTTCTGCACAGACAGCTGGGCACTTTGGAGGGCATATGGGTCAGCAGGGAGGAGCACCAAGATAAAACAAACCCATTTCCAACCTCCTTCAGCATCATCGTGCGCTGAACCTCTGACCAAAGAAAACTGAGATCCACTCAGAGGAAATCCAGCACCTCATGAGAATCAAAATCCTCTCCTCTAATTAATGACTCTCCAGAGTCACTAATTAGTAAAACATGCAGATGACTTGTAACAGAGATCAGTTCTGTTTCCTGATTATGGCATATTAATACAGGATATGAACTTAGGCCCAAGACCAGAACATCCCTGGTGTCCTAATTTTGTTGAACAACTCCTGGCTAATGACTCTCTCAAGTTCCTTAACCCTGGTTTAGGGCTTAATTACCTAAAAACTTCACATGAGTAAGAGGGCTGCAGTTATTTCCTAGCTGGTTTCTGAGCTATTACTCTTATTCCATAACTATTTACAACAGTTCCCTAAAAAGCAATTAGAATACCCTTGGGTGCACCATGCAATATCTAAAACAAAATAAAATTAAACAACATTAAGTTAAGAAGCCAACGAAACAGGCCCGACCTTGTGCTGGTATCTGTTGTCAAAGGCATGCTTGATCAAGAGATTTTTTAAGACTGAGATGGCTGTATATCTGATATCATAATTGTCCTGCAAGGCAACAGAGGCTTCTCTAAGAAGTATCCCCACGAGGAAGTGATGCTTGCAATACTCATCAGTTAAACTGTACTCAAGATTTACATCTGAAAGAAACAAGAAGGTGATAGTTAAGGGACATGTTCCAAGAGTCTGTTCAGAGCAAGACGTAACAGTCAGGTAAGCCACAAAGCCCTTGAACAGTGTTCACCACTCTCCTACAGTGCACTGATCTTTGAACTAAGCTGAACTGACCACAGTTTTATCCACCAGTGAACTAAGTCATATCAAAGAACTTGGTATCTTCCAGTTCAGGCTGTTCATTAATTTCAGCCCTCACTGTTTCAGCAGCACCTCAGGGAAAGATTTCTGCAACATGATCTTCTGCAAAGCTTCTCTCTCTGACAAGTAATGTGTAAGTCAGAGCTGGCTGAAATGGGGAAAGGCAGCACACCTTACTGCCTGGGGCTGCTTTGCTCCTGACTGGGGGTTGTTCTGTAAATCCCCAAACCACACAGGCAGCAGGGAGACCAACCTCCACCAAGCTGGGAATGGGCAGTGGAAATGGTGGGCTTACCTGGCCACCCAGCCCCTAGCAGTGCTGCTCTGCAGCTCATTCCACATCCTCCACAAATCTGTGTTCCTTCTCTCGAGGTCAGAGAGCAGAGCAAAAGCATATAGTGCTGCTGGGATGAGGGATGCAAGTGAGGAGATGGTGCCAAGCAACCAGTGCTGCATCCCCATCTGCACAGCTGGGCAGCTGCATGGGCCAGGGAGCCAGGCTGGGGCTCCAGGATGCTGCTGGATATGATGTGATATGATATTGAGCACAGCTCCTCAGAAGCTGCACTGACTGCCAAGAGAAGGTCAGCTCAGTGCCTCATCACCTTGCTTAACTTAACTTGTACCCTGCAAGTGACACAGATTCAGGCAGATACTGTGATCAAAGCAGGGGCTGCTCCCAGGGTAAGGCACCACTGCTGCTGAGGTGCCTGGACAGAGCAGCAGGGAAGTGACAGACACACTGACTGCATGTGCACTGGGGCTGCTGTTAACAGCCTTGTGAACAGCCTGACACCATTATCTCTGCCAGGCCATTTACCAAATTAGAACTGCCACAGGGATAACCCCAAAGCTCTCTGTTCTTCCCCCAAATGGTACAAATGCCATATGCTCAGATCAGACTTCTTTTTTTCAAAACTCCACAGGTATGAAAGTGCTTCTGTGGTAAGGCAGGGTGCATTCAGCTTTGAAAATCCCAGCCAAAGGGTTCCAACAGCTCTGTGGCTGAGAAATGTATTTTTAAATTCACTGAGCCAAAAGTATTATTTACTGGATTGTGAAACTCTGATTCAGAGGAAAGAAAAAGCAATCTGGAACATTACCTAGCTTTCACTGTTAGTCAGGTTAGCAAATGCCTGATTGTCACACACCATGGTTATTACATTAGTTGGATGCAAGCTAATTGATTGGAAAGTGCACACTTTATTTGACATTAGAGGATTTGATCATTCCAGTTGGACCTACCTACTGAAGTGAACCATTCCACAGCAAATGAAAAAAATTCTAATTATGTGTAAAAAGAAAAGGGAAAAATAAAAAGACAGCAAAAATAAACAGGAACAAGTAATGCTCTATATCTTGAAGAAACAGGACACTATGTCATGTTTTAATATTATTTGTGAGGCCTTTGTTTAACTCCCAGCTTCTGTCAATCCCTTGGATTCTTTCCCATCACAATATTGCAAAACTAATCGTGTGCTGCTGACCATGAGGCCAAGCTTGGGGCTTGTTCTGGCTGATGTCCTCATGTGAGGCAGTGGGGACAGACCCACAACCAGCCCTGCATCAGCTGGGAGGTTTCAGAGTTGCTGTTCCAAGATGCAACACTCCAACTCAACAGGATGTGGCTGCAGAGCTGTGCTCTGCCAGCCTGCCCACCTGCACTGGCTGAAGCTGCAGAAATTCTCTCTATCCACCTCCCTGAGGGCTATTCCTTCTTTTCCTAGAAATAGAGCAGTAGGCATCCAAAGAGGCTGATGAAGAGGTCAGGCACACCAGCAGGGTCTCTCCTGAGCCCACTGTCCCCTGTACCCACAGGTCTGTCCATAAAGCCAGAAAAGTTTGCAGTGAAGGTGCATCCCCACATGGCTCTACCAAGGCAGGCAGGGCTCAGGCACCACTGCAAAGGCACTTTTCCTACCTGAGCAGGGGCTGCTCTGCTGCCATGAGCTGTATGTGAACCTCAGCTAGTAGGTCCAGCCACAATAAAACACAGCAGAAAAGGTGAGCTGCCCTAACAACTTCTCAATTTAACCATCACAAATGCAAAGGTGAACGTTAACCAAGAAAGAGCATCCTTATGTTATCATGCCACTAACAAGCATCAGAGAGGACCATGGATGTGCTTCTCCTGGCTGTTTCTAGCAATGCTCCTTGTTAAACAATGCCAGGCAAGTAGCCAAACTGATGTAAGAGATTAGCAGCTGGTCCAGAAAGCTGTGAGGGGTCAGATACTTACCAAAACAAGGGATATTTCATTTACTGCTGCTTCTGCCACTTGTATGTGTGTGGAACCACTCTGGGACTTGTATGGCTTCACCCTGAGGCACAACCAAACATCCCCTTTCCTCCACCAGAATAAATCATACAATCATAAATCCACGGGGCTTTTACATGGGGAATCCCAAACCTCACTCTCCTCTCCAGTACTTATACTGGCCAGGTTATTGCCATCCAACCCTGGCAATCTTCACTGCATTTATGTAGCACAGATGAGCCATTAGGGCCCAGGGAGAAGGAGGCTCTCCCTGTGACTGGCAGGGACTGCAGTGCCATCAGTGCCAGAGCTCCAGCCACCCACACCTGCACACAGCCTCAGCCCAGCCCCTGGTAAGCCCCTTCCACCCCGTGCTGAGCAGCTTCAGGACCAAAGGGAACATGATGTGACAGTGAAAGCAGAGTGGATCTGTGTGGGTGCCACAGCACAAACACCCTTGGTATGCACCAAGGGCTGGCACAGGCTCAAGCTCTGCTGGCTGGGGAACAAGCTCTAACACAGGGTGCACTGCTGTGCTCTTGCTCACTGTGGAAGCTGAAGGTAACCTAGATCCCCTTCTGGTGGCCACAAGGAGGGCTGGCAGCAGAGCTGTGAGTTCAGTCTGTTCTCCTGCATCCCCATTCCCTACAGGACCCCCTTCTCAGGGGAGGCTGACACTCCTGAGAACAAAGGTTTGCACTGTACAATTTGCCTGTTTACTGAAACACAGGCAGTGTCTTCCAGATATTGCTAGTCCCAGGTAAACTGAAATGTAGGAAATACTGGAAAGATCGACTGCATACTATTCTGGAACAAAATGATGCAAACCTGAAAGAAAAACTTCTTGTCCTGAGGTTGATGTCCTAACCAGGACATACATTTCCTTGATATAAAACCAAAGTTCATCGAGTCAGAAGCCATCAGGACTAATAAATTACAACTCCTTAGTCAGTCTCTCAAGAACATACCTTGAACTCTTTGCAGCCTGGGTTTGGAAAATGTCATTGGTAAATTCAGAGGAATGTAGTGCTCATGATTGCAAATAGTTTGAAGAAATTCAAACTTGTATTCAACCAGCAGCTGAGATTTAAAAAAAGACAAACACAAACAGTGTTTTTAGTTTGACCCATTTTCTTCCAGTTCAATACACTTGTTGCACAAGGACTGAAGAATCTAATAAATAGCATCTGATGAAACTCCCTAATAATTGGCAAATTCTTGTAAGGTTCTCCCTAAGTGTCAATGCACACAGGTGTCACTGGGGACTTCTTTGCCTTTTTCATCCAGGCTATTAACCACTCTTTCCTTTCATTCTGACTCTTTACATTACTTTAAAGAACATCTGGGTACAGGTTCTTGGTGCAGACAAAGAAGTCTCTGCCTCTAAAAGACTCTGCAGGAACAGAGTCTAAAAGGCCTCCAAGACTTGTACAAAATAATCACTACAAAGCTTTGATTGATGTAGATATGTACAGTTGCAAACAGCTTTTCAAGAAACCTACTGCTTACCTTAGGATCTTTTGGGCTGAATCCAGAAATGTAATCATTGATCAAGTTAAAAACAAATCCTCTGTCCATAAAAGTCAAACAACGCTGGAGAAAAAATAGCAACAGGTGACCAACCATTAAAAGTAAAAGCAATCATCCTAAATCCCCTCCATACCACTGTCCTGCCAGTAGCCAGATTTCATCCTCTGGGTTGCTGCTGACTTTCCAAAATATACATGATCCTGTTTCTCTGAAATCACTTGGATGATCTTACTTAAGTCTCCAGTGGACAACAGAAATATTTAAAATGAGACTATATGTATTTCAGGTTCCAAACAGTTGCTAGGTATGCCTGAAAACCCTCAGGTAACAGACAGAGTTACTGTTTTGGAAAGAGAAGGTTTCTTTCCTAGGAGACCTTACACCCTCAAGAGTTTTTACATCTGTAAAAACCAAAGACAAGATAAATTAAAACCACATTTATTTGCTTGCTCCACATTTCTCATTGTCTATTTTTTTTTCCCCCTTTTTGTTTTTTTCCCCTCTGATAAAATCTTGGGAGACGAAAAGAAACTGCTGACCTTCAGGAAGTTAGCCAAGCTAAAGTTGACATTCCTGGACTCTTCAGGGATCTCATTGTAGCGGATGGTTACGTGAGGAATGATGGCAAGCAGCAGCGAGTGCAGGGCGTGCTGGTAGGACTCAGGGAACCTCTGGCCCCTGGGCAGCTGAAACCAAGAGCACATCCCAGCTCAGTGCTGCAAACCAGCAGCTGGGGAGAACTGAGCACAGGCACGAGTTCTTTAGCATTTGTTTTTGTTGCTTCCTAATGAAACAGTGACCAAAGAAAGTATTGCCTGCAACTGCAGAAGGTAGTAACAGAAAAGGAGGCTGCACAAGCCATAAGGACTTCTGGAATTTTTAAATTACTACTGAGAGGGAAAGGGTGGAAAAGGGAAAAGTAAAGTGAAAAAGAAAGTTAAACTGTTCAGCTTGGCAGGTTTTTTTGTTGTTGTTTGGTTGGTTTTGGGTTTTTTTGTAATAGAGAGTCACATAGCTTTTCAGAAAAGATTTTGGAGGAGTGAGAGCTCTGTAATGCAGCATTGACCGAATTCTTTTTACCTTGATTTTGTTTTCTTCCAGTAAGTACATTGCCATGGACTTTGCCAATGCTTCAAAGAAAAACCACGAGTACTAAAATGAACAAAGAATACTGTTAACTTTTCTCAGCAGGATTGAACACGACTGATATTCCCAGACTATGTGGGGAAGCACCTATGTGGGAGGGAGAGCTCACATCTAATAGCTTTTCGTAAGCACTGCTTGGCTTGAATAGATGCCTTTGCTACCCAGAGATGTCCTGCCAGCTTTAGGGTGGGAATGGATTTAGCCCCTCTGCACCCCAGTGCACCCTGCCAAGAACCGGAAGAGCTCAGGGTGCAAGCCCTGCAAAGGCTCAGAGAGGCAGAAACTCAGTTTGCCTCCCATGAGTCACCCTTCAGGTGTGGCTTGAGTAAAACAGGTGAAACTGGCAGAATGAACAGCCTTTTGTTGTCCCCTGCCATGGGCCCAAACAGAGGCTCTCTGCAAGAATTCATCTCTGTTTTAAGGGGAGAACCTCAAGGATGTGGATGCAAGGAGTAGCCCTGGCATCTTTGCAGTGGGTTTAGATGGGGGTAAGTGTTGGGCCTTATGCCAGACCCCCTTTCCTTCCCCTCTACCCCTGGCAGCCAAGTACTGCCCAAACTTCACCTTGAGTAGCTTATTGATGGCTAGGAAATCCGCTGACTGCTTCAGGATGGTGGCCATGGAGAGCACCAGGATTTCATGGGTCATCTTGGCCTGTTTGGCACTGGGTTTCTCAGCTCTAAAGACGTACTGAGGCAAGAACAGCAGTGTCAGCATGTGCCTGCTCCCAGCAGGGAGCCTCGAGGGGCACTGTGTCGTGACTGACCTTTATGAAGGAGCGCAGGTAGTGGTCTAGGCCTTCTTCATGGCACTTGGACACGATGTGCAGAAGAACCCTGGGGAGAAATGTGGTTTGTGTTCAGCACGCAACACAAGGGCAAGTTCCTCTGCCTCACAAGAGCAGACAACACGTGTGTCCCATCCTGCTCAACCCCAAAAGCCTCTCTACTGGCACGGCCTCATTTGCAGAGCGACAGTTCTTGCAGGCCAGCACCTGCACCATCCTTGCACAAAGCACTCAGGTCAGTGCCCAAAGCTGCTTCTCCACCTCTGTGCTGGCCCAGGGATCACTAAGACAAGCTGACTTTTAACACTCAAGGCTCCTTACATGAGGAGGTGAGATAGAACATTGTCCATCATTGTTATAATCTGAAACCTCCTTGCACCCCTGGAATTTATTCATTCTGGAAGTCTCCATTTTTTTCTTTTACTTTCTTTATATCATATGCTCCTTGTTACATGCATATTTTGGGCTAATTTTGGATTACTGGATTATTTGGGGCTGTTGCCTTGCAGTGTGGGAAGGTCAAGCAGATCCTGAAGAACATGCCAGCCCTCTGGACTCACTCCCAGGCAGCTGATCAAGGCAGCAAGAGCCTGTTTTCCCCAGCCACTACTGGGGATTTACATTCCACTCCCAGCCAGAGGGAACAACAAACTATTGCATGTTGTCACAGAACCCACAGGCCAAACCACAAGGAGTTTACGAACCATTTATCAGATAAAGTGGGGTTTAAATTGCACTATGAAATTGAGATGAGAAAAGAGATGTTGCTAAACAGAAAGCTACTGACAAACTGGAAGGCATCAGGCCAAGCTTTAATAAAAATCTCTGGAAATGAAGGTGGGAGCTGGTAACCCAACAGGTACCTGGGGTCACCTGTTCCCCTCTCCTCACCCTCTGGTGCTTCAAACAGAGTGAGATTACAGCACTCCACAAAGGAGAAGTTCTCATGACCCATATCATATGGTGCAGGACTGTGACAGCAAGAGGCACCACATCCCTGGGGACCAGGGCTGAGCCTCCAGTTCCATGGGAGCAGGATACTTCTGGTACATGGATGCACACACTGCACTGGGACCAGATGATGACATTGAGGGGGGAGCACAGCTGGAGCTGGGAGCCAGCACAGCTGGAGCTGCAGCACACCACACCCTGCCCCAGGGCACTGGGAGCAGTCCTGACACCAGGGACTGGTGTGCTGGGATGAGACATTGCTCCCCACATCTGCTGCCTGCAGCTGGGACACGCCTGGGCACTCTGCAGCCTTTTGATACAACCATAACTCAGCTCCCAGAGCCACCAAACCCTTTGTCTTTTGAGAAACAACCCAGGAGTATTTTAAAAGTACCACGTTTTTCCTCACACAACTCCCAGGACAAAAGCCCCACAATGTCCCCATGCCACCCACATGACCCAGGGGAAGACAGCAGCAGGGGACAGCCAGTGTTGTCACTTAGCAGCCTGTGCTGGGAAACCAGACCCTGCCTTGCACTGCCATTTGTGGCTTTGCATTTGTCACTGGATGGTTCACCCAACACTCACATGGTGCAGTTGACAGCTACTTCATCCTCCTGCGTCACGTTTGTGAGGACTCTAAATAGTTGCATAAGAATTACAGGTAGAAACTGAATCATTACTTGGATCTCCATGGCGTGCAAACACTAAAACAAATGTTCAGAACACAGACACTTTTAGTTCAACATGTTGCAGATGTTAAACATTTACAGTCTGCAGGCATTTCTGTGGCAATGGGACAAAGGCTTCAGGGTGTGAAATGCTTCAGCCCACTGGAGGACAGCGCAACTTGGACCCATAGCAGGACTTGCTACCTCCTTCCAGCTGACAGATCCCAGCTGCAAGCCTTCAGGGAGCAACATAAATCACTCATAGCAGGTATTAATCCTCCTCTCAGATGTGTCCAGCTAGCTATGACTTAATTAGAGGTCACATTTGATTTGAAAAGACCAGAATTTAAGGCTAAAGTTTTGGTCTCAAGTCTTCCCATCACTTGTGCCAGTTTTTTGAAGTCCCATTTCCACAAATGCCTTTGGAGCATGAAAAACTGCTACCCCATGACTTTCAGAGAGTCTTTTCTTTTCAAAGAGCCTAGCTTGCTGTCAAAAATGCAGTTTAAGGCACTTGGTGAAGGTCAGGATTGTCTCACGCATACACTCTCCACCAATTTCATAAAGCTCTTGTGTCTGAAGCACATTATATGAGTCTAGTGAAGACAGCATGTTTCATTTTCAGATTTCAAACCTGAAAATCTAATGAAAGGCTTTTAAATCTGTATCTAGCTATTTAAATTACTGAAATTATTGAGGTGGTGGTGGTTAAGAATCCCTCACTTGTGGTTTGCACATACCTATCTCCCTGACTGCAGGCTGCAGTGAGGGTGCTGGGGCTCAGCAGGACAGGGACCTGGCAAAATGCTCACAACACAGCCACTGGGATTTTAGTGCTTGACTTCATAACCTGCTATTATTTCTATTTCTTAAAATATTTATACATTCTCTGGTACACATTAAGTAACCCTGTGGTGATACATCCCCACCACTGGAAGTAGAGCTGTTGCTACAGCAGCATTCTCAAAAACAGGCAGTTGTGGAAGGAAACAGTAAATAGCCAAGAATAATATTCCCTGCAGAAGTCCTTGCTGGACCTGCTCCAAAGCCCTTACTCATGCCGCAGTGATTACCAAAAAGCTGGGTCTAGGTCATAGGTCACCTCTGCTCAAATTTAACTGGCTGATAATCTCACGTATCTTTTTCACCCTGAAAAAACACTCTTGTTTCAAACGGGCTTCCAGAAAACAAGGAATTGTGCTACAGTTTAAAGGGCTGAATCAAACCTAGAGCAGCAAGGGAGGAGTGTGTGAGTCCACCAGGAGAGAGCTTTGCCATGAGCATGGCAGAACAATGCTGACTGCTTGTTTTATCCCTTGTGGAAGGCAGAGGGAAGCAGCACACAGAAAATCGTCTGACAAGATAAAATGAATGTAGGGACATGAAAAAAACCCATTTCATTTAAATACTAGCCCATCTGATAGGATAAAGGAAAAGTAAGGGTACTCCGCAATGCACTGCCCCCAGCAAGGGTGTGTTCCCACTGGGCAGGGTTCTGGGTATTTGCTGACAGTCTCTAAAAAGACAAATGCAGCCCAGGGACAGGCACTGCTCACCTTTAGGTATTTAACAAGCTCTCCGGGCACTTCCTTAGCTCCCGCCTGAACCAGCTGGCAGTAGTGGAAGAACTTGTGCAAGTGCATGTCCTGGAAGAGACAAACAAGTTCAATTCAGAAGCCTCAACATTTGTCAGCCCCTACTTCACTGCTGGCACTTGGAAATCTGGTCACTTACCTGCAGCAGTGGGCCATGTCCCCAGCAAACCCCATGTCCCTGCCAGTGGCACTTTTGATCCCCAGCTGCCACCTCCCAAGACTGCTCTCTGTCTTTTCCAACATACCCACCCACTGCTCAGCCTCTGGCTCACAACTGACCTCAATATTAAGCACAAAACTTCCAGCACTGTTAAAATTCTCCTGTGGTTGTACTACCCTGAGTCCCATTCCCAACCAACACTGGCCTGGAGAAACAAAAGCCTTCTCAACAGCTGCACCTCACAGAAACTGCCTCACCACCTGCATCACCAGCCTCCTACTGTCCATCTGAGGCAAACTCTCCTTCCCATTATTCTTCCTCTTCCTGCAAGGTTAGATTTAATTACTGGGTTATTTAACTCTGAAAAACATCTGGAAATGTAATGTGGTGGGAAGCACAACTACTATGCTGCTCTCAGTGCTACACAGAATCAGTAAACCTTCAAAACAGAATTAGATGCTGAAAGCCATTTGCTCTGAATGTAAATGTAGCTGATGACACACAGCCACAAGCATTCCCCCAGGAGCAGTCCTGACAGGATGTGCCCTAAAGAATGGGGATCTTTGCTGCACATCCCATTAAACTTAGGAAAGTCCTCCACTACCATAAGACAGCAAAACACACTAGGATTTTGTAAAACACCCTCAACTGCTTTCAAAGGGAAACCAGGACTGCTTTCTTGTGTCTGAAATTGCCAGAGAACTTTTAAAAAGAAAAAAAATAATAAAAAGTCTAATACTAGCTTGGACTCAATGATCATAGAGGTCTTTTCAGCATTAATGATTCTACAGTTTGGGGAAACCTCTCACATTCACCAGTTCACTCTTTTGCATCATTGAAGCAGGTAATTTGCACAAATGTTTCCTTGGTCCTGCCAGTTACAGTGCAACTGACCAAGGAAACATCAGCCTCTCCCTAGGCTCATTCAGTCACACAATTATCTCAACCCATCCAGCCAAGGGGCAGATCCCTGCAAGCAATCCCAGCTATGCTGCTTCCAAAGTATCTCACTGCTGCTTTGCAAACCAGGTACCAGGGCCCTCTTTCCCACATCACCTATGGCTTAGCTGTAGTAGAGACACAGCAGTCTCTTCCTTTGCATTTGTGCTGGGAGATTTTAAGGTGTTTGACTTACCTGGGTGTAAATGGTTGAGTCCAAATGGATTCTGATTTTAAACAGTGGCTTTGCTCCATCCACCCACTTTGCATCCATGCTGGGCTGCTGTGAACAGACAACATCCATGTGGTGAGGAGGCGGCTCTGGGCAGACACCTGGTCAGAAGGTGGGGTGGAGGAAGGGGTTCACCCCCAGCACGAACACCACCTTCCCTGTGACAACATGCACACAGACCATGGGCTCACTCTCCTGCTCTGTGCCATCTGCAACAGCCCAGCCCACCACAGAAGTACCCTCTGCAACCTGCACAAGCAGAGGACGTGGAATTAAAGTGTCCTGTCTCCCATCCCTACGAACTCTGAGCTTTGGAGGTGCCCTGCAGTAGAGATCTTTCCAGCGGACAAAGCACCGAGAGAAACCCAGAGTTCACAGTGGTGACAAAAGCTCAACTTCCCTCTTCCTTTTCCATTCAGGCCCATTCTAAATGGGAGGCCTTCCTACCTTCCGAGAGTCCGTGTCCCCGAGCCCCAGGTACCCCGGGGGGAGGTTGGATGACACCGGCAGATGCCGCTCCAGGGTGACAATCCGCCCGTCCCTCAGCAGCGGCGCCCAGGCGAATCCCACTGCAGAGGCAACCACGGCAGCGGAGTCAGCAGACACACGGTGGCACATGCTCAGCTCAAAAGAGAGCCCTGTCTCACCCTGGGGAAGTCCAAACCTGCAGCTGTGCAAGTGGCTTCAGCAAGGGGTCAACCACGTCAGTGTCATTAAAGCACCTTTTACCTGGTGAACAGAATTCAGACGCAGCACAGGCCAGGAGTGGGTGTGAGGGGCAGGAATAGTGGGTGAGCCATGGCTGTGCACCATGAGGGTCCTTTGAGGACTGGATGAAGGGAGAGGCTTCCCAACCAGTGGGACCCAGGTGCGCACATGCCTCATGTTGGTAGGATCAGCCCCTGAGACCCTGATCTTGCAGCAACTTTTTGCCTGACAACAGCACATTTGTGCAA
Source organism: Hylia prasina (assembly GCA_013397195.1). Taxonomy (NCBI): domain Eukaryota; kingdom Metazoa; phylum Chordata; class Aves; order Passeriformes; family Sylviidae; genus Hylia; species Hylia prasina. The sequence continues at coordinate 125,777 of VYXD01011925.1, forward strand.
GTCGGGTCAGGAACACACAGAAAGAATTGTCAGACTGCAGCAAAAATTGGAGCTTTAATATAAACTAAAAACATTGCATCTATTCCATTTTAGACCTACAATTTTGTATTAGGTTGCTTTTAGAAAACAAAATTCAGATAGGTTGGTATGTTAATCACATTTTTTCATGTCCCTACATTTGCTTTATCTTGGCCTTTTACACTCCAACAGAAGTTATTTAAACATTGAACATACCTTGAGTTTCAACGGTGTCTTGTTTTTTCGATGTTGCCTTTGTATTAATTTCACAGCTGACATGATAGAAGGTGAAAAGCAAATGATGCTTTTGATGGAGGTGAATTGGAAGCTCAATTTTAATCTAAAATGATATCATGATAGATCAGACTGTATTTTTAGTTGTGGAGTAATATTTTAGTTCTATTTAATTTCACAAATGTTATATTGTATGCAGTTACACAAGACACATTCTTACCCATCTTAAATATCTCCTAACATTTTCATCACATTTGCAGCATTAGTTATAAATGGGGGTGTGTGATTAGAGCGCACAAAGCGTGACAGTAAAGACAGCAGAAAACAAACTGACATTAAAAATTGACAAAGGCTCTGGCTTTGCTGAGCCCCCCTTCTGCTGAGGCAAAGGGCTGATGATTATCTTTGCCCGTATTTCACACAACCCTGGAAAAAGAGGTATCCTGAAAAGCCCCTTGGCATTGTAGCATCCAGGAAAATCTGCTGTTTCCCACATTTTGCCTTTACCTCATCATAGAACTCCGGGCTCTGGTTGTGGTGCAGCACGGCAGCGTACGCATTTGTGGTCAGCAGAGGGCCCCCAGGTTTGCCATATATGCACTGAAAACACAAAGGAAGAGCTGAATTTGGGGTCCTGCCACCCTAAATCAGCTGGCCAAATTAAACCAGTGATCATGGAAACTCAGTGCTTTTCTCCTGCCCTGCTCAGCCTGGCTGGGGCAGAACACCCAGCAGTGGCCAAATGGCAGCCCCGTAATAGGTAATGTTAACCCACCTTCAATGGCCTGGCATCAGCTTCATCTGAATCCCTGAACTCAACACAGACAGCAATATTCCTTGCCTGAAATGGGGGAGAACAGGAGGATGAGCAGCAGCATCACCCCAAGCCACACCAGGTCACTGCCCAGGTCACTCACCTTTGCAAACACCTTCTGGTTCTCATACTTCAAGTGCAAGGGGTAGACATAGAGATGGTTTTTGTAGACTGTGTAGGGGTAACAGTATTTTGCAACTTCTGGGACAAGCTCCTCCACTTCAACTGCAATGTCCTCACTGCCCTTCTCAAAAGGTTTTATAGGAATATAAGAAGCTGTGAAACAATCTGGAAGAATAAGAACAGAAAAAATTACGTCCACTAGAAAAGCCTTTTGGACAGGAGATTAGCCTATGTAACCCGTGACAAAAAAGTCCATGGAATGACACTGAACACATCACAAGTCCTTTCTTTGCTTCAGTTTCTTTAAATGCAAGGTAAAGAATCAGAAACACTGACCATGTTTGTAAAGCCCTACAATGTTATGGATCAAAAATGTCCAGTGAGATTGGTGCAAAAGCAGGCAGCTGGCTTCCTTTGGATTTAGGATGTGATGGCTAAACTGTAAAGCAGATCAATCCCTCAGGCAAATCTCTGCACTTGGACCACATCTCCTCCATGGTACGCATCAGAAAGATGTACAAGTCCGTGGTTGTGCTGAATTACTCATTTCTCATTGCAGCCACGAGATATTCTTAATGAAAAAGCAACCCCCCCGCTAGAAGCATTAATTAACTCCTGAGGCTCAGACCATCAGCACTTATGTTAAGATCCAAGATCCTTACTTGTGAAGTCTAGTGGGATGTCTTTGATGAT
>VYXD01011930.1:1113-27510 GCA_013397195.1 Hylia prasina
CCCGTTGTGTTTGGGGGGGTCTGTGCTGTGACCCCCCTTGTGTTTGGGGGGGCTGCGGTGTGACCCCCGTTGTGTGTCCCTAAGCGGTGGTGGCATGTCCTGGTTTGGGGGTGGGATGGGGCATGTCTGGGCTTGTTTGGGGGTGGCCGGGGGACGATGTGCCATCGCCCGGGGTGGGTTAGGGCTGTGGAGGTCCCCAGGGCAGGGCACTCCTTGTGTCCCCGGGGCAGGGGGCTGTTGTGTCCCCAAGGATGGTGGGCTAAGGGCCGTGGCGTGTCCCCTGGGGACACTGGGCTGGGGTCCCTGCTGTGTCCCCTGGGGACACTGGGCTGGGGTCCCTGCTGTGTCCCTTGGTGACCCTGGGCTGGGGTCCCTGGTGTGTCCCCTGGTGACCCTGGGCTGGGGTCCCTGCTGTGTCCCCTGGGGACACTGGGCTGGGGTCCCTGCTGTGTCCCCTGGGCACACTGGGCTGGGGTCCCTGCTGTGTCCCCTGGGATGCAGGGACAGGCTCTGTGGTGCATCCCTGGGAGCACCAGGCATTGCTGTGCCCAGGCTGTGGGAAGGCCGTGGGGTGTCCGTGGGGATATAGGGATTTATGGGGGTATCGGGGTCTGGGGTTGTGCAGGGTCGTGTGCCCAGGGCAAGGGTCTCCCGAGGGACAGTGGGTCAGGCAGGGGGTGGCAGTTTCTGGAGGTTGTTGTTGTGATGGCCATCCTTGTTTTTGCCCCATCTTTCTCTTGCTGTGGCAGCACTTGGATTTGTAAGTCCTCCCTCACTTCCCCATCGACAGCACAGCACGGCGTGCTTGGCCTTTGCTTTAGGAACAAGCTCGCACCTCCCAAAAATGTCTGCACGTGGACATACTGCACAAACCAGCCTGTGTGATGGGCTGGGCATGCAGGGCTCCCAGGAAAGGGTATCCCAAAGGCCCCGTGTTCCATGGGGAGCTGCAGGATGTGGGTGCCGAAGGCAGGAGCAGCACAAGCTCCTTGTGTTTCCTCAGTGTTGGGCTTCTCCCATGTTTGAAAAGGCTCAAGACACCCAAGCTCTTTGGAAAAGGCCCGGTGTGATGCTGTTTTTGGGGTTTTCCTGCTGAAATACTCCCCTTGGGTCTCCCTTATCTCACCAGAACCCCGTTGTACGTTTGCAGGGCCTCAGCACTTGGCAGCAATGGCAAAGCCTCAGAGCAAGGATTCCGGGCTGAAGGAGAAGTTCAGGAACCTCCTGGGGCTGGGAACATCCCGGGGAAGTTCAAAGTCATCAGAGGGCAAGCAGACAGAGTTTATCATCACTGCAGAAATACTCAAGGTGTGAGAACTGAGTGGAGTGAAGGTGGAGTAGTGCCTGGGGTACCTGAGCTGAGGGGATCAGGAGGGCTTGCTCCTTTTCTAGGTTTTTTGGCATTCAGTTCCTCTCCACCATTCCCTCTCCTGATCTCCCAACTCCTTCTCTCATCTCTTGGGTGTAGAACTCACCTACTCTGCAGCTCCAGCACTGGAGTTATTCACTCTGAATACTTTGGAGATACTTGTTATGTTGGATTACAGAGTATTTCCCTGTCCCCTCTTTTTTTATAGGCTGAGCTTGATGAAGTTTCTGTGGTGGCAGTTTCCACAAGCTGGGAACTGTTTCTGTTTTATGAAAACCTTACGGTTCTGTGGAAATGAAAAATAAAATAATTGATTCCAGTAATTGGTACCACAAGTCTGTAAGCAGAGTAGTTGGCACACAAGGAGGAAAATACAAAAAAAGGGGAGAAGGAGACCAGAATTCCTTCTCCCCTTGGAGAAATGGGTAAGTGTTTCTGGTAAGATAAACTGTTCACTTATTTCTCCATTTCTTTCCAGGAACTGAGCATAGAGTGTGGATTGAGTAACAGGATACGAGCAATCAGTCAAATTTGTGAAGTGGCAAAAACCAAAAAAATTGAAGAGGTGAGTTCCAAAGTGTTCAGTGAGTTTTGGAAGGATGGACATTTAAGCAGCTGCTCTCAAACTATCATAGGAGACTCTTGGTGTTTAGCAAGCTTTTTTAAAATGGGTGATACCAGAGCCTGCTTTGTGCTGTAAAAGGAAATTAGTCTGCCCAACCTTCCAGCTCTGGAGCAGAGGGGATGGATCTGTTGGGCTTCCTGGACCTTCCTGGAAGGAGAATGCTGGGGATATTCAGGACAGCTCATGGGGGATGATGTTTAGAGAGGTTTCCTTATCTCCTCCTGGCTTGTTAATAAGCAGCCCCCAACTGGTTTTGAACTCATCTTGTAGCTGGGTGAAGGCTTCTGCACAAATATCCACTTGAAGTGAGTGTGGAATGAGGAATTCCAGTTCCTGGGGTGTAGGGCTGGATTTGGTGTCTGCTGGGCTTGACCTCAGTGTACAACCAGGTGGGTGAGTGTCCCTCGGAGCAGAGAACTCAGGACGTGAAACCATAATTCATCGTGAGCTGCTGCCAGGAGATCCCAGGAGGAGCTGAGCTTCCCTGCCTCATGCTTTTTGTTGTGGTTGTTGGTTTTGTTCCTGCTCCCAGCACGCCGTGGAGGCCGTGTGGAAGGTGGTGGCTGACATGCTGCAGCCGGAGCGTCCCGCCGAGGCCAGGCACGCCGTGCTTCACCTGCTCAAGTCCATCGTCCAGGGACAGGTGACAACAGCCCCACGGGGCAGGGAAACACCCACCTAAGCTGGGCTTCGTGCAGGGAAAAGCACCAGCGAGCTCTTCTCTGCAAATGTTCATATTTGTCATTTTGGCTGTGTCTCATAAATGAGAAGAGGAAGCATTTTAATTTTAAGTCTTAGCTGGACCTCGTAGCAAAACTTCTCATACAACTCATAGAAAGCTGTTCTGGTTTGGACTAATGCTCTTGAGAAAGAGGAAATACTTTGGGTTAAGTTCAGCATAATTCAGCAGATTTTACGTGGTCTTTGCCCAGAGCTTCTAGTCCCAGTTTGCAGCTGGTTTTGATGTCTCAGGTATGCAGGGGGTTCTCTGTGAGGCACTTTTAGCCTGGCCAAGTTCAGCACACGACGAATTCTTCAGATTTCCCAACGTGTTGCACAAACATGGGGCTGAATCAGCCCAAAGTTGTTGTTTTCAGTGTTTTGAGAAAGCAGGGGTGGATGCTTATGAAGGGAGTAGGCATTGATTCAACAGAAACATAATTTCAAGCTTGAAGATTACTGAGGTAGACCTCGATAATATCCAGGCCTTAACCCCTTCCCTTTTTTTATTTCAAGGGTGAGAGATTAGGGATCCTCAGAGCCCATTTTTTTAAGGTCATTAAGGATTATCCCTCCAATGAAGACTTGCATGAACGACTTGAAGTGTTCAAGGCTCTGACAGAGAACGGCCGATACATCACCTACCTAGAGGAGGAGCTGGGTGAGTGTTGTCCCAGCCCCTCTTCAATTCGGGCATAAATCAAGGCAGAGACATCCAGTGATAACAGAAAAGGGTAGTGCTGTCACTCCTGGGTAGAAGGTGTATTGTAACAGGGTTTTTTCCCTTCTTCAGCTGATTTTGTGCTGCAGTGGATGGATGTTGGGTTGACTTCTGAGTTCCTCCTGGTTTTGGTGAACCTGGTGAAATTCAATAGCTGCTATCTGGAAGACTACGTAGCTGACATGGTCCAGTAAGTTGGGGTTTTTTTTAACTCCTGCCTGCTTATCCCTGGTAAATTACAGAGGAAGTTGCAGATCAATAGGCAGACAACTGAGATATTTTTTGTCCCCATCTGGGTGTGTTTCATCCCAGGTAATTTCTGACAAATATTTGATGTTCAGTTCTTGCGGTGTTCAGTTCTGTTTTAGTTCAACTAAATGTGCTTTTCCCATTCCATGGAGTGGACCTGTTTGCTTTGCTTAGTCTCACAAGGGTCTGTACTGTTGCATTACCTAAGCTGCATTTAAGTCTCCCCTTAACTGTATAAAAGAGGTTTTAGGAGCTCAGTGTCCCTTGGGGTGTCACCAACATTGCCATAGGAAGGGCAGTGAGGAGTTAAATAACATGGCAATTAACCTGACTCTTTATAATTTGCCTAAAATCATGTGGAGCAAACAATTCTAATTAAATGTTCTTTCTTAACAGCAAGATCTGCCTCTTGTGCATTCAGACTTCATCATCTGTGGACATAGAGGTCAGTGATCTGAGTTTCTTTCAGTACTGCAGAACTCTTTGAAGTTCTTTGAAACTGTAACTTTTACAAACAAAAGCCGATCATCAGACTCTGGGTTTATTCTCGTCTTTCAAGAGAGCTGATGCAACATTATGTTATTCTATAAATCTCATGCACCATTAATTTATTCCAAAGCAAACAGAGCATTAATCAATTTGATAAGTGAATCGACAATGCTTTTTAAAAAGAAAAAAAACACCCAAAATATCTTCATGCCCTTCGACTTCCAGAAGATTTCCTTGGTGTGCCAGGTGAGGATTGGACCTGGTTGATTCTGAGGGAAGTGCACAACCATTTTTTGTCTTTCCCAAAGATTTCCTTGCAAGTCCTGGATGCAGTTGTTTGTTACAACTGCCTGCCCTCGGAGAACCTGCCCGTGTTCATCATCACCCTGTGCCGCACCATCAACGTGAAGGAGCTCTGTGAGCCCTGCTGGAAGGTCAGAACCCCTGCTTGCTGCCATGAATCCACTCCTGGGTGAAGTGTCAGACAGACCTGTGCACATCGGCCACCACTCTCAGCTTTGAAGAGCAAATTAAAAATCCTTTAAGTGTTGAGGGATCAATGTCTCATTAGTGCAAGTCATGTCACGTCCATGGGGTTCTGCCCTGGTTTCAGCTGCTGTGACAGGATTCTGTCCTGGATTTATGAAGGCAGGACACATTCACTCCAGCAGCATGGCCAGTTAAATCCATGTTTGGGCTACTGAGTGTTGTAACAGTTGGGGATTGAGGTTTTCTCTCTGAATTTGCAGCTCATGCGCAACCTCTTGGGAACTCACCTGGGACACAGTGCCATCTACAACATGTGCAGGATCATGGAAGACAGGTAAAGGAGGAGGATCCAACAAATCCAAGGAATTCAGTAGGGTCCCAGTGAGATAGATGGGCAGTCACCAACCTCAGGAGGACAAGCTGAAGGTTCTGGTGCTTAGAAATAAATCCCCTTTCTAGTTATGCTGCTGAAGTGCTCATTTGGGGCATTTCTGAATTCAATTTCCCTCTGTTTAAAGTTGTGGTGAATGATTTTCTGCTTTTCATGTTTGTCCATTGCTGTGCAAGGCCCTGATGTGTAACAGCTGGGAATTCCTGTTGGGACAGTGCATATTCCTATTGACTTTGTATGTTGAAATAACTGTGGCATGGTCTGAATCTTCCCTTCCCCCTGTCCTTAGATCCTACATGGCAGATGCAGCCCTGCTGAGAGGAGCTGTGTTCTTTGTTGGGATGGCTCTGTGGGGGGCTCATCGCCTCAATTCCCTCAGGAACTCCCCGACTTCAGTGCTGCCTTCATTCCTCAAGGTAGGCTGGGATGCTGGGGAGACTTTTTAATCAGCTGGACAAATTTAGACTGAAAACTTGGCCCCCAAAGAGGTCTTTGTAGATCTCTTTGTAGCTCTACACCAAAGAGATCTTTGTAGGCCCAGAGAATGAGAGGGAGAAATAGTGTGTGGGGTGAAAATGGTAAAAAAAGTAAAACAGGATTTATGTGTGTAGCTGAGGCCTCCTCCTCGAATATCTTTGGTCAGAAGAGCAAAGTCTTAATCCTTTCCAGCAAATACCTACATTGTGGGTACTTTAGCTTAAAAAATAAAATACAAAGCAACAACTTTCACTCTTCCCAGTGGGTAGTACAAAAAGTGAGGGAGGGCGTCTTCAGGGACGGCCTCAGAGCTCTCAAAATTTCCTCATCTGAGTACCTCCAGCAGGAATTACTGGCTTTAATCCCCTTGTTTGCCTGTAGGATGGGGCTGTGTCTGCCATCTGAGCTACAGCTGCTCGCAGGAGAGCAGGACTGCCTTTGGGAGAGTGGCTCAGTGCTGTGCCCTTTGTGTGCAGAGACTCGAATGGCTTTATCTCGGGCCTCCAGGCTGATTTCCTAATTAACAAGGCGTGTTGCATTTGAGTGCAGAGGGTTTCTGGGCTCTGCTCCCCCTCTGCTCTGACTGAAGTGCTTTGGGTTCCAGGCCATGACCTGTCCCAACGCGGTCGTGTCCTACGAGATCGTTCTGTCCGTCACGCGCCTGATCAAGAAATACGGGAAGGAGCTGCAGGCTGTGACCTGGGACATCCTCCTGGACATCATGGAGAGGCTGCTGCAGCAGCTGCAGGTGGGTCTTGGGCCCGCCTGGCTGTGCCTTCAGTCCCAAGGCCTTGCCATAAATTGTTTTGCAAATGGAGCTGTTTGTGCACTGTGAGGAAGTTGAAGCTGAGAAAGGCTTAGCCCAGTTATCACTGCTGTGGTTCTCTTGAGTTTTGCTGTTTGTATTTAAAATTAGCACTTTTTGGCAGGGTGGAAGTGTTTCAGGATTGGTTTTTGTAGGCGTGGCTGGCTTTTCCGGCTAGCCCTGCCGCCACCTGCTACAGACGCTACGAGCTGGCAGTGCGAGGCTCGCAGCCCACGCAGGTTCTTCGACCAGCAGCAGTGGGATCGCAGACCACGGCGCAGTAAGAAGGCAGGGCTCTATCCAGGTGTTAAAGGAGAAGGTTTATTGAGGGCAGGGTGTCCGGGACTGGACCGGGGGAGAAACCTGGACAGAACCAGGGTCTCAGAGGCTCTGCACTGGTTTTTGAAGGGAGGTGGGTACAGTGGGTTCAACCAATAGGATAACAGAGCGGGTGGGGAGTAACAGGTGACAGTCACTTGGGGAACAAATGAGTAAAGGAGTGGGGAGGAGATTCTGGGTCCCAGCCAATCCCTCGACGCTCTCCCTGGAACTTTCTAGAGAACAGGGAGAGGCCTGGATGGGATTGACAAGGCCCAGGGGCAGGGTTTACAAAACTGACAGGTGGGAGGGAATGGGGGAACCCAAGTAGGGGAAAACCAAGGGGGTACATAGAACGAACCACTTTACATTACAATATAGAAAAAACAACAAAATAAACCACCACAGGTTTTGTCTCTTTTCAGGTTCTGGAGAGCCAAGAGCTGAAGTCCATTGTGCATGATCTTCTGACCACAGTAGAAGAACTCTGTGACCAGAATGATTTTCATGGCTCTGAAGAGAGATTTTTTGAGCTGGTGGAAAGATGTGCTGATCAGAGACCAGTAAGGCTTTGGTTTTGACCTCCTTTTGGGTCTCTTCTGTTACAGCTAAAATTTGAGAGTCCTAAAATAGGAAATGGTCAGAAAATCCCAGCAAGGACTTCCATGAGCCTTATTCCCATGGGGTTGGGGGAATGGATTTGTTACGTTTGCTTATTCACTAAAAACATTTCTTGATCTTTCCATAAAAGGAATCTTCTGTGTTAAACCTGATAACATACAGAGCTCAGTCCATCCACCCTGCCAAAGATGGCTGGATCCACAACCTGCAGCTCTTAATGGAAAGGTTCTTCAGGTAGGAAATCATAACTTTGGAAACTTCTTACTTTTAAGAGGCACTTCAAGTGTTTCTTGCCACCTTGTCATGTTAGGTAATTCTGTTTTCTGAAGTTCTAACGTTCTGAAGTTCTAAGTTAGTAAATGGCTGCTAAGAAGTGTGGTAGTCCCAGGGCACAGCACATGAAAGGACTTATTTATCAGAAGAAAAGCTTTCCACTGAGTTCTTCATGCTGCTTTTTTCTTCTTCTCTTTCTTTCCATTCAATACTATTCCAATTAACTTTGGCAGTTGTGTTCCACTCCACAGCACTTTGTAGTTCTGACACCAAACAAGATTTTCCTGTTAAGCATTAGGACTGCATATGGTTATGCAGTATTCCAGTTATCTGGTTTTGAGTTGGTGCTCCCTGAGGGATTCTGTGCTCTGAAACATCAACACAGAGCAATAACAAACTGCTGTCTCCTCTGTGAAATGCTGCCAAAGAGCAGCTCTTCCTCAGTGCCATGTGTTTGGTTTTAAATTTGCTCACCAGAGCACTTGTTCTTCTGACATGTGCTTCCTAGTTTGGATTGGAAATGGGAAAGCTGCAATTACAGGTCTGCAGAAGGAGTAAAAGCTGAATTGGGATTTGAATTTCCAATTGTTCTTGAATCTGATTTCAGATGTAGGGACATTAAGTGAGGACTCAGCTGACCTCTCACAGTTACTGTTCCAACTCTGAAAAAAATTCTTATTTTCCTTTAGTTTTACTTTTCCCCCTTCCTTAAATATCAACAACTCTACTTATTTTTTTTCACTTTGGACTTGCTTTCCCTGTTTTAGGAACGAGAGCCGTAGTGCTGTTAGGATTAAAGTTCTGGATGTGCTGTCCTTTGTGCTGAGCATCAACAGACAGTTCTATGAGGTGGGTGTTTGCCTGGGGGTCCCAGCTGAGCTCTCAGGTGGGTGGGGAAGCCTTTGGTGAGGCACATTTTCCTGGAGGCTCTGCCCCTGGGGAAGGCACAGCCCTGAGCTCTAAATCTCACCCACACAGACCTGTTTCTTTGGGGTGCTTGTGGGGGGCTTTGCCATTATTTGTCCTCAGCTGGATACAGGAATGTGCAACTTTCCGTGGGAGCTGCTGGGTTGTGAGCACAGACCTGGTTGTGTCTTGGCTTCCCTGTTTTAAGGCCATCAGTTCCATGTCCATTTTGTTTTGGGAGAATTGACAGGCAATGTGAAAGGTGCAGAGCTGATTTAAAAGCTTTGTAAAAGGATGGGGGCTGGACATACTGAGCAGTGACTGCTCTTGGTGCTTGCACTTTAACTGCTGTGAGAGAGGAGTCAGGGAAGAGCTCCAGGGATATCTTGAGCTCCTGAGGGTGTGCCCAAAGTGTCAGAGGGCAGGAAGGGGCAGAGATACTCCCTGGATTCCTTCAAGATTTGTGAAAACATGAAGCTGTTGGTGTTTCCTGTCTCTCTCAAAAAACCAAGGCCTAGAAAGCCCTTGTCTGTTTGAGCTTGGGCTGTCTAATCTGTAGGACAGACAAAACCCAAAGCACTGAAAAGTCCAATAAAAGTCACAAATATCTGAAGGGATGGCAGACAGAAATACCTGTTGGATGGAAGAGGAGATGAAGGAATGAAACAGTGGAGGAAGAAGCCTGGTACCAGAATAGCTGAGTTCTTTTGTTTGCAGTTCTTTCTGTTACATGCTGAATGTCTGACAGCTTAGGAAGGTCTGTCCTCTTGCAGGAAGAGCTGATAAACCTGGTGGTGATCTCCCAGCTGGCTCACATCCCAGAGGATAAGGACCATCAGGTCCGAAAATTGGCCACTCAGCTGCTGGTGGACCTGGCTGAAGGCTGCAACACTCATCACTTCAACAGCCTGCTGGACATAATAGAAAAGGTGAATAAAACCCCCAGGGCTGGCAGCTCTTCCAGCAGGGGTGACTTCCTGAGGCTTCCCTCACCTTCCAGAATGGAAACAAAGAAAGGGTGTGCTGCAGGTTTAAACCATGTGCTGCTTTTCCCTTCCAAAGGTGGCTGCACACTCTCTGTCATCTCCTTCAGAGCTGGAAGAGAGGGACTTGCTGTCATATTCAGCTTCTCTGGAGGATGTCAAGACAGCAGTTCTTGGGCTCCTGATAATTCTTCAGGTAGATGCTGCAGAGCATTAAACTCACATTGTTCATAATAGTCTTCTGCTGGACTTGGCTTTTTAGATAATTCTTCTCCCACTATTAAATATTCTGACTTTTGTTTAACTATTTTATATTTTAACTCTTGTTTTGGTCAGTCCTTTGATTTTGAGCCACCGTGGGACTGTTTGCTAAGTGTAGCTCCCTTTGTACAACCCAGATGAGCACATTTTCCTGTGTGGAGGGCGGATGTGGCCATAAATTAGCAGAAAGGAGGACTTCATAACCATGAACAGATTTAATAAACCTGTTGTGTTTGGGCAGCAAGTCCTGGGCTGTAGTGAGGAGCAGCCAGAGCTGCTCTGGAGTCTTGGCAGAGATTCCTTCCAGAGCCCCCTGTTCACGTGACATTGAGGAGGAGGTTTTTGCTGCATTTCTGCTGGAAGTGGCAGTGCAGCCCCAGGTCTGTGACAGAGCCCTGGGCTGGGCTGTGTTTCTGTGCCTGCAGACCAAGCTGTACAGTTTGCCCTCCAGCCATGCCACGCGCGTCTACGAGATGCTGATCCAGCACGTCCAGCGCCACTACATCTACTCCTACAGCCTCCCTGTGGCCAGCAGCATCAGGCTGCAGGTAGGGGCAGCTCCCAGGGCCACAGCTGCACAAACCCCTGGGATTTCTGGCTGCCAGGTGGGGACTGGGTGCTCTGGAGCTTGCAAGAGGTAGAATTAAATGTTTCCTGGCTCGCGCGGGTGTGTAAACGCAGTGCGACGCCAGCAGTGATGCCTCCTGCAGAACAAGCCATGGCATCTCTTAAAAATCCTTGTGCCCCTGGAAGAATATCATGTGGGGGTAGGAGAGTATTGCAGTGGCTCGGGGTTTGAGTGACTCCAATGTCTTCCCTGTTCCAGGTGTTTGATTTCCTGCTGATGCTCCGAGCTGACTCCCTGCACCGCCCCGGCCTTTCCAACAAGGATGGAGCAGTGAGGTTCAGCCCCTACTGCCTGTGTGATTTTGTGTAGGTTTCTCACTGTCTTAAGCAAGAGAATCACACGGTGGTTTGGGTTGGAAGGGATCCTACAGCTCATCCAGTGCCACCCCTGCCATGGGCAGGGACACCTTCCACTGTCTCAGGTTGCTCCAAGCCCCTCCCAACCTGGACTTGGACACTTCTTAATTTATTTGTTATTTTTAGAAGCTGTTTTCCAAATTAAATTGTGTTTTCACTGAGCTTAATGTTCCATCAGTAGCAATCTGCAGTTTTTCTAAATCTTCCAAATCCTAGACCACTCTGTAGTTATAGCCCAGGATTGTCTGAACCAGTAACTCACTGGTGAAGTGTTCTTACAAATCACTTACCTGCAGAGCTCTCAATCTCAGACGTGAAATTCAAGTTCCTGCTCACAAAACTTCCCCAAAAAATGTGCAATTTTTTTGCCTCAAACCAGTTCCACATTGAATTTTAATTTGATGATTTGTACAAATCTGACTAGTTTTAATTTTGTAGCTTGTCTAAAGTTGTGTAACGCACCCCAAAATATGCCTTTCTAAATTAGATTGAAAAATCCTTCACTTGATGAAATTGGCTCATTGCTGTGTGTCTGCTGGGCAATCCTGTGCTTTTCTCAATTGAAGATGCAGATTATATTGTTCAGTCTTTAACCTGGCTCCCAAATGTGGTAATGCTGCTCACATGAATAAGCTGTAAAAATGACACGTGTTTTTCTCCCTGTCTGCGTTGCAGAGAGGCAGAGAAAAGGGCTTCTGAGAAAAAGCCCCCTGGCACCTTGTCCCCACCTTCAGGCAGCCCCAGTGTGCCTTCCCAAGGTGCCACCATCCGGGTGGGACACCTGCCCTACTCCATGGTCTTTGGGGTCCTCCTGCAGTGCTTGAAGCAGGTATGTCCCCCCCTGGCATCTGTGTGTCCCCTCCCTGGCATCTCTGTGTCCCCTCCCGGCATCTCTGTGTCCCCTCCCTGGCATCTCTGTGTGTCCCCTCCCTGGCATCTCTGTGTCCCCTCCTGGCATCTTTCTGTCCCCTCCCGGCATCTTTCTGTCCACTCCTGGCACCAGCTGCCTGGGGAATTCCAGCTCGGAGTAGCTCAATAAAGCAATTTCTGCTCCTCCTGCTCAAAATCTGGGTGTGACTGTGCAGCTTCGCAGCCACCAGTGGGAGCAGCAGTCCAGCTCTTCAGAAAGTAAGCACAGCTTTCATTGCACTGCTTCAGAGCAGGCAAGGGCAAGAGCTGTGCCTGTTAAACAAGATCCAAGAAGCCATCCTGTTTGTGAAAGGGCATTTGGAATTAAAACCTCTCCCACTGCAAGTCCATGAGGTGTTTTGAGAGTTTGTGAATGTTTCATCACCAGTGAACTGTAAATAGAAATTGTTCCTGAGTGTGGCATTGGACACGGTTCTGTGCTGAGGGCTTGGCCTGCTCTGGGAGTTAATTGGTGCTGGTGCTTAGGAGAATTGAATTCTGGCTGTCTGATCTCAGCATAATTTCTCTTCCAGTTTGTGGTGCCAGTATTGCACCTAGAGCTGGGCGACAGACAGGGAGAAACTTGTGACAGCTAAATGCCACTTCTTTTTCTCTATCAACCATGACAAGACCTACATCTGCCTAGGAAATGACACATTGTCTGCAATTTGATTCATCTTCCTTCCAAACTCAAGTGAAATCACGCAAAAATTTCCAACCTTAACATTTTCTATCTTTTCAGGAGACAGACTGGAAGGTGCTGAAGTTGGTTCTCAACAAACTGCCCGAATCCCTCCGCTATAAAGTGCTATTTTTAACTTCTCCTTGCAACATCGACCAGCTGGCCTCTGCACTGAGCTACATGGTAATGCCACTGAGGCACAGTCCCCAGCTGCTTGGCTTGCTTGGGAATTGCTTGGAGGGGATTTTTGGGTGGTTTTTTTCTTGTCTTCAGGCAGATATTTTAAAGATTAGCAGGCTGGTGGTCAATCCTCACTCACCCTCTCTTTTGTGAGGGCTCTTCTGGGTAGAGAATAGGTAATAATGAGTGTTCTTAATGCATGTATATGAATATATGTGTATATATTAAGGTCAGGGGGAGCTGTGGGCAGAAGTGCAGGGTGTTTTGGTGAGAGGTGCCCTGACTGGCTGTGTGATGTGTCAGCTCACAGACAAGAAGACCACGGACAGGCTCCACGGGACCCCCGAAGGCTTTTCCCGCACGGATTTGCACCTGGCTGTGGTCCCCGTGCTGACAGCACTCATCTCTTACCACCATTACCTGGACAAAGCCAAGCAGGTATGGGGGAGAGAGGAGGCTGTAGGGAGGGCAGAGCCTGTAGAGCATTGTTTAGCCTGTGGGCTGCTTAGGAGACAGAAGTGCAAGATGACACTGACCTTTGTTGTTGGGAAATGCTGCATCTGCTGAATTTGGGGGGGAAAAACTTTGCTGACCCCATGTAGGATTAACTGTGGGTTCACTCCCCACCTGTCCCCCCTCACAGGTCACTGAGTGACTTTACCCTCTGCAGGAAGACCTTTATAAACACAAAATTTCTGTTAAATAAGAAACTTAAAGTCTCGGCTACCTGCTTGATTCGAGCTCCCTGATAAGAGCTTGGCCTGGGGCATCTGCAGCATCATTTACAGCTCAGTGCTAGCACTCAGCTGTGTCACACAGGCCTTGCAGCAGGGGTACCTTGCAGGGGTGCTGCCAGGAGTCAGGAGGGGGTGCCTCAGGGTGTTCCTTGGCGTGCTGAGTGTCTGTGTGCTCTCCCCAGCGTGAGATCGTGTACTGCCTGGAGCACGGGCTCATCTACCGCTGCGCCAACCAGTGCGTGGTGGCACTGTCCGTCTGCAGCGTGGAGATGCCCGACATCATCATCAAGGCACTGCCCGTCCTCATTGTCAAACTCACCCACATTTCTGCCACGGCCAACATGGCAATCCCTCTCCTGGAATTTCTGTCAAGTAAGGCCGTGACGTTCCTCTTTACGGTAGTTTTTGTGTGGAATGTGGGGGGTTTGGTGGTGTTGGTCGTGTGGAATGGGCTGTGATGCCCTTGCTGGGGTTATAAATGTTTGATCACCTCGTTTGTTGCAAGTTTTCTGTATGAAGCTCTTGCACTGAAGAGGGGGACACACTCTGTGTGGTGCAGCCATATGGAAACACAAGCTGCCTTCTTCTCCTTGCGCGACGTGACTTTAACTCCCATGTCGCTGATCATTCAGAAAAAACCCCGAAATTTAGAAATTAAACTGAGTTCGGATGTTGAAGGGTTGTGTTGAGGGCTCACCTGTGCTGGTTTTGCTGTTGGACTGTTGCAGCTCTGGCCAGGCTGCCTCACCTGTACCGGAACTTCGCGGCAGAGCAGTACGCCAGCGTCTTCGCCATCTCCCTGCCCTACACAAACCCCTCCAAGTAAGGCCACAGCAAGGTGCTTCTCTCTCATCTGTGAAACTGAAAGCTTGGAAAGCCTTTTTCTGTACTTTTTGGCTCAGGGTTATTCATAGGATGTTGCTCGTTCTGGTGTCTCCAGGCTTTTCCTGAAGGGATACCGCTGCCCTGGGAGGGTGGGCAGGCCCTGGCACAGGGTGCCCAGAGAAGCTGTGGCTGCCCCTGGATCCCTGGGAGTGTCCAAGGCCAGGCTGGATAGGGTTTGGAGCAACCTGGGATAGTGGAAGGTGGAACTGGATGATCCCTAAGATCCCTTCCCACCCAAATCATCCTGTAATTCCACGATGCAATTCTAGGACATCATCACCTTGGACAAAAACCTGTTTTCCTGGAGCAGGAATTTTGAAGGGTTTTTTTTCCCCTTTACACTTCGGGTGGGTCAAGGCCCAGTTCTGTGTGTCAGGTGGAGCTGTGCACACTGAGCTGTGGTTTCTGCTGTTTGCAGGTTTAACCAGTACATCGTTTGCCTGGCCCACCACGTGATTGCCATGTGGTTCATCCGCTGCCGCCTGCCCTTCCGCAAGGACTTTGTCCCCTACATCACCAAGGTAATGGCACTGCCCCATCCAGAGCACTCAGGAGAACTGACAGCTTAAGAGAGATCTTGAAAGGTTCTGTTTGAAGCCAGCAGAATTCTGGTTTTCTTGTCAGCATCTCTGTGAGCTTTCCTGCTTTGGCCCCCGGTTGCAGACTCGGGGTTGTTCACGTTGTCACCTCTTGTCCCCACGGCAGGGCCTGCGCTCCAACGTGCTCCTGTCCTTCGATGACACCCCAGAGAAGGACAGCTTCAGGGCTCGCAGCACCAGCCTCAATGAGAGGCCAAAGAGGTAAATTCTGCTCGACCCCAGCAGGGTTTGGTGCTCCCTGCTCTCGTGCTCACGCCCTTCCCTGCGTTTCCCTGAAGGAGCCTGGGTGAGGTGATCCCAAACTGGCAGTGCAGTAAGCAAGCAAAGTAAACCTCTTTAGGTCAAAGAGAGCTGAGCTTGGGGAGAAGCTGGGATCCAGGCAGGCTGACAGCCTGGTGGGGCAGCACTGCCTGTCCTGCAGGCACTGGGGGCCTTTTTGGTGCTCACTTCTGAAAATCAACAGTTGTGTCAGGTTGGGATGTGTCAGTACAGTGATAGCAGGGAGAACAGAAGAGGGTAATGCCAGAGAGAACAGAACCCCATGTTCATATGGACTGTGTGAGCTCCTTTTGATGATTGATCTGTAACGAGTCATTTTCAGATGATTGCCAGAGAAGTAGTTATGATCAATGACCTGGATAAATTAGATAAATGGATAAATGTGTTTTTCCATGGTGTTCCCAGTCAGGTCAGTGCACTGGCTGGCACACAGCTGTGTTCTGTCTGTCTGTAAGTCCTGATCCCTTTTTTTTTTTGGGAATTTTGAAGCCATCATAACAGTTTTAAGCAAAGCCTGCAGAAGTCAGAGCGTTTCTTGCCAGCAATCATTGAAAGTAACATTTGCCAGGGGAGGAGGATATTCCTTGGAAGGCATTCAGGGTTTCTCCAACATCCTTTTACCTGCAGGGATCACCTAAACTGGTTCACTTAACTTGCTTCAGTGTTGTGAGCAGTGAGCACACGGTGGCACCTGAGCCCTGGGGAAAGTGCCTCTACTTCACCTGCAAGGCTGCAGCAGAGTCTTGCAATGCAGAAACACCATCCCTGCCCTGCTGCTGCAGCTGTAAAAACCTTGTGTTGTGTTTCATCTCTCCCATCTCCTCCTCTTTCATCCAGAAACTTGGAAGAGAAGCCTTTTGACACTCATCTCTCCAATTAGAATTCCAACTAATCTTTTTTTTCTTTTTTCCCCTTAAAAAAACCTGTTAAAATCTACCAGGTTGGAATACTACTGTCTCTAAAGGCTTATGCTGGATCACTTTCCACAGAAATCTCTGCTGAGGAGTGTGGCTGTCCTCAGGCAGTGCCCAAAGCACTGGAATGGCAGGATGCCACAGCCTCTGGGTCTGGCTGAGCTTGGATTCTGGCCAGGGCACAGAGGAATGGCCCAGAGCAGATTCCAGTTTCCTTTCCTGAGAAGCTTCTGGGCTTGGTTTTCACCCCTGAAGCCCAAAGGATGTGTCCTGCCCTAGCTGAGTGCTGGGTGCTCCAAGGGGTAACAATCCCAGCAGTTCCCAGGGCTGCTGGATGTCCTGATGTTGGTGATGATCCCCGGGCATGAGCCTGTGCTCTCTGCAGCACTTGAGGCCAAAAGTCATCTGGGAGAGGCTGTTGGGAGAAGGACAAAGAAATTCTGGTCCTTCTGGGTGGCAGTCTGAGGTGTAGGAGCTCAGCGAGAAGAGGATGGCAAATAAATTGTGTTTAGGAACAGCCAGAAGGGTTAAATTAGTGCCTGCATTTTGTCCCTGGGGATGGGAGCTGCTGGACCAACTGTTCTGCCCAAATTAGCCCCGAGCCTGGCCTGCATCTCAGTGACTAATTAAAGTGCCTCTTGGATTTTAATTGCTGCCATCTCCCACGTGTGCCTGGCACTTGGCAGTGTGAACAGTACTTTCCTTTCTGTGCCAGCTCAGAGCCCAGGGGGTGCCCTGGGGCAGGGGTGAGGCAGCTGGGGTGGCACAGGAGCATCCCCAGGGCTGTTTGTTGGCTCTGCAGTGTGGCAGGGCCTGGAACAGGGGGCTCACTGGTCCCCAGAGCTAAGGGGCACCTCTGGAAGGCCCTGGGTGTGTTGTGACTGAGGGCAAGCTCAGCTTTGGGCCAGGCTTAGTGGGGACAGAGATGGGTGACAAGGTCCCTGTCTCTTACTCAAAACTGCTGCGACCTGGTCCAGGTAAAGCATTTTAGGATCTGTGGAAGCCCTCAGGTGTTGAGTCATGGTGAGTTGGTGCAACACAAGAGGGGGTTGGACTCCTCAGCCTCGAGGAATTTGTGCCCAGGGAGCCCTCAGGTGCCCTTGCCTTTGCTGAACAGCCCAGTATTCCAACTCTCATTTCAACCAGTTTTTTTCTTTTTAACTTGTACTAATTTCATTTGTTTTGTAGCACATTTAAAATCTTGTTTTCAAAATGTGGTGTGTCTTTTTAATGCTTTCAGCTCTGCTTGTTTGTGTGTTTTAATTTTTTTTTTGTTTCCCTTTTTTTTTTTTTTTTTGGCATTTATTTTATTTTCCATCACCCTCCGGAATCCCCCAATATTGACCCTGTGACTGTGACCTTTCAACCTACATCCCTACAATGGTTTCCTCCCTTCTGTGACCTCTTTTGGGGCTTGGTGCTTCTCCACATAGTAGTTTAAGACTAGCCAAAAATGCAAAGCAAGGCTTGAATAACTCTCCTCCAGTGAAAGAGCTGAAAGAACCCTCTGCAGTTGATGCCTTCCGATCCCGCAGCATCAGTGTGTCTGAACATGTGGTCCGCAGGTAGAGGCACTTTGGATGGGGGCAAATCCAAGAGCAACTGGGCCCTTGGAGGTTCTGCTGCCAGGGTGGGAGGAGGCAGGGTGGATTTGCATGTGGGATGCTTGCATGACTCGGTAATCCCATCAAAAACCGGCCTCGGCCGCAAGGAGAAGGTTTTGGGAAAGGATCCCGAGGTTTCCCAAGGCCACCAAGGTCACACCCCGGCTGGCTGTGGTCACTTTGCCACGTTCTCTGGTGCTTTAGCAGTGAAAGATTCTATTTTCAAAGTCAAGGTGGTGAAGGGGGAAAAAAAACCCAACCAACCAACAAAAAATCCCACGCACAAAAAAAGGAAAAAGGTTGCATTCTGCACAAGTGAGAATCCTGGGTACAACTCACTAAAACTTGAGCCTCCCAAGCAGGGATTTGCTTCAGGAGAGGCTTTGGAAGCTCTGCAAAATTATGGAGAGCCCTCCTTCCAGTCTAGGAGGAATAGTTCTGGCCTCAGTTTAGGATTTGTTCTTCTGAAGGAGCTGATGAAGTGTCCTGGTCTCCAGAAGGATGCCAGGAAAAACCTGGATTTGCCTTTCCAGAGAGCAGTGAGGGGTGTGCTCAGCCCATACGAATTGTTGCTTTCACAAGGAAGGGAAACCAGATTTGATTGCAGAGATTGATTTGATTGATTGACAGGTTTTGATGGCAAGCATTGATCTGCTCTAATGAAAGATGTGAAACAACTGATGCCAGTTTTTAAAACGTGTTTCTGGATCACTTCCCTTGAGTGTTAAACTCCCAAACCTGAAGATTTGTGCCTTAACCTGTAGGATTGCTGTCAATGGAACTTGATTTGGGTTTTTTTAATTACTATTTTTGGCTCTATATGGTGTTTGGGGGAGAGAGGCTGAAGTGACTGAATTGCAATTACAGTTCTGACACTTCATGTTATGGGAGAGACCCTTCCCTGGGAGGATGGAGGGCCCTGGCACAGGTGCCCAGAGCAGCTGTGGCTGCCCCTGGATCCCTGGCATTGTCCCAGGCCAGGCTGGACAGGGGTTGGAGCAGCCTGGGATGGTGGAAGGTGTCCCTGCCCAGGAGAGGGAGTGGCACTGGGTGGGATTTAAGGTCCCTTCCACCCCAAACCCTTCCAGGATTCTCTGATTTGCCCATTAACCATGAGGTGATTTTCTTCTCTTGCATTTCTATGTAAATGGTAGCAACGAAAAGTTCAGATAATTGCCCTTAATGAAGCCAAAGAAGTTGCCACATGATAAAACTTCTGGCTGTACCTCAGCTTAGTCTGTATTACAATGACATAAGGAATTGTCTTTATAAAATACTGCAGTCCACTGAAGAACAGAAATGGTTTTAAATTGCTTTGATTTGAAGGCAGACCTCCTCTCTCTTCTTGTGCCAATTTCCTGTTCAGAGTGCAATTTTTTTTCCTGTTTCAAGTTCAATTAGGTTTTATGTAGCTATTGAATTTGGAGGGGGAAAAACCAATACACGGAACAGATGCAACAGAGAAAAAAGCAAACCACAGGATTATAAAGTGAAGTCTGGAGTGCCCCAGTTTCTGGCTCATGGGCAACCTGCTGCCTGGGAAGCTGGTGCTGGTCATGGGATGCTTGTCCTCAGCATAGATCAGGAACTCAAAGCTGCCACTCACTCCTTGCTTGGTGCACTTGCCCATGGGCCACCAACACCAGAGAGTCTCTCCAGAGAAAATCCACTTCCTGCAAAGACTGGGAAGCACAACGCAAGGCTGATCCCAAAATCTGTTTCCCAAGGCCTGGGTTTGATGGCTGGCACGTGCATGCACAGCAGGGTCTGCATCCCACCCAGCGTGGGGACAGGGACGTGGTGCCCCCTGATCCGTCACCCGGGCGCTTTCTCTTCCAGCCGCATCCAAACGTCCATCACCAGCTCCAGCCTGGGCTCTGCCGATGAAAACTCCATGGCTCAGGCTGATGACAACTTGAAAAACCTGCACCTGGAGCTGACAGAGACCTGCCTGGACATGATGGCTCGATACGTCTTCTCCAACTTCACCGCCGTGCCCAAGAGGTCAGTCGGGGAGCAGGGCCGGGATTCAGCTTCATGTTCTCTTCATTTGTGGAAAAATGTTGGGATTCTGGCAGGCTTAGCCAGTGAAGCCTTTCCTCACTGATAAAATCTTGGCTAAAAAGGAGGTGAGATGGGGAAGACTGGAGATGGGAAGGCTGTGGGGAGGCCTTAGAGCCCCTTCCTGTGCCTAAAGGGGCTCCAGGAGAGCTGGAGAGGGACTTAGGACAAGGGGTGGAGGGGCAGGACACAGGGAATGGCTCCCCACTGCCAGAGGGGTGGGATATTGGGAAGGATTTTTTTCCTGTGAGGTTGGTGAGACCCTGGAATGGATTTCCCAGAGGATGCCCCATCCCTGGATGTGTTCCGGGCCAGTTGAATGGGGCTTGGAGCAGCCTGGGATGGTGGAAGGTGTCCCTGCCCATGGCAGGGGGTGGAACTGGATGGATCTAAAGGTTCCCCCCAACCCAAACCATTCTTTGGTTCTGTCAAATCCTGATGGATCACGGGGACTTTGGCAGCCAAGGGGGGTGGCACAAATGCTGTGTAAAGGAGGAGAGCAGGCAGCACCTCCTGCATGGTTAATGGCACCAGCTCTGTTCTCTGCCTGCTGAGGAATCTTCATCCCAAATGTGCTCCCAGGTCTCCCGTGGGTGAGTTTCTGCTGGCTGGAGGAAGGACCAAGACGTGGCTGGTTGGTAACAAGCTGGTGACCATCACTACAAGTGTTGGAACAGGGACAAGGTCCCTGCTTGGCCTGGACTCTGGAGAGTTCCAGAGCGCCCCAGAATCAAGGTAGGTGTTGCTCCCATTTCTAGAAATCTCCACCAAACAAAGTCACCTAAACCACTGCTACATCTTTGTGGTTTTGCCTCTTGGCATAAGAGGAATGTTAGATTTGTCCAGCACGGCTGATTCCTCCCTCAACATCACCAATATCTCCTTTCCTCCAGCTCAGACCCTGTTTTGCAAGTGAGACAGACCAAGGAGGCTCCAGCCAAGCTGGAATCCCAGGCTGGGCAGCAGGTTTGCAGGAGCTCCCGCAGCAGGGTCCGATCCATGTCGGGTGAGTTCCCTTCCTGGGCCCTGCCTGCCACACCTTGAAGGTCCAGGTGCCTCCTGTGTCTGAGCTGGTCTGAGGTCTGGAGCTGCCTGGTGTTCAGTGAGGGGCAGGTGGCAGGAGCTGTTGGCTTCAGGTGTGGTGGGGCTCGTCCTGCTTCCCTCTCTTTGCAGGAGAGCTTTGGTGAGCGCATAAATTGGTTTGTAAGGAACACATGCAGCATCAGATTCTCTTTGTGGTTTAAGCCCAGCTAAACCCCACCCAGGTGCTCACTTTGTCCCCCATGGGGGGATGGAGGAGAGAATTGGAAGGGGAGAAGTAAGAATATTTGTGGATTGAGAGAAAAGCGGTTTAATAATTAAAACAAAATAATACTAACAATAATAATTGTGATGACAAGGGAAATAAAACCAGGACATGTGTGTGTGCGGCCACTAGAAGAGCTTAAACCCTCATTCCTGAGATATTTTTGGGGCTAACTAAGCGTGGCTCTCCCTTGGGTTGTGTCTGTCCCACCAGGTGGTCATGCCTTACGTGTTGGTGCCTTAGACGGCTCAGCCTCCCATTTTCCCAGTGGCACAACTTCCCAAGGGACACAGGGCCCTGCTGCTCCTGCAGCCCGCCCGGAGAAGGCCAGTCCTGCTCCACAGACAGCCCTGCAGAAGGAAAAAGCCAACCTGGCTGCCTACGTGCCACTGCTGACCCAGGGCTGGGCAGAGATCCTGGTGCGCAGGCCCACAGGTGGGTACCCGAGTGTGGGTGGGATCCTGCTGAGCAACCAGAGCCCGGGGGAAGGAGAAAAATCCCTATTTAGTTGTGAATGGGTCTGTGTGTGGCTTACATAACATTTACATGCCTTTTGAAACTGTAGAACCATGGGATGGGTTGGGTTGGAAGGGACCTTAAAGCCCATCCAGTGCCAGCCCTGCCATGGCAGGGACACCTCCCACTGTCCCAGGCTGCTCCAAGCCCTGTCCAGCCTGGCCTTGGGCACTGCCAGGGATCCAGGGGCAGCCACAAGTCTGGGCAGCTCAGTTGTGTTTGGCTTTAGGGAAGGAATAGAAACCTGCTCAAGGTCAAAATGCCTGAACACCAGTGTGTTCCACGAGATTAACAGGAATTAGCTGCTTCAACTGAAAGCTGTTTCATGAGAAAATAACTGAGCTGGTGTTCATTAGGACACGTGAGTGTGTTGGATGCCTTTGGGAATCTGCTGTGGCAGTGAGTTACCAGGGATGGGTGTTGAGGAGCTTGGGGTGAAGTGCAGAGCACTGGGAGCAGCTAATTAATCAAGCCATTCTGCAGAGTGAAACGAGAACTTGCTCCCTCTGGATTTTCTTACCTGCAAATTCCCAAACAGTTTGAGCATTTTCAGCAGGAGCTGTAACCTCTGGGAGAGCTGGGGGTACTGACCACTTTATTGTCTGGTGCAGGCAACACGAGCTGGCTGATGAGCCTGGAGAACCCGCTGAGCCCCTTCTCCTCAGACATCAACAACATGCCCCTGCAGGAGCTCTCCAACGCCCTGATGGCTGCAGAACGCTTCAAGGAGCACCGGGAGACAGCTCTGTACAAATCCCTGTCCGTGCCCTCCTCCAGCCTGGCCACGGGCACGGCCAAGCCCTCGCTGCTGCAGCGCTCCAACACAGGTGGGAGCTGCGGGCACAGCTCGGGCTCTGCTCCTCCCTGCAGGGCTTCCAGAGCAGCTGGGAGCACCAGGGGGGGCCAGCAGTGAGACAGGGAATCAGTTCTTGTCCCTAGGAGTGAGAAATTTCCCTTCCTCCTCGCTGCTGCTGGGGGGAGAGGAGCTGGGGGCGGTAACGGAGCCGCTCTGGAGGAGTCGTGCGTTCGGTGTGTTCCCCAAATGAAAATGAACAAAGTCATGGATCTGTTCCCTCTCCCACTTGTTTGGGGCTGATCTGGGCATCCCACTTGTGGATGGATCTTTCCATGCAGTGTTTCCATTTCCATTTGTCTTCAGTTTGGGAGTCTGTGTCGGGCTGCAGGTTCCTGGGGCATGGCCTGTTCCAAACCTTGCCAGCCAGGAGGAGTTGGTTGCCTCTGGCTTTTACAGCAGGATGCAAATCCTCTTGGATTTACCCACCTCTGAAAAGGGCTGTTCAGCCTGCAGTTGAACCACTTGAGTTTCATTTGCTGGCTTGATTTTAACACAGTGGCCAAGGATTTTCACTCTGTTTAATGTGGTGCTAGTTCCTCTTAAAAAGTTGTTAATGCTGGGAGATGGGTGTTGACCAACAGCTGCAATTTTTAAGGCTTCCTGCAGTCCCTGCTGGAGCTCTTATCAGTGATACCCAACAGAGCTGAGGCTCTGAGCACTGCAGGCACCATCAGAACTGAGCAGTGGTTCCAGCAGACCAGGCTTGGCTGGGGAAAAATGGGAGGGATGTTCTGGAAATCTGGTAAAAATGCCAGTTTTCAGCTTTGTTTTAAGCAGGGCAGGGTATGTTTTAGTATTTCAGAGCGTGAAAACACAAAATTGGAGTCAAAATCAAATTATCACCTCTTACAAACAAACAAAAAAAATATTTTCATAAACACTTTTGTGACTTTAAAAATGTGTGGTATGTGGAGCTAAGTGGAGAGCTGAACCCATAACCACCTGAATGCCACTCCTGTGCCAGTCTGAGAGTAATTTTGGCCACATCCTTGTTAACCAGACTTGCTGGAGCTGGCTGGGCAGTGGCTGGAAGAAGTTGTGCTGTCAGACTGTCACGTGCCTGTTCTGCCTCTTTAGGGGTTAAACCTCTGGGAGTCTTTACCCAGATTTTTCAGGCTCCTCTGTGGGTTTAAAAGTGACCTTGTGCAGGTCAGGGAAGGCTCAGCCTGGTTTCCTGTGTGTGCTGGGATATCAGGAAGGGATTTTCTGTTCCTAAGCCTCAAAAAATGCCTTCTGCAAAGGGAGCAGTTGGAGCCTGCACTGTTGGATGTGTTTATTCCTCTTTATTCGTGTTGAGACCTTGTGCCCTTAAAGTATCCCTTTGGCATCTGGTGAGCTTATCCCAGCTTGTTCTTTCCTTTGTTTCATTTATTTATTTGTTTGTTTTAAACTAGGCTCTTGGTTACATTTTAAACTCTTGTGCTTTTTAATTTTTTTATATTTTTTTCATATAGTCTCTCCTTCCTTTTGATGTAGCTGCTCACTTGATTTCCCTTTGCAGTGGCCTCTTTCTCTTCCATGTACCAGTCCAGTTGTCAAGGGAAGTTGCACAGGAGCATATCCTGGGCAGGTATATTTATATATCTTTAAGGAAAAAACCAACCAAACAGTATTGCCATAGAAGAACACCTCTGATTCATAGAAAATGTATCCCTCATCCCTCATTTTCCCCTTCCATGTCTCCTGTCTGTCCCCAGTCTCATCACTCTCAACAAATGGGATCTTGACTAGCATGAAGAAGTCCAAGCCAGATCCAACATCTGCAAGTGCAGATTAAAGTTCCTTAAAGCAACTTTGCTTTTAGCTGGGGCTGGCTTATGAGTCATGAGGCCAGTGTTAAATGACCTGTCAAAACGTGGCTGGATCAATTAATTCTTCATTTGCAGCTTCATTTTCCAATTGGCTTTGTGTTCTGCTCAGTGGGAAAGCTCCCAGCTGTGAGGAGAGCAGCGTGTGCTGCAGGACAGGCTCCCCTTGGAGCTGCTCAGCCCACAGGCATCTGCCACAATCGGGCACAGAAAGATAAAAGCAGCTGATAATATGTATATATTTGGTGTGTGGATAAAGTTCAGCCAGCATGGAGGCTGGCTAAGAGATTGTTAAATAAAAAAGAAATACATTTCAGCGGAAAACCTGCTAAATTCTGCCTTTTAGAGGCTCTGTAATAACCTGAAATCTTTCTCCACTTCAGTGAAATTGATTTCATAATTAAATGAAGTGGAGATCAAATTACAAACCTTATGAGCACAACACCTGCGTTGCTTTGATAACCTGCAATGCTTTGTGATTTTAATTAGAGGGTTCAAATGTCTTTCTGCCTCTTTCCTTCACTGGAAAACTCCCAGCAGAGCAGTGGGGTGTTCTGAGCTGCTGCTGGCTGCTGTCAGAGGCCTCTCAAAGCAGCACAGAGCTGCTGCAGTTCAGTATTTTTCTGTACTTCCCTCTGCTCCTGTTATTCTCTTCCCACCTAAAGAATAATTAGTGCTTGGGTTCTTTCAAAGCACCAGCAGTCTTGGCAGTGCTGTAGGAGGGGAGCTTGGAAGCACTGGGTGTCTGCAGGTGTGTTCTGGCTTGGACAGCTAACCAGATCAGCACGTTGTTTTGGTTCCTTTTGGTTTGTTTTGTATTTTTAGAAGGTTTGTGTGTGCAATGCTAACTCTTAATTGCTTCTTTGAAATAACTTTGGTCCTGCGAGCTGAAATCAATCCAGGAAAAGCTGCTTTAGTGATTTTTTTCTTTGTATTTTTTTTTTAATTTTGCTGATTTTCTTTATATTTTTGTGTGTGCTAATTTTTGGTTTTATTACTATTGTTATTCTTTTGGAAAACAAATCTTGGCCTTTCAGATTGGTCTTCCAGTCCCTTGTGTGCATAATGGGAAGCCTCCTGTTCTCCAGCCTTTTCCTCAGGACAAAAAGCAAGGCCAGGAGGAGCCTTTGGTCAGACTCATCCCCGTGGTCAGTGCCTGGAGCAGATCCAAGGTTAAATCCTCCACGCAGGCAGGGAGCTTTTTTGTCAGTGTGGTTCCACTCCCTGCGTGTCACAGATGCCACCAGTGCCACCCCTGCTCTCGTCCTTCCACACGTTCAGGGCCGAGTCGTGCCTCTAGAGACATTCTAGGGAAGCTGCCAAACTGCGAGGAAATGGCTCCTAGGAAAATTTCTTACCTCCTTGTAGGCCTGAAGGCACGGGAGAGTTGCATTTCAGTGCGAGGAGAGCTCCCTTTGTTGCTGCCTCGCACAGAGCTGATGTCTCCAGTGAGCTTTTACCCCGTGCTTTCCTACACCTCTGTCTGTCCTGGTAACCCACGTCCAAGGTCCCGTTTCCTCATCCCGTGCCCTGCTTGTCCATCAGCAGCAATTGGGGGAAAAAAAAGAAAAACCCAGCTGCCCTTCCTCGGCCCCAGGCAGGCTGCGAGGGTGAGGTGATTTATTCCCTGGGAAAAAGGGAGCCAGGAGTCTGATGTGACAGGGGAAGCCAGGTGCTCCTTCCTCGTGGCCTTCCGTTGAGATCCCGTGGGGAAAAGGCTGGTGCTTGTGAGGAGAGGAGAGGAGGGGGCTGTCCCCGTGTCCCCTCTCCACAGCCCCCGTGCCCGTGTCTCCGTAGAATCCGCCGTGGTGCTGGAGGAGGGCAGCCCGGGGGAGATGGAGCTCAGGGAGGCCGAGTCCCCCGCCGAGTCCCCCGAGAGCGAGGAGGCCGAGACCTCGTGCTCCGAGCCCGTCCTGAGCGAGGAGAGGTTTGCAAAAGCACAGGACTCCTACAGCAGGGTAAGGACAGGCCCAGGGCGAGCAGGGGGATTGTCCCTGAATTCCCTCGTGGCACCCCCAGGAACGGCTCACTGATGGCACTGGGGGGATTAGGGGCAAAATCCCGAATCAGGATTTTGTCAGGGACCTTCGTGCTCCTGCCTGCCCGCCTTTCCTTGGAAGTGTTAGGGTGCCTTGAGCGTTGGTGTTGTCAGCTTTTGTTCTGGCTGTCAGGAAAAGGAAGGAATCCTTTCCTGGGAGGGAGGGGAGGCTCTGGCACAGGGTGCCCAGAGAAGCTGTGGCTGCCCCTGGATCCCTGGGAGCATCCCAGGCTCACCATGGGATGAACTTTACGGTCTATCCCGACCCAAACCATTCCAGGATTCTCTGATTCTGCGAAAACCATTCATCTTTTCTCTTTCTTTTTTTTTTTTTTTTAATTT
>VYXD01011930.1:57807-113203 GCA_013397195.1 Hylia prasina
GAGGGGCTGGCTCTGCCCCCGAGGGGCTGGCACTGCCCCCGAGGGGCTGGCTCTGCCCTGAGGGGCTGGCTCTGCCCTGAGGGGCTGGCACTGCCCCTGAGGGGCTGGCTCTGCCCTGAGGGGCTGGCACTGCCCTGAGGGGCTGGCATTGCCCCCGAGGGGCTGGCACTGCTACTGAGGGGCTGGCACTGCCCCCGAGGGTCTAGCTCTGCCCCCGAGGGGCTGGCACTGCCCCTTCCCTCCCCTGGCATGCCCCATCCTGCCCAGCCCTGCAGCAGGGATGGGGTTTGGAGCCACCTGTGCTACGGGCAGCCTGGAATGCCTGGTCCCCTGGTAAGGGACAAGATGGTCTTCAATGACCTTTCCAACCCAAACCACTCCAGGATTCTCTGATGGTTCTATGGACCTGCCCTCGCTGCTGTCCCAGCAAGGGTCCCCCTGCTCTGGCAGGTTGAGGACAGCTCAAGGACTCCATCAGGGTGGATGGGTGCCTTCGTTCTCTCTGAATTTTTGTGATGTTTAGGAGTTTCTCCTTGGGTGTTTGGGTTCTGTAGCATTTGAAGGGGCTATGAAAAATTCATTATGAAAATAAGAAGGGGGCATAACTCTGCTGGGACTGGGAACAGCACTGACAAAAGCCACAGCTTCTGTACAAGCCCTGCAAAGCCTGGCTTTAGACAGAGGCTCAGCCCTCTGGCAGCTCAGCATCTCAGAAACAAGGGGTCCAAGATAAAATCTGCACAAAGCCTCCTAGGAATTATGGGGAGTTTCATGGGAGCTGGGCAGTTGGGAAATTCACTGTGTGTTTGCCAGTGAGCCCCAGTGAAAGTGCTGGCACTGCCACTGTGTCCTGTGTCTGTCACTTCAGCTTAAAAACAACCACTAGGAGCTGAAATTCCCACCATTCTAAAGAGGAATTGATTCCAGCACTGTTCTGGATGGCTCAAAACATACCAAAGTTACAACCACACCACCCTGACCACGTTTCTGCTGCTGCCCCAGTTTGGTGCCCAGCCCCCTGGAAGGGTCCATCCCCTCCCAGCGTGGCTTCCCGGCACTGCACAAACAGCTCTAATCTCTAGCACGGATCATTTGGGGAATCTGGTTTCCAGAGGCACTTAGTCCTTGGCCCAAGGCTACGGGACATGGGCCAGGCCACTTTTCCAAAGCTGGGCTCACTGTTGCTGTCTCTGCAGCTGGTTGGGAAGGTGGCTCTGGTGGGAACGTCCAGCCCACACGGCAGAGACGGCCCCACTGCTTCGTCTTTTGATTCTTCCCACACACTGTGACTCAGTTTTGGGCACCATCTTCCTTTTCCTGCACTGAAATACCCAGTCCCTTCCACAAGAACTGGCCTGGCCTGGGATATCACCATTCACCTACGTGAGCTGGGAATTTTTAAACTGCCTGCCCACTACCAGGAGTTTGAGAGCTCCACAATTCGGGCACACAAAGCTGCCCATGGTCCAAACCACTGCTGAGCCCAGCCCTGGGGCAGGAGTTTGGGACACCTGTGGGAAGAGCAGCTGGCAATGAGGAGCAGGGGGGGCTGGCAGGTGCTCTCACCTGCACACTCGAAGTGCACCTTGGTCACCAGCGCCCTGAGGGGTCCCTCGGGGGACAGGCGGCAGGACCCCCCCACGGGGGGCTGGTTGGGCAGCAGGTCGATGGAGGCAAAGCCTTCCTCCCCCGTGGTGAGGTCTGTGATGTGCAGGGTGAAGGTGTAGCCCTCTCCATCCCTCAGGGCTCCTTGCCTCAGCACCAGGTTCATCCCCGTGTCGCCGGTGGACGTGGTTGTTTTGTCCAGGATGAGGGACTTGTTCTTAAAGCTGTGAGCTGCCCACCTCTGCAGGGATGGACAGGGAGAAAGACACCAGAGGTTTGGTTTAAAGCTGAAGTTATGTCCTTAAAATGTTTTCGGATTGAGTCTTTTATAAAAAGTAACAGATTTCTAGTGGGAGCGTCTGCCAAATTTGCAGTTGATAATTCAGCTTTAGTCTTGTGTGCTACAGCAACAAGAACTGGAACCTTTCCAAAATGTCTGGTGGGAATATTTCCACTGTGAGATCTCCTTTAGTTTCTGGAATTACATCACCCTCCAACAGAATATTTCATAATACAGAGTACAAAACACAGGAAATAAATGAAGGACTGGTGGAGTCTCCACGGGATACCGTGTTTTATGTGCTTCAAGCTGAACGTGGCCTGGGTGGTTACTGTTAATAGCACAAACCTACAATTGTGATAACAGGAGAAACAGTGAGATAACCAGGCAGAAAATGCCAGGCAAGGACATGGTGGGCTTGCTGGGAGCAACAGGACTTCCACTTCTGAGACCTGCTTCACTCCACAGGCTGCAGTGGAAGCTGGAATTAGAGGAGGGCACAGGAGGAGAGACTGAACCACCTCTGCCTGAACCACCAGAGTAATGGGCAGAATGCCAACCAGCAGGGAGAAAAAACACTTTACAGATCTCTTATAGGGAAAAAAAAAGTGGCTCTTGTGTGGAAAGACCTGGTCACTTTGGCTTAGAGATGACCCACAAGGACTCAGCCAGACCCACCTGCCACTGCTTGTGGCCAGGGATTGCTTCCCCTCCTTGTCTCTACAGCAATTTGGGTCCAGGACTTCACTTCTCTTTCCCTTTCCACCCTGACCCCTCTGCCTGTCCCCTTCTCCCAGAGCCCCCCAAAAGTGAAGCAAAGCCTTGTGACTTTACCCCAAGCTTGGAGTCGTTGTGGCAGTTCTGGCAGGTGCCCTCCAGGTACACGTAGGAGCTCTTGCTGACCTCGTAGACAGACTGAGCCTTGCAGGAAACACACTCCAGGGACACGATGGGGACTCCTCCCCTCTTGATGAACACCTGGGAAGGCAAGAGGCTCCATCAGAAGGTCTGACACCAAAACACAGATGCCTAACAGGGAAGGACACACCCCAGCACCTGGTGCTGCAGGGAGGAATTGCTCTGCACCAGCCCAGTCTGTGCTAAGAAAGAGCAGGAAGGGATTCCCAAAGGATCTGGGCTCAGATTTAAGCTGCATCTCTGCTCTTACACTGCCCAGTTTTGTCACTGGTTTGCAAAAGCTACCCAATGCCAAGCTGGGCCAATCTAGATCATTCTGGGTTGATTTATTTACACTTTTTAACAAGATAAATGACTTCTGAAATGTCCCTGGTGCTGAATTCCCAGCAAACCCTGCTTGTGCTGCCAGCTGGGGATGGAAGAGCCACCTTTTCCAGGGAGCAGCACATTGTTCCAGGCTTTCAGCTGGAATGCAACTGCACATCTCCAGACATCCACCACACCTTCCTGGCATAGCACTCGCAGAGCTCTAGAGGCACCGGTGGCTCAGACACAACAGCAGTTGAACTCTGACTCCTGTGCTCTGTCTAAATTCCTTTAATCCCTGAGGAAATGGGCTTGTCCAGCACTGGACTGAGCCCTCTGCCCTGGCATAATGAGTGTTGTGAATTCAAAGACAGTAATGAAGACATTGTTTAACATGGCAGACTCTTACAAGGCGATAAATATTCCCCAGCACTGCGCTGGAGCCCCACTCATCCCGCCAGTGTTTGCAGATCTCCTGCGACACTGCAAGCATTGTTTTGCACTCCTGCATGGAAACCAGATAGTACGGAATGTCCTTGAAAGACTATCAATTTCATTTTTTTCTTTTCATCCTGCAGCTCTGGTTTCAAACCCAGGCTGTAAGAGTTTCCACTTCCAGACTGAGTCCACCTCCAATTGCCAATTGCACCACGATGGATGTTCCTGACATGAATTGTGTGGGTGCACTCGGTGTTGGGATTCGTGGGACATAAACAACATCCACTGAAAAAACTCTCCCCTAAAAGAACTTGGAAGGTGAGAAGAGATGAACTGTTGACAGTAAAATTGAGCCCTGGCTCTTAGGAAGCTCTCTGGGTAAAATGAGGGAAGAGCCTGTGGCATGTGAGGAGCTGGGACTGCTAAAGAGCGGGAAAGGAAGTTTCCTTTCTCCTGTAGAAAATTCCTTGGGAAAAGGGACTAATTCTTCCCTGGAGGGTGGGCAGGCCCTGGCACAGGGTGCCCAGGGAAGCTGTGGCTGCCCCTGGATCCCTGGCAGTGCCCAAGGCCAGGCTGGACATTGGGGCTTGGAGCAGCCTGGGACAGTGGAAGGTGTCTGTCCCACAGCAGGGGGTGGCACTGGATGATCTTTAAGGTCCTTCCAACCCAACCATCCCATGACTCTGTGCCTCAGAGGTGGCTGTGCCAAGCAGAGAAGGTGACAGCTGTGTGTGGTACGTACGGTTTGGTTGGTGGCCTCGGGACTCATCCCTTCCTTCCTGACGGTGAGATCGAACGTGTACTCCACATCTGCCTCTAATAGAGCTTTGGAAATTGTGACAATTCCTTCCTTGGCACTGAAATTCAGAGAGCACCCTGCAGCCGAGCTCTGCTTGCAAGGAGAAAAGAACTTTCAAACCCTCCTTGGTACGGGTGCATATCGGGTTAGTCCACAGCCAAAACATTCAGGTCCACACAGAGTCACTGTCACAGACCTTGCTGTGCAGTGCCACCACTGGGGTGGGAGAAACAGGGCGTGTGTGGACAATAAAACACATTATCCTACTCTTCAGGTTAGTAAACAGTAGTTGGAATACTCCTGTATTTCATCTGAGTTTCAAATCTGTAGTTTACAGCAATTAATTCTTCATTGAATACCTTATAAATATTGCCAAGCAACACAAGTAGCCAAACACACTTAAACCAAAAGGTCCAATCCCCACACACTTCACATTTGCACATTTTGAGACAAAGCTAGAAAACATGACCTTGTACAAGCAAAAGAGTTCCACATTCAATCAAAACTGCTGCTGAGGTGGTTTCCCATCAGGATTTGCCAGGCAGTTCTCCCTTGCCCTTCCATCAGTGCAGGGTCAGATCATTTACAGCACGTGAGGACACTGACCTGCTAGTGACCACAAGCTGTGGCCACTTGACCTCTCTGAAGTCTAACTTTGTCCCCTGATGGCATTAGAGACACTTAACTGTTAATGGCAGAGGGACCAGAGCCCTGAGCTCCCAGCCTGCATCAGCAGCTCCACAACACCCTCAGTGCATGGCAGCAGCAGCACTGACATCGGGAATCACAGGCCAAGTGCCAGGGAAGCAGCAATGCCAATTCCTCCCTTCTGCCTTGCCCAGGGACACTGCACTGCACCACCCCTCACACCAAGTTCTGTCTCATCACCCCAGGCTGGGAACTGCACCTTTGCAACCCCTCCTTCCAGAGCAGCTCCATTAAAGATGCTCACAAAAGCTTCCCTCGACACCGTTTCACCCCGGACACGTTTGTGGTGGAGCTGGAGCTCCCAAATGGTCACTCTGGCTGGGCAAGGCTGCTCTTACCTTGGAGGAGGATGTGCAGGACCACTCGTACAACAACGGGGTCTGTTCCCCGTCATCCAAGTTCGGGTCGTAGGATTTCTCCCCATCCAAGATTAAGTCCTGAGTGTTGGACCATACACGGTATGACCCCCCATCGATGATTGGGACCAGCTTGCTCGGGATCACAGTCACATTGGCAAAGATGCTCTTGAACAGCGGGGTGTCTCCAAAGGAGACAATAAACATGAAACAATAGTTCCCAACTTCCAGGCCGAGCTTTGGGATAACCAGCTGGGGCCTGTTCACGTTGACGTTCGGCAGCTGGATCCTGCTGGAGTCATCCAAGTTCATGCAGCTGGGTGCTCGGTAGATCTCCCACAGGTGCTCTGTCTGGTACTTGATGCACCCTCGGAGGTCAATCTGCGCCTCCAGGTAGTTCCTCTGGGATCTCTTCATAACCACCTGGGGTGGCAGGGCCAACTCCACCTCGGGCTCCTCACACTCCAGGACTTTGACGGTGACAGTGAGCTGGGCTATGAAGAAGCTGATGAGATTGGTGGCATTCACCTCCACCAGGTAATCCCCGGGGCTCAGGTAAGAATAGTTGGCCACTGCAACCTTGGTGGTTTGAGTGGAAGAGCCATCCCCAAAGCTCCACAAGAACTCAACGCTCCTGCTGCTGGGCACCACCACGGCTTCGAACAGCGCCGTCCTGTTGACAAAGGCATTGGTGGCACTGAGGGACACCTGGACTATGGGGTCCTGCACCTGGATGGTTCTGGTGATGTTGACACTTCCCAAGTCATTAAAGGCAGTGAGGTGGATCTCCAGCAGCCCTGCAGCTTCTGGAGCATAGGAAACTCTCTCTCCTGACGCAGCGACCACGGACCGGCCTCGCTCTTTCCACAGGCAGAACTGCCAGGAGAAGGACACGCGGGAGCCGCTGCCCACGCGGGCACTGAAGCTCTTCTCCGTGCCCGTGGGAATGCCCTCCTCGCAGCAGTTCAGGAGCCTGACGTCCTGGATGGGCTCCAGGACAGAGATGAGCACCTGGGCGTGGGCGATGCTGATCTGGTTCTGCACGGTGACGGTCACCAGATAATCGCCGCTCTCAGTGAACTCATGGGTGTACCTGGAGCCATTGAGCACCACGGAGTAGTCCCCACTAATGCTCACCAGGTAACTCACAGAGGTGCCTGACAGCATCCTGATCTCAAAGGTGACCTGTTCACCTGGCTCCACCACCTTCTTGCTGGCGACAACTTCCAGACCTTGAATCCTGTCGAGCACGGAGATGTTCCTGCTGGCCAGAGCCCAGCTGATGTCGTTGGATGCGTTCAGATGGACCGTGTACAGCCCTGCCGTGGGGAACGCGACAGCCACGGACTGGCCACTCAGTGTGCCATTTGGCACCTCCCACAGCCAGGTCACTTCAGTCCCCCTCTGCAGCTCCCCCTCAAAGACCACCGTGGAGCCTGAGGAGACGTACCTACAGTCCAGCTCTGCTGTCCCTATACTCAGCCCCTCGATGACCTCCTCCACACAGACAGAAATAGTGGCATTGGTTGAATTCAGCTTGTTTTCTGCTCCAACGATGACCTCAATCATTCCAGGGCTTTGGAAGGAGTGTATAATAAAGGGTTCAGAGGTGACAGGAGAGGAGCCATCCTCCAGGTACCACACGTACGTGATGCCAGTGCCACTGGTTATGGTGGCACTTATGTTCACAGAGGCATTAACAGCAGCTGGGTTGGGGAAGGCATAGGGCTTTAGGACACCAAGGCTTTCAATGAACTCCAGTGTCCTGTTAGCAGTGGCACAGCCCAGCATGTTGGTGGCCTTCAGGTAGACAGTGTAGTTCCCAGCTTCCAGGATGCTCAAGGGGAAGTTTTTCCCGGTGAAGGTGTGCACAGCACTGCCGTCCCGTTGGACCACCCAGCTGTAGGAGATGTTTGTGCCCTCTCTCACCACGGCCTGCAAATGGAGTGTCTTGTTAGTTGGGAAATACATGTCCTCCACCAGGTCAGCGCTGGCCACCTGCAGGCCCTCAATCTGCTCCAGGACGTAGACGTAGATGCTGTCCTGCAGCGAGCTGATCTTGTTCTCGGCCGTCACGATGACGTTGAACGTGCCCACGGAGCGGAAGGTGTAGGAAATGGTGGAGGAGCCCTGGATGGGAGTGCAGCGATCGCAGAGGATCCACGAGTAGCGGAGGGCAGTGCCAGCCACCAGGGTGGCTACGAAGCTCACCGAGCCATTCAATGGCACCACTGTCCTGCTGGCATTGACGGTCAGGCCAAGGAGCCGCCGCTTCACGGTGACGTCGATGGTGGTCTCGTTGGAGCTCACATCATTCTGCCCCATCACTGTAATGCTGTAGTGGCCTGTGCTGTTGTAGGAGTGAGTGGCCACTTGCCCAGGCAGGACAGTGCCATCCCCAAAGTCCCAGCAGTAACTCACTTTGGTTCCATTCATGCTGGCAGAGAACAGGTAGATCTGGTTCAGCTCCAGAACGTCTGTCCCGTTATACTCGATCTTTGCTACCCCAACCGGCTCCTGGACCTCCACAAACGCTGTGTCGTTGTTGAAAGAGACGTTGTTGGAGACGGTCACTGTGACCAGGAAGACCCCTGTGTTCTTGTAGGTGTAGGTCACTTCAGTCCCACTCGACCTGGTGGACTCGTTGTTGCCGAAATCCCAGCGGTAGCGGTACTGGTAGGGAGGCACGGCACTGACCTGGAAGGAGGTCTCTTCCCCGAGCCTCACAAAGCGCTTGGAAGGGAGGAGGGTGACGTTGAGGATCTCCGGCTCCACACAGACACTGGTGAAATAGTGGGCCTTGTTAAAGCTGCTGGAGAGGGTCAGGGAGAGAGGGAAGGTCCCGCTCCGGGTGAAGTTGTGCATCACCACAGGGTCCCCGCTGACAGTGACGTTGGACGAGCCGTCTCCAAAAGTCCAGTCAAAGATGTAATCCTCAGGATTGCCCGTCACGTAGGCGGTGAGCTGCACGTCCGGGTGCTCCGGGATGCAAGAAGCAGGCTCTATCTTGAGTACTTCCAGGACAAATATCTGCACAGGAACCGCCTGGGAGACGGAGTTCACTGGATTGACAGCTGTGACGTTCACGGTGCAGTTGATGTCCTTTACGTAGACGTGTTCCACCAGTGGCACCCGACTCCTGAGCACCGTGCCGTCCCCCATGTCGAACGTCCAGGTGATGCTGTCCCCGGTCTGCACGGAGGCGTTCACGGTGACGGCTGCTCCCAGCTCTGCGGCCCGGTCCGCGGAAACGCGGAGCCCCGTCACCTCCTCGAACGCCTGGTAGCTCTCCACAGTGTGCACGCTGCTGACGGTGTTGTTGGCTGCCACGGTGACGTTGTACACCCCTCTGCGGGCGTAGCTGTGGCTCACCGTGGGCTGGAGCTCCGTGAGCAGGGGGGAGCCGTCCCCGAAGTCCCAGGTGAACACGACGCCGTACGGGGACGGCAGGGGAGTGGCTCGGAAGGTGACCGGCCGGCCCACGACCAAAACATCCTCCTCTGACTCCAGCTTCACGTCAAGCAGGCAACTGTGAACGTGAACTGGGCTCAGGTGGGTGAGGTTCTCGTACTCGTTGGACACAACCACCATCAGGGCATATTCTCCTGCATTGGGAGAGAGCAGAACAAGGGCAGGGTGAGCACGTGCCCGTCAACAGCTTCTCCGTGCTGTGGTGGGTGTGACAGGGGCTGCAGGGGCCACTCTGCTGAGTGCTGTGCACACTCTGGGCTGCCCTGCTCCAGCCCAGCACCAGCAGGAATTACACCAGGTCGTGTGTATGGGGATCAAACACCAAGAAAGGAGCCAGTCCAACAGGTAGAGAGAAGAGATTTTCTTCCTGCTCCCTCACAGAGCAGACCCTCCCTGCTGCCCAGCCCTCCCACCAGCCCGGTGCTGGCCTGCCCTCATCCTTCTGCTGAGACTGCCCAAAAAGGGGCTGAGTGTGGTGGACCTGCTTCTTACAGCATGGCCAAACTTCCCTGGGAAACAGAATTAGAGAGGATGGCAACTGCTGGAGACTTCCAGTCTGTTTGCTCAGGAATCGGGCAATGATTTCCAAGCCCTGTTTTTTTTTGGAAGGTGCTTTGTACACCCCTCATACTAAAAATGCTTCAGCCCCTTCTTCCGCAAAGAACCTTGTTGAGCATACCTGGGTCTTGGTAGATGTGTGAAACGTTGTGCTCAATGACAACCTCATGGACACTGGGATCAGGAACAAGGAAAGACTTGTTGTAGGGAGGCTTGAACAGGTATGTCTCCTGGACACCATCTCCAAAATCCCACCTGGAGAAACAGGCAAACCATGTTACACTGCACAACAGGAGAATCACAGAAATCCCAGAGGAATCCTGGCTTGTCTTTCAGGACAGGGCTGGGATCTCCAAAAAAAACACAGGAAGCAGAATGCCAAGTGTCAAAGCAGCAGCTGTGCTGAGAGGAGCACAGCACTGGCAAGAAGAGGAAAAACCCAAACTATAGCAGTGTTGTAACACTTGAAATGAAAAGGATTTCAGCCTGAACTACAGGTGTGTGACTGACCCCCACTCACAGGGATTTCACAAGAACTAAACAGCAGCTGAGATGGACCAGTTGGGAAGGGAAACTGTGCAGGCAAGGTAAGGCGTGCACAGAAAGATCCCAAGTTTGGGCAAGCAGCAAAGGACTCACAGGAACAGAGCCTCCACAGCCGAGTCCACGTGAACCCTGGCGCTGAACTCCACGCTGCTGTTCTGGGGCAGCACTGGCAGGGCACCCACCACGCTCAGGTTCCTCATCCTGTTCATCATCTCCACCGTCACGTTGTAGTTGACCGTGAAGTTGCTGACGTGGTTGGAGGCGGTGAGCTGGGAAGGACAGCGGGACAAGGACTGGGTCTGGGTCCCCCTGCTGCCCTCGGAGTGGGGCTTTGCTGGACTGAAGAAGCACCACCAGGCAGGTGAGCAGGTCAGGGCAGAGAGAGTGGCCACATGTTCACCTCCACAGACAGCCCAAGGAAGGGCTGGTGCTACAGCAAGAGGACAAGGAAAGAAGCTTCTCATCCTGAGGCTCCTCTGGCAGTGCTGCCCCACTGCCTGCTCCAATGTGCCCTGCAGGTCCAGCTGCTGAGCACAGGCAAGGGGACAAGAGCCATCCAATTTCCTCGGGAGAGTGGCAGAAAGGTGGCTTCAAGCACAGAGCAGGGATGGGAGAGGCTCATAAAACCAAGCACACCAAGTGCAGCTGCAGGATCCCAGTGTGGTGGGCACAGAGAGGGAGAGCAAGGCTGGGCAGAGGAGGGAAAGGGGTGCAAGAGAACTGAGGAGACATGACAGAAGTAGAGCAGAATCATCACCATTTTCTAGGCATGTAACACTGACAGAGCATCTTCACCTTCTCACCTGTGAGAGTGCTGAGCTGCTGGCAGAGGGGTCCTTCAAACCCACTGGAACAGACCTCCTACCCCAGCAGGTAAGAGCAGCTCGTGTCTGGGCTTCTGTGGATGTGCTGCACTGACCCAGAGCCCCCCAGGCTAACAGCACCTTGGCAGCTCTGCCAGTGAAAGCAGCCCAGGCCCTCAGCACAGTGCTGCACCCAGCAAATTAGTGCTGCACCCAGCAAATTAGTGCTGCACCCAGCAAATTAGTGCTGCACCCAGCAAATTAGCGTGAGCGTGGCCTCGGGGCTGGGCTGGTGTCTGCTCAGGAGGCCAAGAGTCACCCTGAGAGCAGATCCAGCACCTTGGACCACAGCAGACTCTGCAGGGCATGACACACAAAGATGTTCTGGCCAGAGATCAGCTCCACAGGAGACAGCTCCCTTGGCCCAGACTCTGCTCCATCCTTCAGGGGCCATGGCAAAACCCAGTGCTCCAGTCTGCACCAGGAGAAAGAGAACAGGACAGAGAACACAGGAGCTCGTGGGAGAAGCTTTGTCCTGCCTGTGGAAGTCTTATGATGCATTCTGCCTCTGCCAGGCTCTGAATCCAGATTTCCTGCCTGCCAGAGCAGGGGCTCCCTGCTAATTCCTGCTGGGGAGCAGGGGGAAACTCAGACACTCCATGATCAGAAAGGGGAACTTGGAGAAGAGAGGAGAAAGCAAAGAGGAGGAACACAGCCCACTGATGTAAGCGTAGAAGGAACTATTTGCATTTGCAAGAGCAGCTCAGTGAGAAACAGCAGAGAGCACAGTGAAAACCTCAACTCAGCTCTGCCTTCTCTCCCTGCTGCTTTTCCTGCGGGGTTTGTGGGATGAGATGGAAACCCAGGGGTGAAATGGTGTCATGGGAAAGGCCTTGGCTTACCGAAAGCTTGTACACAGCTGGGCTTTGGTAGATAACGTTGAAGACAACATTGTAAAAAGTGAAAGATGGCTTATCATCTACTGTCCATCGGAAAGTCACATCTGACCCAGCCTCCATCACAGGGATGTAGCTCTGAAAGGCACGAGAACATTTCACACTGTGCAAGAGAAAAGCATGCCCAGCACTTCCCCGGAGAGCTCCAGCTGAACTGGAGAGGGAGCAGAGCCAGACTGGGAGGCTCCCACACCTGCAGTGCCCTCAGAGCATGGCACAGAGGTGACAGATCATCTGTGGCTCTGCTGCTGATGGAGAAATGCAGACCCTGGCTCCATAAATCCCCAGCAGAGCTGGGAGCAGACCCCACACTCCCTTCTCCCACAGCTCAGCACTCTGCTCTTGTCATCAGGTCCTTCTTGCTGAGTAAAAAACCTTCTGAAATCTTTGCAGAAACAGCCTGACTTTAGCTACACCTGCAAGCTGAGCCTCTGACCCTCATCCAGGGATGGTGCCTGACCTAAAGACTGAAGGGGTTGGACAGGGCAGGTCCCTCCTCACTCCAGCAGTGCCTCCTGAGCAGCCTGTGGCAGCAGGAAGGGTGAGACTGAGAGGTGCAGGCACAGGATCTGCCAGAAGCAGCCAGAGCTTGTACAGAGCGTTTGGGGCAGTTACTGAGCAGCTTCCCCTTCCCAGGGCTGTAGCTCTGGGCATGGGGGGCTGGAGAAAACAAGACTGCAAACACCAGAGGAGCTCCAAGACTTGGAGGGGTGAAACACCTCTACAGCTTCAGCCAGCTGACATAAGGATTTAGCAGAGCAAATCTAAACACCTCAAGGAACGCCTACCCAAGGCGAAACAAGGTAAATACTGCCCTTTCCTAACGCCTCCGGTGTCCTGGGGAACTGGACAGGCAGTGTTCCCTCGCAGGAGGCACTGCCTTACCTCAGGGGCTCCAGGGGGACGTGCAGCCGAGCTGCCTTCCTGCTGGAGAGCACCAGTGCTGGTGCCGCATGCTGTGCCTGCAGCAGCGCGGGCAGCATGGCCTGGCAGCCCAGCAGCAAGCAGTGCCCCCCTGCCCCACTGCCCCGAGCCAGACCCACCCTGCCAGCTACAGGGGAGGGCCCAGAGCAGCAGCAGACACTCACCACCCGCGTGTTCACCAGCACTCTGCTCTCGGGGTCGGGGGTGGCCCGCAGCCCACGGATGGGCTCCTCCACCTTCACCGTGACCGTGATGTTCTGCGAGCTCACCGCGTTCTCCGCCACCAGCACGTGGGTGCTGACGCCCTCCCCGAGGCCGCCCAGCCGCACCACGGCAAACCAGGTGTCGTTGGTGTCCCTGGCGCACAGCGGGGCCACGGCCGCCGGGCAGGTGGCCAGGAAGGGCACGCTGCGGTTGTCCCCCAGCCAGCGGGCCGTGGCGTTGACCCCCGAGGACAGCCTGAGCAGCAGCGTGGTGTGGTTGGCGGGCAGGTACAGCCTGGAGCCCTGCGGGGCGGGGTGCAGGACGCGCAGGCCGGACACCCGGGAGGCCACGCGGAAGCCGCAGGACAGGTTGGCACGGAAGAGCCCGTTGTCCACGCTGGCTCGGACCCTGTAGTGCCCAGGCTGCTCCAGCCCCGCGTTGTGGGG
Source organism: Hylia prasina (assembly GCA_013397195.1). Lineage (NCBI taxonomy): Eukaryota > Metazoa > Chordata > Aves > Passeriformes > Sylviidae > Hylia > Hylia prasina. The sequence continues at coordinate 71,126 of VYXD01011930.1, forward strand.
GCTGAGCACTGGCACCAGCTGCTCCTCGGCGTAGCGCACCCGCACAGAGCACACGGTGCTGTTAGTCCAGGGGGATTCCACCATGGCGCTGGGGGACAGTGCCCACCCCGAGGAGTTCCTTCTGTCCACGGAGGTGGCACTGGGGTGGCACCGGAGGAACGAGCCCGGGTCTGCGTTGTGCTGGATGCTGAAAACATCCCCGGCCCTGACAAAGATGTTTTCTTTCCTGAATGTGGCCTGCAGAGAGAGGAGAGGGTTTTGGATTAATGCCTCACTTTAAGAGCAGTCAGCACCCAACTCCTGCCTGGACAAAATGCTGGATTTCCTGCCAGGTAGGAACCACCAGACAAGGTGCAGACCCCAACACTTTCACCACTCCACCCTCCTTGGCCTCCCTGAATCAAATGTGCCAACAGAGAAAGCAGATTCCTGCTCCATGGAATAGCCCATGGAATCTGCACAGCCTTTTCATGGAAACACAGAATGGTTTGGGTGGGAAGGGACCTTAAAGCCTGTCCTGTTTCACCCTCTGCCATGGGCAGGGACACCTTCCAGCATCCCAGGCACAGGGGACAGCAGGGAGCCCACGGCCCGTGTGACACTGAGCACATCCTTTCATTCCAATGGACTTCAGCAGCTCCATCTGCCACGTGCTAACAGCCCAAACTTACCCAAAGCCCCCAGGAGAAAACTGCCCCACCCAGTCACTGCTTAGAGCAGTAAACACTGACCTGATACTGGGAAGAGGGGCCAGCTGGTACCATAAAGAGGAACTCCTTGAGGAGTTCATAGCTGGGCTGGCTGTCGTTGGGCTGCAGGGACCCGGGGGCAGGGCTGCTGCCAAAGGAACTGTTGGCACACTCGGTCCCATTGCAGCAGTTGTTGTGGGATGAGCACAGGTTTGTCAAAGGACACCACTGGAAACCAGGAGGGCATTCCAGCAGAGTCCAGTTCCCGTCATCCTGAGTGCTGGGGAATGGTTCTGTGGCACTGTTCTCCTCCTGGTAGTCTGGAAGAAGTGAAAGAGAGATCAGGGACTGCCACTCTGATGAGTGACACTACTAATGCACTTCTTTGCTCCAAATTCACCGTTTTTTCCATTCTGATGATGGCTCCACTCTCAGCAAAAGCTGCGACTGCAGCACATCCTGCCGCTACATAAACGTCCTGTTTTACTGGAAAAATCCACCAAAAGATCATTAAACCCAGTTGTCTCTTTTCCAGTGAGAACGCACCAATTTGCACTCTGAAAGGATCTGTGCTACAGCAAGAGCAAGTCCAAGTGAAAGCAAGAGCTGGCCTTGACGCTGAAAACACATTAAGCAACTTTTCTGAAGTTAATGTTTCCATGTCAAAGTATCAGCTTGTCAGTGTCAAAAAAGATCCTTTTGTAACCAGCCAACCCCACCGCTACAACAAACATTCTGCTGCAGAATTAATTGTTGCCAAAACTGTGACTGTTGAGCTGTTGTACAAGGAATAAAAGGCTTTTTAGATTATCTCATCCATCAGGAAGAAATGGGCTCAGAAAAATGTTCTTCCTTGTTAACCCGTGGGGCCAGATGGACCAGAACACATTCCCATTTGACATGTGTCTTCACCAAGTAAAAAGCACAGCTCAGAAGATTAATGAGCTTTTCCACATGGTCCTTACACTCACATTCTCCTTGTGCATTGAGGGAGGTTTCTCTCCCTATTATTTTCTCCAGGATAACCAACTTCTCCAAGGCTGTGGATCCTCCACTTTGATCTCCTCCAAAACCAGAACCAAATCTCTGAGCCCTTAAGGGTCAGAGGACCAGAGGGGCCACAAGGCCAGTCCCAGTTTGATGGTGTCACCCCCAACAATCCCACAGGCGCTGAGGAGAAGCCTCACCTTCTCCATCCATCAGTCTGTACACCTGGAACCTCACTTGGACGGGCTGGTGCAGCTCCTGTGTCACAAACTCCAGGGCAGTGAGAAACCCCTGGTGCCTGAACGCCAGCTCCGGGAACTCCAGCACCTGCAGAACACGCACGGCTCTCACCTGCCCTGTCCCCAGGGACCCCTGGGCAGCAGCAGGATGAGCAAACCCCCCCTCACCTCCTCAGCCTGCCACGGATCTGCCGGCACGGCCTCGCTCACGTTCCTCACGGCCTCGTGCGTGGAGAACTCAGCGTCTCCCTCAAAGAAGTTTTCGGCGTTTAGGAGAACTCCTGTTTACAAAGGAAACATTGGAGCAAAGCCCGTGAGACTCAGCAGGCCTGAGGCCATTCCCTCGACCCTGTGAAGCTGCAGCAGGGCTTGGACCACTCAGGAGAGCAGCAGCTCCATAATCCTGTACCTTCCTTCTCCTTACAGGTGTCTTGATTTCTTCCTCATCCAGCACAAATAACATTTTCATTTGCAATACTCAGCAATTTTGACTTCTAGGAACTGTGCAATTGTCCCTTCCAACAACTAATGATTTGCTGGGAATTTCTGAGCACCAGGTGCACCTTCTCATCCTCCCTGTGTCCCTGGACAGGGGGCATTTCCCCCTTCAGAAAGGTGGCCAGGACCAGCTGGTTTCCACCAGTGGCAAACACTGGTGGCTCTCCCTGCCCCTCTGACCAGGCCAGTGCCCTCTCTGGCCATGACTTCTCCTTTATATAAATCTTCTCCCCTGTTTCATGTCCATTCTACTTCTCTTTCGTACTTGCCACACCCATGTGGAAGGACTGGAAAGCTGAATGACCACAAACCTGCACAGCACATCACACCTCACCTAATCAACTTTTGGGCCACCCCAAAATACACAGTGAAGGACACCAAGGTAGCACCACGGCCTCAGATCCTGCAGCAGCAGAGACTGATCAGATAAGAGGGAAAAGCTGTTTCCAGGGCTTTGCCTCAGGTCTTTGCTCCTCATCTCTCTCGTCCTGCTCACGGCAAAGACTGGAGTAAACCAAACTCTTCCTTTGGGGCTGAACTTGGGTTTCTGGAAGTTTGGTTTGGGAATATTGCCACAAGTCACACTGATTTTGTGGTGATGCCCTGGAGGAGCCTCTCCCTGCATCCACAGCCGTGGCAGTGAGGGGACAGCTGCCCCAGGTGGCAGCAGGGCAAGCAGAGCCCACCTGGTGGCTTGTACTCGCAGACGTAGCTGTGCTTGGCCATGCACAGGTCCGTGTTGCACTGGCCGGTCGGGCCCATCCGCACGCAGTGGTCGGCGTTGGAGGGATGGGGCTCTCCTGGCAGCCAGTTCTGACAGCTCTCCAGATTAAATCCTTCCCCTCTCTGCTGCGCTCCAGAGCTTGCAAAATCGTTGAATCCAATCCAGACATCGAGTCTCCTGCAAAAAAAAAAAAAAGAAAAAGAAAAAAATAAGGAGGGGGAGGGGGGATTTCAGGAAATCATGGGTATTAGGAAGAGCTGGGACAGCTGCCATCGATGGTTCTCTCTGAAAATAATAACAACAGCTCCATTGGAGTGTCATGGGCTGCATTTCATGGGGACTTTTAATTACTAAAGGGTTTCAGTGTCCACTGTACCACCAGAACAGCCCCACCACGGCACAGCACTGCTCTCCTCCAGACTTCCCACCTCTGTCCCCAGAGCCTGGTGAGGGTGGGCAGGCCCTGGCACAGGGTGCCCAGGGAAGCTGTGGCTGCCCCTGGATCCCTGGAAGTGTCCAAAGCCAGACTGCACAGGGCTTGGAGCAGCCTGGGGCAGTGGAAGGTGTTGCTGCCCATGCAAGGGGGTGGAACTGGATGAGTTTTAAGACCCCTCCCAACCCAAACCACGATTCCATGATTCTGTGATCAGCAGGTTGACTTGAGCCTCACCCCGCTCCAAGCAGAGCACTGTCACCAAATGACCCTCCCAGACTCTGCCAAGCCTGTTTTGAGTCACGACCCATCAAGAGGAATGATCTGGTCACACACAACTGGCTGGGAAAGCTGAAATCCTTAGAAAACCTGTGCTTGTCCTGGGCAGACCCGTGGGATTTACCACCAGTCAATTCTCCACTGCAGGTGGGATTGGCACCAGTGCAGGATTAAAGCTCAGCAGTGCCAGGGCTGGGAGTTCTCCTGGATGCAGCTCCTGGAGGTGATGAGCTCCTCATCCACCAGCAGCCAGGGGGGACAAGCAGAGGCTGGAGCACTGCAGGCAGCTGAACCCCACACACACAGAGGACACTGCCACGCTCCTTTTAGGAGATGAGATGTCCCTGCCCCGTTTGGAAAGTGGCTGAATCCCAGCAGAGATCCCGGTGGGAAGTGCTGAGAGATCCCTCATAGCCACAAACAGCCTGGAGAGCTGTTTCTAATCTCACCCAGCAGAACGAGAGGCATTTGCTCCATATTAACCTCTATTAACTTCTCCATATTAACATCCTGCACTCTTCCAAGCTCTCAGCTCCTCCACACTCCCTCCTGCAGGTGGAAATCAATCCTTGCCTGCCCCAGTGTGCTCCCAGGGTGATACCACAGCTCTGCAAAGCAGACTGGGGAGATAACTGGTGGTAACTGGTGCCTCTCCACCCCCAGGCTGAAATGATTCATGAGGTCATGCTGAAAAATGATGACAAAAATAACTTGTTCCGTGAATCAGTAGTTTTCACTGCAAATGAGATTAAAAAATAAATAAGGGCTGTGTTCTGCTCCTGAACCACTGGCAGGGAATTAGGGAGAGCAGGGTAGGAAACCGCCTGCCTGCTGCCATCAGGAAAACTCAGTGGAGATTTTCCTTTTCTAATTCCAGCTATGATCTAACTGCAAGTCATTAGAAAAGAAATAAATCAAGAAGTAAGAAAGAAAGAAAGGAATAGCTAAAAGACAAGCTGCTGGCTGGCTCCCACCCTGCCCCACTGCCCGGCTCACTCCACTGCAGGGGGAACAGGAGGACTCTGAAAACCCTTTTGTAAAGCAAAATGTGAGCTCTCCTCTGCCTCTGAGGAAGGACTGGGCTGCCTTGCTGGGGCAGGAGGAGCAGCACCAGCCTGGGGAGCCTTGGAAGGGCAGAGGGGCTCTCTGTGCTGCCCAGAAAGTGGGATCCCCTGGATGGTCCCATCCTCGGCTTCTGCAGGCAGGGAGGGAGCAGCTGCTCCTGGGGAGGCCATCCCACACCAGGAGCAAAGGAGAGGAGACCTGCTCAGTGCCCTGATGGGAAAGAGCTCCCTGCTTCTGCCATCTTCCCACAAGAAACTGCGGAAGCTGCACGTTCCAAAACGCTGCAGCTCGGCCCATTCGCCCGTTAGCACCAGGGAAATCACATCCTTCATGTTTATCTGCCTGGATTAACAAAATAAACACTCGGCCTAGAGGGGGCTGGGGAGCAGAGGGCCGTGGGGCAGCAGCTGGGGAACAGCCTCGTTCCCTCCGAGCTCTCGTCATTTCCGTGCGCCGCAGCTCCACACGCAACCCCTGCCACATCCCAGCACCCGTGAGCAGCTCCCGACCCCTGCAGAGGCACAGCCTCCCTTCCCAGGGCAGGGAACATGAGCTTGCAATCCCAAGGCACAGCCCCGTGTGAAGGGAACAGGGCATGGATACAAGTTTGGGAAGAAGGGGCTGTCAGCCCTCGAGCAGGAGCGTTGGAAGCCCACGTCACACGCAGCTGTTCCCTGCCATGTGCTTTCTGGGATGTGTTTGTGAGGAGCACATCTCCCACAGCTGCAGCTGGGAGTGCTGACAAGGGCTGTCAGGCCCTGAGAGCTCTCCTGGTTGTCCTCCCTCCCCTGGAATGAGTGGCTGGAGAAAGGGCACTCCGAGGGGCGGATTTAATCAAAGGCTGACACTTGCAGCACTCTCTGTTTATAAACCCCAGTCCTGAGGTGGAACAGATGCTGCTGGAGAGGAGCACTGCTGCTTCCCAGGATGAGAGACAGGAGGGGAAAGGGTCTGGGCTTTGGGCTGCAGCTGTGTCTAAGGGCACAGGACCCCTTTTCACATTTCAGAGGCATCCACAGGCACACACACAGGGTACAAGAAGCCCACCAATCTCTCAGTTCCCAGCTGTGATTTCCAGCCGTTCTGCCCCATTCCTCTCCTTCCCTCCACAGCCTTAAAGGACAGAAGCCAAGTCCAACAAGGGCTCTGCTCATTCCTCCTCTTTGTTCAGCAGCCTCAGCCCCACCATCTCCTCATGCTCAGCCCAGGCAGATCCCCTTGCAGATGTGCCCCCAGGAGCCCAAAACCTGTCCCTAGGTGACGCCAACCCTTCCCTTCCTCACTCACCTGATGACATGAGCAACCAGGAAGCTCTGGATGTCGGGGCTGCTGACAAAAGCCAGGTCCCCATTCCCAAGCTCCTGGCAGTGCCGCTGCGCCTCCAGCCACTCCGCCTTCTCCACCACCAGCTGGTAGCAGTGGTTATTTCCCGGGAAAACCAAGCCCTCAGGGGGGCACATGGGGTGAACTGCTGCAGAAAGAACACAGGGGTGACGTCCTCTCCACGGGCCACACACCCCGACCCAATGTGGGCAGAGAGGCCCCAGGAATGTCCCAGCCCCAGGAATGTCCCAGCCCCGCAGCCAACAAACCCCGTCGCTGTTACAGTGCAGGACGCTGCTCAGCCAGGAGCGCCCAGAGGAGCCATCCCTCACCCCTCACTCACTGCCAGGGGAGGCAAAGGGGGCCCCAGGAGCCTGTGCCACCCGCCCCAGCAGCCCCAGGAGCCCTGCTCACCCCTGCCCAGCTCCCCGGGCTCCGCAGTGATCCCGTAGAGCACCGCCAGCCCGGTGCCGCCCCTGTTGCGGATCCGGATGTCCAGGCTCTCGTTTGCCACGACCAAGGAAGGACACTGCAGTTCCAGCTGCTGGGGTGAAGCCACCACCTCGATTTCTGCCTGCTGGTACAGGACCCTGGAGCCCACGAGGACGGTGGCAGTGACATTGTACTGCCCGGGCAGGGCGTAGCTGTGCACAGCTGTGTGTCCAGTGGTGTTGAGAACCTCGCTCTGGTCCCCAAATTCCCACAGTAAAGTGCTGACAGCAATGGGAATACTGACATTGAAGAGCACGGGCTGGTGCAGGCTGTACCGGGGCTGGAGTCCTGTGAAAGACACAGGCAGCTGTGCCTGGAAGGGCAAGGGGACGAGTGAGGGCCCACCACAGCCCTGCCCAGACAGATGCTCAGTGCAAAATGGCAAACAGCCGGAGGAAGAGTTTGTTTCGTGGGCAGTTCCACACAAACACTGCCCCTGGGAGCTGAAAGCCCCGTATTCCTGCTCTAGGGAGTAACACAGGGCACTGCAGGTCTCCTCAGTGAGGTTCCCAGGGTGGACAGACGTGAAGAGGATGACAAGCTCAGCTTCCTCGGTGTGGTTGCCTGTCAGACACGTGATGTATTGAGCTCCTGCAGGACAGAACAGAAGATCCTCTTGCAAAACAGACTCTGGGATGCCATAGATTGGTGAGACCCTCCAAGAGAACCATCCCACACTTGCAGGAATGGAATTCTCCTGCTCAGCTCCTACTCTGAGCATTTCCTTTTTTGAGACTTGCCTGGGAAGTCTTTAATCCCCCAGCAACAGTTTCCAAACTCTTTATGCTAATTAGTGATGACAGAAATAACAAGCCAGTCACACAGATTTATGGAGCAGCAGCACTCAGTGAATTAAACAGGGCTTTGGAGAGCCTGACACTCCCGTGGGACACGGAGCCGCCGCGTCTGACACTCAGAGGAGCCCACAGGACTTGCTACCAAGTGAGACCATGACAAAAGGGTGTCCTGTGGTGGCACCCTGGCTTGGTCAGGGCAGAATATTTCACCATGTGCTGCCTGGGACCTCCAGCAGCAAATCCAAAACCAAACGCCCTCGGGCAGTGGCACACTGGGGACACAGGGGAGGCACTGCTGGACCCACCACCAGGCCCATTCCCTGAGGCACCCTTCTGCATGGGGAGAGCCAGGAGCTCCCCTCCCTGCAGGAACATGTGGGGCTGCAGAGGAGGGCAATGCCAGGCCCGAGGAGGGTGCAGGGATGCCCACGGGAAGGACTCACAGGAACAACACGGGCTGGGACGGGGAACAGGGACACACACGGACACGGAGCCACGACAGCCCCAGGCCAAGAGGAACAGCTCATTCCCTTGGGTGCCACCCCTCCTCTCTGGCTTGCAGGGGCTGGGACGTTTCCCTGCCACAAACACCCAGGCAGGGCCTCTGCCTCGGCCTCTGCCCACGCGGCCCGGCCACGTTTGCGCCGCTGTTGCTGCTGGTTGCTACAACATCTCCCCCAAACATCTCAACAGCTCCAGCCTCGTGTGATCTTCCCAGATCAAACCCATCCAACTGTCCTTCCTGCAAACGCTGAGCCACTTCTCCTAAGAACAGTCCCTGGAGAGGAGCACGGCACGGGAACTGCTCTGTTTTCCACCACCAGCCTGGTCATTCTTCATCCCCTGCCGGACTCTGAGAACTGTCAGGAGCTGGCAGCCTGTCCCAGCCTACTCCCATTACACTGCATTACCCAGAAGGCAGCCTCACATTATTGTTTCCACACTGGCTTAAAGTAGTTCAAGAGGGAACAACTAATTATCAAGAGCAGTAACAGCGCCAAGTGTTTTTCCCTTTGATAATTCCTGCAAAACGCTGCAATCTGGGGTAGCTTTGCTGGGGAAGAGGAACAATCATGACCTGGATTTTGGTCCTGGACAACACTGCCTCACCAGGCAGCTCTGGGTCCCTCATCCCTGCATCCTCCTGTCACACAGCTCCGGGTGCCCATCCCTGCATCCTCCTGTCACACAGCCCTGGGTGCCCATCCCTGCATCCTCCTGTCACACAGCTCTGGGTGTTGATCCCTGCATCCTCCTGTCACACAGCTCTGGGTGCCCATCCCTGCATCCTCCTGTCACACAGCTCCCAGATTAAAGGAGATTCCTGCTGCCTGCCATAGGCAGCCCTTGCTCTCCCTCCCTCTCTCTTATTCCAGAATAACTGAGCATCCAGGCAGGATTAGTTTTCTTGGGGCTCTCCCTTTTCCAGTCAATCACTGCCTGACGTTTCTCCTGGCCAAGCAGCCAGTAAAATGCCCCTGGAGCAGGTGGCAGTGGATCAGGGCAGTGCTCATTCAGCACTCCCAAAGTGGAGCCCTGCCCCCTGCAAAGACCCAGCTCAGCATGGCCTTGGTGCCATCACCTCCCACAAGGTTTCAGTGCTTGAGCTCAGCCTGCTCAAACCCTGGAGAATGAAAGCCTGAGGCTGCAGGTCACAGAGCCAGAGTCCTGTGGGGTCTGCTCTGTGATCAGGGCTAATCTCAGCCTGGTGGGACTGCCTTGGTGCTTAAGGCACCAGGGCACAGACTGAGTGACCAACAGCTGTTTAATTAGGTTAGAACTGGTCACTCAGTGTCTGAAGAGGTCCCAGCTGCCCCTGAGCCCATCGCCCCCACTGTGCCACCTCCAGCCCACAGCCTTTCCTTACCACAGGTGGCATTGAGGAAGGGGACATCGAAGAGGGACAGGTTGGCCACCTCGGGGGGGTGGGCACATCTCGTGTCCGACGCCTCAAGGACTCTCACTCTTCTGTCCTCCACCCAGCGGGGCAGCCAGGACAGTTTGCAGTCACAAACAAATGGATTCCAACTTAAGTTTCTGTCAGAGGGAGATCAGAACAAGTTAGGGATTAACGTGACATGTGCTAAGCCTTAATTACAGCAGTGTGCTGAGCCCTCCCTGTTCCCATCTGTGCCACTCCACTGAAAGGCTTCAGAATAACTGGGAGAGGAGTTAATGAATAGGGAATCAAGCAATAATTAATGTGATTTTTCTAGAGGATAGAATTAGGCAAGTACTCCAAGTACTTTTTTAACTCTACAAATAATTGTTGCAATTAGAAGCAAATGACAGACACAATCATATGTCTGAAATAATCTGCCATGCAAGAGCCCCAGGGTATGAGGGCAGCCTCTCCTGCTTGGGAGAGAATTTAGAGCCCCATTAAAAAATAGCTAAGGGAATCAAATTGATCTGTCAAAAAAAGAAATGCAAAGTCAATGATAATCTTTCCATGTGGCAGTTCAATGAAAAGAGAGAAACTTTAATTGAAGCTAAGCTTGATCCAAATTACAGCCTTTGGCACTCAGCTGTGAGCAGGACAGAGCTGGAGCTGCGTGGAGCTGATGCCAGTGGGGCTGGGCATTTGCAGGGCTGGAAGCAGCCCTTTGGCACCAGGCTGAGCAGGGACAGCTCCCTGGGACCCAGCCCTGGGCCTCTGTGTCTTTCCAGAGCCACCTGGGAGCCAAACTGCAAAGCTGAGAATGCTCTTTGTGTCCTGTCCTCAGGGACAACGTGGGGCTGAGCTTTTCTCTCACTTGCCAGGAGGGGTTGCATGGGTTAATCCTTTGGCTCATGCAGAGGCAGAACTGCCATTTGTGCTGGGACTGCAGCGACCTCTCCTAGAAATGCGTGGCTTCCCCTCACCTCCCTTCACATAACATCAAAAGACTTCAACTAAAAACCAAAACCTCAAAACCTGAATGACGTGAGGACAACATCTTCAAGTGACCTGGACACCTTGGCCAGGACCTGCCGTGCTGCAGGAATCACTGGATGCTCCAGCCCCGGGGTGTGACCATGCCAGCAGGACAGAGTGACCCAGAGCAGGGTCAGAGACAAGAACCTCAGCAGGGCTGGTGTGGGAGAGCAGCCAGGAAGACAAGAAGGCACCAGAGGTTGGAGATACCCAGGAGACAGAGGCAAAGACCAGGAAGAGGTCAGGACAGAAGGACAGCAGGATCCAGGAGCAGGACACGGTTTTAGGAAGGAACTGGAGACACCCCAAAAAGCAGCTGCTTGGGTGGGCACCTGCCCAGTATCTCTCCAAGTCAGCACAGCCTCCCATCCCAGCAGGAAAGGAAGGGATGTTCCAAGGAAAGGTCTAACAAAGAAGATGAACTTACATTTCACTTAAATTAAATAAATTATCAAATATTCCATCTTCTAATGTAGAAATCTGGTTGTGGCTTATATCTCTGTAAAAGAGAGAAAAGTTCCTCGTGTCAGAAGCAACTTCCTCGTCAATGCAGCTTTTCCCTGTGAGGGAGGTGGGATATTGGGAAGAAATTCTTGACTCAGAGGGTGCTGAGGCCCTGGCACAGGGTGCCCAGAGCAGCTGTGGCTGTCCCTGGATCCCTGGCAGTGCCCAAGGCCAGGCTGGATGGGGCTTGGAGCAGCCTGGGACAGTGGAAGTTGTACTTTAAGAGCTTTAAGGTCCCTTCCAGTACCAGACATCTTGTGATAATTCTCCTTCTCTGGCCTTGAGCTCCTCTCCATCCAGCAGTACAGAGGGTCCAACCCTGCCCTGCCAGTAATTCCCAAATCACCAGACTGAGCAGCTGAAGGGCTCAGGGAAGGAGCCCATGGCCAGAACCACGTGGGGCTCGGGAGATGAGGTGCAAGAACAAAGCAAACCAGCGCAGCACGAGCGGTGCTGGGGGGCACTGGGAGGACTGGGGGGCACAGCAAGTACTTACAGCTTTGCCAGCGAAGTCAGGCTTCTGAACAGCTCAACATCTAAACCACTGATCCTGTTATTGGAAAGATCCCTAGGGAAAGGAAAAAAACCATTTTTAGTCTTCGTTCAACCCCGTTTTGTCACACCTCCATTACCAGACCTCAGAAGAGCCTCTCTCCAAACTCCAGCCAGAATCCTGACTGGGAACGTGGTGTGTTGAAGGCAAAACATTTTTCCCAGCCAAAGAAAACACCTTCCCCAAAACCACAAAGCATTTGCTGCTCATATAACCTGTAAAAAGAGATCAGGAGTCTCAGGATGTGCCCCCACTCTGCAGCACACCTGGAGCTGTTGCACCATGCCACATGAGGTACTAAATGTGATGCATCCTCTTAAAAGATGTTCAATCTATTCTAATCTATGTTCAAAGAAGTCATTAAGAAGTACTTTAGGCTCAAGTACTAATTAACTCAGAGAAAAATTGATGATGAACTTCCAAGTGTGTATCTGGTGCCAAAGCCCTGATCAGTAATTACACAATTAATGCGTCAACTCTACGTTTTAAATATCTTTTTGTCTCTCTTTGGAAAAGCTTAAAATGGAAGAAGAAGCAACAAAGAATATTTTCCACTTGAAATCAGGACAGATTGTCATCCTAAAAGGAGCACTGTTTAAAAAAAAATCTCCAGTCGCTCCCAGTAACTCACCCAAACCAAACCTTCCCTGCCCAGCCCGGCTCTCTCCTCACCCAGCATCTTCCTCCACAGATTTAAATGTCAGTCAGAGAAGAAGTGAAAGCTTCACTCATCAGCCTCCACTTGTTCTCAATAAACTTCACTACTCATTTGCAGAAAAATCTCCTTTGGCCTAAGCATCACGACACTTACTCCAAGGCCATGTGATGGTTCCTATCCTTCATGGATTTCTGGCTGAGCTCCCAGGAGAGGACAGGGCTGGGCACACTTTGCCACCAGAGCCATTCTCCTGCCATCTCCTTTCTCACCTTTTTTCCTACAAACACCTCCTCTCATTTCTCCTGGCTGTCTCACCTGTTATTTCTACCCCTTCATTAATTATTTCTTGGTTTGATCTGACATTTAAACTTCACTTATCCAAATGAAAACAATTCTGCCAAACTGGCAGGAAAATTATGTACGATTCCAGGAAACTGGGGATAAGTAACAGGGATGGATGTCTCTTTAGCAGGTTTATTTTCCCTGATTTTGCTGTCTGGGAGTTCTTTGCCAAGCTGAGAGTGGATTCAGAAGCGTTCACCAGCAGCACCAATACAGAAGTCCAAGAAATGTGCAAAATAAAAGCTCAGTAAATACAGTAGAAAAAGGACGTTAACAAAAACGTCCAATAACGCCAGCGACCTCTGTCTCAGAGCAGCTGGGACAGCAGTGGAGGAGCACAGAGCATCCCTGGCTGAGCCACACCCTGCACAGGGGACACCAAAGTCACCCCCAAACCTGCTTCCAGCTCCCACTTGGAAGGGAGAAGCTCAGACTGGAGCCCAGGTGCTGCCAGCCAGGACAGACCCTTCCCTGGGGACGCCCCAGCTCCACCTCTGCTCGAGCATTTTCTGTACCCTGAACCCCTCTGGCCCTACTGCACCCATGAGGGGAAGGACCAAAAGGACCAGACCTCCAGCCAGGCACCTTACAGGGAGACCAGGACAAACATTTCCCTTCTCCTCTGAAATACCTGGAAGTCGCCCATTGAGTTTTTAGGCAGCACCTCAAGTCCAAGGAAAGGAAATGGGAGTTTCAGCTCAGATGCCTTCCTGCTCCTCGCCCAGACAAGCAAAACCTCCAAAACAAACCATTCAGCTGCTACAAAAACAGGGCTCTGCCATTTCCAAGAGACTCTTCCAAGGTGCTCCTTGGCTGCAGGGGGAGCGTGGGGCAAGGGGAGCCTGGGGAGGTGTCAGGACACTCGGATCCTGTCTCTGGGGTGCCAGCACTGCCCTGTCTCAGGGCTGGAGAGGGCTCCTGTGCCTTGCTCTCCTTTGTCTGCTGCTAAAGGACCTTGGCTGGCATCCTGCACACTGCACAGCCCTGCTGGTATCAGGTGTGACCAGCTGAGCTCACCCACCCGACCACCCTGACCCAGAGATGGCACCACTGGCATTCCCAGGGGAGAGCTGGGGCTCAGCTCCAGAGGCTGCACCCCTGGGGGCTGCAGTTAACCCAAGCCCTGACACGTTGTCACTTCACTACAGCTCAGATGACCCCAAGTCCTTGGTTCCCTGTCTCCCACAGACACTGCTGAGCTTCATCCAGGCCAGGCACGCACTGGTACCTACAAACCAGAGCAATTCCCTTGCTACTTCCTTGCCTTCACGATCCTATGAGGAACTGGTACAAAACCCCTCAGTTTTCACCCTCCCTGACCTCCTGGCTGCGGATCCTGCAAGGGAAGCAGAGCTCCTGCTGACAGGACAGCCGGGAGAAGAGAGGAATGGTGGTGGATCCACCGCCTGCCACCTCCAGCTGGGAGCCAGGGAGCTGCCTTCTCCCACTGCTCCCTCTCCAACGTGCATGGAAAATCATCTTATGCCTTCCTGGCATGGGAGAGGCGGCTGTGAACCAAGCTGGGCTGCAGAAAAAATACCCAAAAACCCAGGAAATACTGAGCAATGAAAGCCAAGGCAAAGGCTGTGGGACAGAGCTCAGCCTGGCGGCACCACAAACTGCCACGACTGTATTTTCCCAGCCCACTGCCAGGCCAGAGGAAATTCAGAGCAGGTTCAAAGCAGAGCTGAAGCCAGCAGCAAACAAGGCTCTCCATTGACATTCTCTGCACACACAGCCCGGCGCCCTCCTCACAAGGAGAAAGAAAAACGTCGTTTCCCGTGGCTCGGGGGCTTTAGGAACATGCTGTGCCTCCTGGAAAAGGACAGCCACGAGTCACAGCTTCTCAGTCCTGCCTCAGTTTCCACAGCTGTAAAATGGAGCCATGCAATGTCATCCTGTGGGACATGGGGCACCAAAACTCACCAACAGCTATGGCACAGGACAGGAGCTGTGTTACTGGGAGCTCCCCACACTGCCACGTTCCACTTCCCAGCCCAGCAAAGGGAGAGATTCAAATACTTCTGGAAAAGGGAGGTGGTTTGGTGAGGAAGGTGAAGCTTTGGGAAATAAGGGAATATTTAGTGATGAGGGCATCAACCTGAGCCTTGGGAGCCTTCAGCTCCAACCCAGCCCTGCTACCACTCCCCGTGTGATGCTGGGTGCATCCCTGAGCCTCTCCAGAGCTGTGGATACCACAGCCCACCTCACAGACAGGCTGAGCATGGATCCATCACAGACACCACCAGCCCAACCTGCTGCCCATGGACTTGGGGAATTCTGGGGGGAAAAGCATCAGGAACGGGTTCCTTTCTCAGCTGCTGCCCCGCAGCAGCACCGATGGAGAGGGGAGGGAGCAGGAGGGCTCGGTGCCCACTGAGGGAAGCAGGAGGGAGCAGGAGGGCTCGGTGCCACCCAGCCCATCCCTCACTGATGCCCAGGAGGGTTATTGCTGCACACTGTTGTGGCCAGGCTGGTTTTGGGCACTGCTGTTTGCTCCCCCATTGCACGGAACACACAATGTTCGGCAGGGTATGGGCGGCCCCGCTGCCAAGCCTGATGTCATGCTCTCATTATGTCATTTGTGGGCCCGCTCTGCCTCCATTTCACAAAAAGGGAGGGAGGGAGAGGGAGGGCAGAGCTTCCCCAGCCCTTTTGGCGCAGGGAGCCCTGCCAGAACAGTAATGGGAAAAGCATCCAGAGCAGGAGAAGCGTCTGAGTGAGAGGAGCTCGTGCGGCTGGGGCAGAGCACGGCTCAGGAGAGAAGCTCCAGGTCTGTAAACCACGGTCAAACTGAGGTTTCTGTGGGGCAGGGAAGCTCCAGAGGGGTCAGGGAAAGACAGGTCCCAGCACAGCCCAGCAGGGCTCCCAGCACAGCCCTGCACTGCTCCCAGCAGAGCTCCCATTCCTTATCCCATCACACAGGTTGTGGCTGCCCCATCCCTGGGAGTGTCCAAGGTTGGACAGGGCTTGGAGCAACCTGGGATGGTGGAAGGTGTCCCTGCCCATGGCAAGGGGTGGGGCTGGATGAGCTTTAAGCTCCCTCTGAACCCAAACCATTCCAGGATTCTGTGAAAAGCCAGGGTGCACTGCTCCACACCCTGTGACCACTGAGAACAAGGGACACAGGGACATAGGGACACATGAGATGGGTGGTGAGACACAGAGAAGCCCAGAGCTTCCAGAGCCTTCCATCACCTGCCAGATCCACAAACTGCCCAAGAGATGCCCAAAGGCTGCTTCCCACGTTGCCATGGCAAACACTTCCCATCTCCAGGAACAAAAGGCAGCATGGAGCTGATCCTGCCTGACACACAGAACAGACTTTCCAGAAAAGAGCAGGAAAAACTCTGTGTGCTTTTGCCTGCCCGAGCCAGGAAAAATTACAGGTTTTTGCTGATCAGATTCCTTTTTTCCTTCGTCTTTTGGCTTGCACCTCTCCAAGGAAGCACAGCAGAAACGCAGCAGCACTTTGTGTGCAGAGGTGAGGACAGAGATTATTTCCACAAATGGTCATGGAAATCTGTAAAAACACGGATTTTCCTGTGTGCTGGGCACAGGGAGCAATGCTGTGGCCCTGCAACAGGAGCAGGGACACCCTGCCTGGCAGGAACAGCCTCACAACTCTCCTGCACCAGGAGTTCTCTGCCTTTCAACACCAGCAGGAGGGAAACGGCGCGTGGAGATCTTCACCCCCAGTTCCTGGTTTCAGTCATGCTGAAGCAGGGATTTTCCAAGGCAAAAGGATTCCAGCTCCACCACGCATCACCCCCAGGAGCTGCAGCCCAGCACCAGGAGGGGCCTTTCACCGGTGGCAGGCAGCTGTGAGCACCCTCATCTCCCCGAGGCTCTCACAGCACAAATGACAATTTATTCGCTCGTTTGTAATTCATGAGTTTTGAAATGCTGGCCCAAAGTCCTTGGCTCTCTCTGAGGAATTTGCCCCAGAAGACTTTTTCACAAAAATTCATCTAAAAATGGAATGTTTTTCTTCCTACAGCAAAATCCTGATTGCTGATACGAAATGCGAGATGAGCATCTTTGCAATGCTCTGCACACTCTGTGCTCTCCTGAAGAGAGCAGAGCACTCCCAAAATGCCCTCACAGGGCAGCAGCGCCAGGAGCAGACCCAGATGTCTCTCCCAGCTCCTGCAGGACCACGAGCAGGTCACCCCATCACTGTGGGCTCCCTGAGCAGGGGGATGAAGCCACGCTCCTCCCTCACCTCACAGCCTTGCCTCATCCTGCCCAAGCCTCTCCCTGAGCACCTGCACAACAAAACCTTTGCATTTGCAGGAGCAAACCCCAAGGTTTGCTCTTCACAGCTGAGGAAAGGTGGCTGTGAGAGCCTCAGTGTGCTCTGAGAAGCAGGGAGAAGACTGAGCTGAGAGCTCAGGGCACCCCAGGTGACACAGCCCCTCCTACACTCCCTCTGCTCCTGTGCCCGTGTCCCCCCTCTGGGGCAAACAGAGGAGGTGGGGCTGCAAACACCTGCAGGATGCACAGCCAGAGCACCCCTGCTACAGCCAGGGGACCCCCATCACAGCCAGGGTGTCCCTGTCATGGCCAGGCCACCCCATCACAGCCAGGGGACCCCCATCACAGCCAGGGTGTCCCTGTCATGGCCAGGCCACCCCATCACAGCCAGGGGACCCCCATCACAGCCAGGGTGTCCCTGTCATGGCCAGGCCATCCCCATCATGATCAGAGCATTGCAGTCACAGCCAGGGTGTCCCAACCACAGCCAGGGCATCCTCACAGTAGCCAGGGCATCCCTGTCATGGCCAGGGTACCCCAACCACAGCCAGGGTGTCCCAACCATGCCCAGGGTGTCCCAGCCACAGCCAGGGCATCCCTGTCACGGCCAGAGCATCCCAGCCATGGTCCAGGCATTCAGACCACGGCCAGGGCACCCCCAGCAAGGTGAGGACAAGCCCTCCCTCCAGGTGGGAGCTGTCTGCAGAGCAGCTGTGGCTCCGGGAGCAGCTTCCCGCAGACATTCCCAAATATGGCTGTGGAGCTGCAGCGGGGATGGAGGCACTGGAACAAAGGGGACGTGTTACCTCACGCAGTGACGTCACGCTCTGGCAGGGCTGTCCTGGAGAGATGGCATCGTGTGCTCCATCCCTCTCCCAAAAAATCTCTCTCACAAGTTATTCTTGCACTGAGCGGATTTCATCCGCGCATTCCCAACACCCAAACCACGGAGCCAAAGGCCAGGGAGGCGTCACCAGGGGTGCTTGGGGGGCCAGGAAGGTGCTCCAGGGGGACAGGGAGGTGGATCCAGGGATGGCCACCGTTCTGAGAGGTCCCTCCCACCTTCTGAGCCACGCCAGCCCCCAGGAGCCGGCACTGACCGGGGCTGGCGCCGGCCACGGTCCTTCCCTCAGTGCCAAGGGGTGACTCCGTGTGGCACAGAACGAGGAGGAAACCTCAGGCATCACCCAGCCCTGTGACACCACCCAAAGCACGGGAACAGCACAGACCTCCAGCCTGGGAAAGCAGCAACCCCAACGCCGAAATCAAGCCCACGTCTGTAATTAGCGCCGCACGTAAACGAGCTGTCTGCGGCTCCAGCCAGGGAAATGTCAGCCCTGCAAACGCTCTTTTGTTTCAGGGGAAGTCTGCAAAGCAACCAAAGATGTGATAAATCCAAGTGTCTTCCCAGCACACGTGGCAGAGCTCAAGCAGATCCTATTAAGACGCCTGCAGGCCAAAGCCAACTGCTTTCCACGCAGATCCCCCCACTTCTTCCCCCAAAACACATCTGTCCCCATGTCCTGTGCCACCCTGTGCCAACACACAGCAACTCCAGTGCCCAGCTCTGGTCTCCTGAAAACCCAGCACGTTTCCAATGTTGGGAGCCCAGGAACTTTGATTTTACCATAAAAAGGGAGCCCTCTGGAAGCTGTAATTTAGGGATTACACAGCTGAGCTACTCAGTGCTTAATCTTCCTTGCACAAAGTGAAGAGTTTTCACTAAATGTTTGGGTATTGCTGATATTAATTCACCAGTGGGACAGGGAATGGCGCAGATAATCTTTGTGTCTTGGTTTTTTTTATTACTCAATTTGTATTTATTTTATAAGTGAGGCTTTTCCTTGGACAGCTGTCCTCTAGGGACATGAGAAACAATAAAACCCCAATGCTGTTTAGTCCTAGCACTGTAAATTCTGCAGGAGACAAGAAAGGAGCCACAGGCAGGGCTCACAGGGTGCAGGAGGCTCAGGATAACGCTGGACTGATCACAGGGATGTGTCACTGAGCTGACAGGGGAGCTGGAGCCAAGGGACATGGAGAACTCCAGGAAGTCTTCTCCAAAATCCCATCATGCAAACTCTGATGAAGTCTGAATGGGCTTTTCCTTGGAAACCTTCTGGGGTATCTATTTTGTATCCCAAAAGGAACAGGGGAGCAATTTGGGCATCACTGATACAGGATGAGAACCACGAACCAGGGACTGCCTGATCCTACAAAACACAGGAGATCTGCAAAAACCTTCATTCCACTTCCCAGCTGAGTGCAGAGCACAACCCAGCTGAGAGAACGTGAGACTGATAAGGCACTATCAGATCAAAAGTAATTTCTTCAAAGAGCTGGGAAATAATCCTCCCATTTCTCACACAGGAACAGTCAGCGCGTTGTCAGGCACTGGCAGCACAAACAAAGGGAAAACAAAGCCACAAGCAGCAAAACACAGCCCTCACAGGGGACCAGGGAATCCTGGAATGGTTTAGGTGGGACCTTCAGGATCATTCAGTTCCACCTCCTGCCTCAGGCAGGGACACCTTCCACTAGCACAGGTTGCTCCAAGCCCTGGAGTTCACAAAGGATTGAGGATTTAGGAGAAACAGCAGCCAGGCAAAGCCTCTCGTGGCAGGTAAAGCACAGAGGGCACGGCCAAAGGTGGCTGAAGGACAGTGTCACCACATCCCTGACCCCCTCCTGCTCTGGACCTCCCGCTGCTGGAGCAGCACAAAGCTGAGCAGACCAAACTGAAAGGGTTTTGGCCATTTCCTCAAGAGCCCTTTGAAAAGTCTGAGCTCCAGGTCCTGTTCCCAAATCCCCCAGCCTGTACCTGCTGCAGGAACATGGAGCTCATGGATGGGGCTGGCACCAGCCTGGCTCCACACAGACCTGCCAGGACCCACCTCGGTGCTGACACAGACACAAACTCCCCTTCCCCCTGTCCCCACACCTGGCCTGTCCCTTCCCAGGGCAGGCAATGCTCCTCAAACCTTTCCCCTTCACAGCTGACAGTCCCAATCTGTTCAACCTTTAGCTAACAGCCCCCTCCAGCACCTCCAAGTTTTCCAGGTTCCTGGGTGGCTGCTGAAGAAAAACAGTTTTGTGTCTGTTTTAGCCCTGCCTGTCACTTGATTTTCATCTCCAGTATGTTTTACCAACAACATTTCATTTAAGAGGCTCCCCTGTTTCAGGCTCTCACCAACATCCTTCAGCTCCAGCATGAGATGCTCCCTGAAAATACTGATGGGGAAAAGGACAAGAAGAAAGGAAGACCCACTGAGGTCCAGGCTGGCAGAGAGTTGTCAGCAATGGAGACCAACTCTGAGCAGGATTTTGCAGCACAGCCTGTGCTGGAGAGCTGATGAGCCTCTTGACTTACTTTCTTCCTCCCAGAGGGAAAACTCGTGGATTTGGGGCCATCAGGTTAGTACTTGATAGGTTTAAAAATAGCCCAGAGTAAACGGTGCTGCTCTGTGACGCTGAGCACTGCCCTGAGTTCACAGCCTGCGACAGCAAATCCCCAGAGCAGCAGAGCTGGGAGCAAAAAGCAAAGTGCAGCACGTCCAGACCCCCAGCCCTGGCTGCAGCACAATGCAGTTGTGGTTTCCCTGCAGCCCTGATGTAAGGGCTGCTCTCCTTGGTTTATCCCAACAAAAAACACGGCAAATCATTGGACTGCACACAGCACTCCCTGCGTGGGGCCCAGGCAGGCAGCTCCCAGCCGCCCAGAGGATGTTCCCATCTCACATGCAGACTCTGAGAATCATTGAAAGGTTTAGGTTGCAATGGACCTCAAAGGCAGGACGGGGCTTGGAGCAAACTGATCCAGTGGGAAGTGTCCCTTCCCATGGCAGGGGGTTGGAACTGGATGGGCTTTAGGGTGTTTTCCAACCCAAACAATCGCTTGGGTCAACTCTATCATTCTATGAAACATTCTGAAGCCAATGTTTAATCCCTTTAATATCTGTAGTGTTGATTTTTTCATTCCAATTCCTGACAAATACATGTGACATTGAGTCAAACTCAAAAATTTGACTCAGAATTCAAATTCTGGCTTCTTGCAGAAATCAGATGTGTATTACATCAACGTCAGCATCTCCTGCTCCTCCATCTGCAAAGTTACTTAAAAGGCAGAGGTTTGGGAGATCTATTTTCCATAAGTGGATTTTCCATTTTGACTGCCACTAATTACACCATCCCCTTTAATTTTTAGCTGATGCCCTGCTAGGCACAGCACTGTTTCACCCTGGGACAGGAAAATCAGGCCATTGGGCTGATGAATGTTTGTACCACCCCATTTACCTTCTGTTAACCCTGGCACCGTGTTTGTTTTGATCCAGTCCCTGGGAATCTCCCTAAGGCCCAAAAATCCATTAAAGGAAAATATTAATAGCCCAGAGGACTCTTCAGCCAGATCTTTTAAAATTCTTGGATGCAAAATATCTGAACTTGCTGGTTTAAGAAGGTCTAACATTAATAGCAGCTGTTTAACATCCTCCTCGGTTGCCGTTGGAGTGGAAAGAGTTTCATCATCCTCATATGATACAAATACATCACCTGGCTTTTTTCCAAATAGAAAACAGAAATATTTACTGACCAGTCCTGCCTTTTCTAGATTTTCATTGATAATTTGACCATGTTCATCTACGGACAGACCAGTATCATCCAAGTGCTTTAATTCCCAATATACTTGAAAAACTCTTTACTCTTCTCAACCTTGCTGGACACAGATTTTTCCTTAAGATTCTTTTGCTTATCGGTGTTCAATGGGCCTGAGCTGAGCCCACGCTGATCACAACCAACATTTCTCTTTCCTATTTTTTATATCTGTTTTCTGTAAGAGCTTCCATTTCTCATTCAGGCTCTCAGAACGCCAGAAGCAGTTTTGAGCATCCACAGTTTCTCTGGGCAACATGTGCCCAGGAAGTGTTCCACCACCCTCACAGGAAGAATTTCTCCCCAGAATCTCATCTTACCCTCCCTGTGCTGGTGTGAAGCCATTCCCCTTGTCCTGTCCCTCCAAAGTCCCTCTGCAGTTTTCCCTGTGTCCACAACAACCCTTTAAGGGCTCCTCTTTAAGGCCCTGATGCCCCAATGCTTTGCTCAACCCTTCCCTGCAGTGAGGATGATAAGGAAAATGACAGAAGTAAAAAAAATTAATGCTCTGCTGGATCATCCTGTTAAAAGAGGACCAGCCCTACCACATATCCTTCAGGGATGGTTACAGCCTTAATTTGAAGCTCCTTAATTTAAAGCTCTTCCATAAAAAGCAATTTTCGGTCTTCTCCGCTCTCCACGCAAACTATTTTTTTGTGCAATTAAATCCCGTCTTCCCATTTTCTCTAATTCTGGTACATCCACAGCAGCTGCTTTGTCCTTGATATGCACAACCCTGGGATACCTGCGGGAGGTTAATGATGGAACCCCAGAACGGGCTGGGTTGGAAGGGACCTTAAAGCTCATCCATTTCCAATCCCAACATCTTCCACTATCCCAGGTGGCTCCGGGGGGCCCTGTGCCAGGGCCTCAGCACCCTCTGAGTCAAGAATTTCTTCCCAATATCCCATCTAGCCCTGCACCCTTCCAGTTCAAAACCAACAGAACCCCAGAATGGTTTGGGCTGGAAGGCACCTCAGAGATCACGTCATTCCAAGCCACCTTATCTGCACCCAGTCAGCCAAAATTTGCACAATTCTTCCAGAAAACAGGAGTACGTGGGACTGTGTGGAGCCCATCGAGGGACCTCTCTGTGCCCATCCCAGCCCAGAACCTTCCTGAGCTCCAGCAGCCCCTGAGTTTCCATGCCCAGGGCCGGGAGCCACGTGCCCGGTGCGGGTGCAGCCCCACGGGCTCTGTGCGTGTGTTTGTTTGGGATTTTGTGAATAGGGCTGCTCAGCACGTTGAGTCCTCCCTGCAGGGCTGCTGTGTTAGAGCCCATTGGCTCCCAATTCCCCGAAGGAAACATCTGCACATTCCAGACACATTCTGTAACGGGAGTGAAACCCATCCTTGAAGTGAAATTTTACAGCCTCCACAGCGCAAAATAACGATCGCTGGCAAGGGCCAGTGGAAAAGTAATGTTTAAAATATTATTACAGGGAAGTGGCTGCCAGAGCCTCAAATTAATCACTTGAACGTGTCTCTGGTGCGTTATGTAACGCTGGGCCAGCTCCTGCCCAGAGCATGGCTCCACTCTGGCCTCATCCCACTGTCCAGTTCTGCTGTAATCACATCCCACTGTCCAGTTCTGCTCTGGCCACATCCCACTGTCCAGTTCTGCTGTAACCACATCCCACTGTCCAGTTCTGCTGTAATCACATCCCACTGCCCGGCTCCCCTGCCCTCCTGCAGAGCCAGGACAGAGCCAGGTGCTGCCATGGGGACTGACATCCCCTTCTCTGAGGTCTCTTTCAGGCAGGCTTGGGAACCACAGTTATTTCCAGGTTTTCCAATTTCCAAAACTGGTTTGCTGGTGGCCCACCTGGTCTGGCCATGGGGTGACTGTCCTCTCCTCGTGCAGTGATCACTAACTGGCAGGATGCAAATATGACAAAAATGCAACTGATGCTCAAAATAAAATTGTAAAAAGCCTCTGAAGGAAAGCAGGAGCACCAAGAGCAGTGGATGCAGACACAGCTCCAGGGGAGGAAGGAAGGAAACCCTTGTCAGCCTGAACCAGCAGCAGGAAGAGAAGGAGTGAAACAAGTCCAGAGGCACCAGGGGGAATCCTGCAGGCTCTCAGGAGGGATGTTCCTTCAGCAGAAACAAGGGCAAAACTCTGCTGTCCACCAGGCTGAAGATACCATGCAGGTAGCCAGAAACTGCTGATGAGGACGTGATGATCCCAGCTGTGCCGGGGGATCCAGCCCTTCCAGGCGCTGTGTGCCAAATCTCAGTCTCCCCACAGGGACACGGGGGAGCAGAGGTGCTCTGGTGACAGGTCCTGGGTGGTCTCTGTGCAGAAGTTCCTGCTGGAGCTTGAGATAACAGTGGGATTTCCAGGATTCCGTGGGAGAAAGGGCTTCCAAGTCACCGTTCAGCTGTAAACATCTCTCCAGCACAAAGGCTCCATCATTCAAAGTCAGGCTCATGAATCCCTACTGGAACAAAAACACTCAAGGAATTCCTTAAGCAGCAGCTCTGGTTGATGTCCAGTGCTGTAAATCTGAGGGCAGGGCAGACCCCAGAGCCAGGGACAGACAGAGCACAGGGATCTGGCCTGAGGGGGCCAAGGGCCAGGCTTTCCCTGATCCCCCCGTGCCGGTGCTGACACCAATTCCAGCTCCCCCAGCTTTTTTCAAATGTGGTTGTTTGGGTTGGAGGGCTCTGCTCTCAATGTTTTTGCAGCATGTTCAGTATAGAACCTTAAATATCTTCCTTCTGAAAACAAAACCCAATTAGAACCCAATATAGAGCTGCTGGTTCCCGGACAAAAGCCATTTGCATGTTTCTGGCATTAATAACGTGTGTGGTTGGGCTGCTTCCTTTTAGCATTAGAAAGTCTTCTGTGATGCAGTCAGAATTATTTCTGCTTCAAAAACGCTGATGATCAGAGGCCCCAGAGTAGGTACAGAGGAAAAGGAGCAGCTTGCTTGGGCCTCAGCTGCTCCTCTAGAAGATCTTCGGAACAGTTTTGGGAGACAGAAAATCATTTGATTCCTGCACAAGATCACAGAACCCTGGAATGGCTTGGGTGGGAAAGGAACTTAAAGACCACCCAATTCCACCCCCTGCCACGGGCAGAGACACCTTCCACTAGCCCAGGTTGCTCCAAGCCCCATCCAACTCAGCCTTGGACACTTCCAGGGCCTTCCCACCTTCACAGGGAGGAATTTGTTCCCAATATCCCATCTAAATCTTCTCCTCAGAGTGCTCTCTAGTAGATCCCATCCAGGTGATGCTCATTTCTGGTTCTTTCTGCACCACTGTGCACAGGAGCCTGCTCAGTGTCCTCCTCTGGACCCACCCTGACCGACAGACCCATCCAGGATCCACCCACTCCCACGTGTTGTACATTAAGAGATCCAACAGCCCCTTAAAATTCCAAGGATTCAAGTGGCACGAGTGACTCCTCAGCAGTGCCACAGCTGGAATGACAGCAGCCCGACACTGCAGCCAGGAGGGGTCTGGATCTCCTGGGTTCAGCAGGACTTGCACATCCAATTCTACCCATTCCTTTGAAAACTTAAACTCCAGACAGGAGAGAGCCAAAACTCTAACATGATCTGCCTGAGACGAGTTATTGTCCACACTTCTGCCAAATATCAGGGGCTGAGAAATCCACTCTGCAACATATCTGGAGGTATGGGGTGGAGACCAAAGGACAGATTCCCTGGAAAGAGCTCTGGAAGAATGCTTCAACCAAGCCATCAGCTCATCCTGGAAAGATGCAGCTGACCTCGAGATAACCTGCTTGCACTGCTCCCCTCAGCTCAACCCTTCCCTTGGCCTGGACTGATCTCCACCTGTCCAGAGTGACAAGAACAATTTAGCTCTGACCTCTGGCTCGGCCTGACCCTTCTGGGCTTGTCTGTGCTGGCTGTAAAAGAGCTTCTGTGCAGCTCCTCTGCAGCCCTTCAGCAACTGCAGAGCCTCCTGTGCCCCAAAGGGCTCGTGCTGCAGCTCAGGGGAACGTGGGGCTCTAGAAAGAGCCACCACGGGCTGACAACACAGATGTGTTGCTCTCAGGGAGAACAAGAACCTCCACGCTGCCCTGGGGAAGGACATGGAAACCTCTGATCCTCCACTTTCCACAGCCAGACCTCGTCCCTTGTCCTGGCACAGGAGTTACCCACAGGTGTGTGTAAGTCACACGTGCTCCAGGACAAGGACAGATCATCTCCAGAGCATCTTTTTCAACCCAGACTCAGGAAAAAGAGGAGGAGACCACAGCAGCCATTGCACAGCCTACAGGAAGGAGTCCCAGTCTGCTTCCTGGTGGGACCACAGCAGGCACAGAGCTGGTGCCACGGGCTGGACCCACATCCCTGCTCCTGCAGGCTGCCCTCCCTGTCAGCCTGGGGAAAGAGAAGTTATCCCTCAAATAAAACACACAGCACACACAGCCAGAGTGTTCCAGGCCAGGCTGGACACGGCCTGGAGCAACCTGGTCTAGCAGAAGGTGTCCCTGCCCATGGCAGGGGGTTGGAATGAGATGGTCTTTAAGGTCCCCTCCAGCCCAAACCATTCTATGATTTTTCTGTGAGGAGAGGGAGGATAATTCCATTCACTTCAGACTACAGGTCCTGTCAGGGATCTGTTAAAGGGAGGATCACTACAGCGCCTGTTCCCTTCTCACACAGGACCAATGCCTCTAATCCTTTTATAAGAACATCATTATGTGGAATAAACTGTCTAGAGTTAAAAAAAAAAAAAAGGTCTTGCAACTCTGCTAATCTTCTTAATGATTTAATACCTGCAAATACTACTGGGAGCTATCCCTTTCCTGATCCCATTAAACGCCGCCGTACAAAACATCTCACACACTTCAGCATCCTACTGTGGATTCTGTTTTTAAACAAAGCCAATTTCTCTGGAGACCGAGCGAGGGTTTCTGATCCCACAGCCCCACCAATTTTAAAAGATCTTCTAAACGCCTGCCCGGGGGATTCCAATAAGTCCTGGCACAGATCCTCCAAATAGTAGCAAAGCTAAACAGGGTACAGCTGTTATTGCAGAGACCTCTCAGTGCCAGCACAAATACACAGCCTGGACCATTCAACCTTGTACAGCAGGAAAGTCACGGACAGTTGATGATTCACAATCAGCTTTTTTCCTTCTACTACAGCCACCCTTTTTCTTTAATTATTCCATCTCTCTGGCAAGCAGCTCTTTCCTGCAGTTTTTGTGACACTTTTTCCTCTGATTTCTTCATCACATCCCCAAGTTCCCTGTTTGATCCCTCCATCTGCTACAGGCTGGTAAGACATCCCAGGCAGGGATGGCCCTTCCCTCTGGGAATGGGACCAGAACAAGGTCCCATTCCTTTGGAGAACTCAGAGTAAAGCTGAGGTGGATTCAAGGGCCTTGTTTGTGCTGCTTCTTCTCTTTTTCTTTGCGTATGCACAGCCAAGAGGCATTTCCTTCCCAGGTCAATTTATTTGCAAATATATTCAATATTAAGTATTTTAAATATATTAATTGTTGCCTACTCCCCACGCAAGCAGATGCTGGGACTGACACTGGTGCTGATTCTTCCTCTCAGAAATCTTTTCTTAGTTAGTCAGTTTAAATCTTCCTCAGCTCAGGGTTTTTCCA
Source organism: Hylia prasina (assembly GCA_013397195.1). Classification (NCBI taxonomy): domain Eukaryota; kingdom Metazoa; phylum Chordata; class Aves; order Passeriformes; family Sylviidae; genus Hylia; species Hylia prasina. The sequence continues at coordinate 98,131 of VYXD01011930.1, forward strand.
AAGTTCCCCAGCACAGGTCCTGTGCTGATTCACCTGAACCCCAGGTGATTACTGCCAGGTAACACCAAAAGCCCCCACACATCACACAGTGAAGAACTCACCAAGGAAGGGCAAATGAACCATGAGAGATCCACTAGGGCAGATGTCCCTGGAGCTGACACAGACATCTTAAAAAGGAGAAAGTCACACCCCTCAGAGTTCATGGATTTTTTTCCCTACAGTAAAACAGATTGATTTTGTTGTTGTTGTTTCAGCTCATGCCACATAAACAGAAGCCCAGGGCTGAGCCCCTCCCTGGCACAGGGTGACTCAAACACAGACAGTGCTGGCTGAGGAGCCTCTGGGGAGGCTGATGCTTCACTTCAGGTTCAAGCAACTGTCTTGGACCGTGCCTCAGTTTAATGATTAAATCCAAAATTACTCTTCCCTCTTCTCCAGAAACCCACGAGGGTGATTGTGTAAGAGGGTGTTTGCGGCACACACAAACCACCAGCAAATTTGCTTTGTTTAAAAGGGAAAGAAGAGCAAGGAAACACCAAGGCAAGGCCAAAACAAATAAAATGGCACAGACAGAGTGCCCCAAGGAGCTGGGGCATGCAGTGTGCTCTGTGCCCAGCACCAGCCACACTCTGCTCCGAGCCCTGGGGGACTCAAGGTTCCCAAAGCAGGCTCAGAGCAGAGGGACACCTAAGTGCAGCCTGATCCCTCCTCAGGCTCCACACAGACACTCTGCAAGGTTTGGGTAAACATCCTTGGTTTGGACACTTTGGACACCACAGCAACGTCAAGAAGAATGATGCTCATACATCAGCCCTGCTGGCAGAAGGAGAATTTGCCCAGTTCCTTCAGACACAGCATCGCTCTCAGGATTTGCAGCAGACACTGAGTTAAGCTGCATCTTTGGTCTTATGCTAAACCACCTTCTTGCCAAGGCTAAAAATTGCTCCATGGCGTAATCACAAAGCGAGGCAGAAGAGCAAAATAATAAATTTCGTTCCCATATAATAATAACAAGTCAGGTTTCCATAGCACCCCTCTTCCTCTCGGATCCAAGAGGACATTACTGACTTGCCTCACTGCACAGGGGTTATGGAACCCACACAGCCACTGCTCTGAGGGCTGTAATGCAGCATCACAGCTCAGCTCAGCACAGAGAGAAGGATCACCAGTGCATGAGGAAAAGGCATGGCACAGGGCAAGAACTGAATCCTCCATAATGCTGCTGATCCGTGGTCTGCTCTGGTTGGAAAAGCTCTCCAACACCAACAAGTCCAACCTGGGACCTGTCCCCGCCTTGTCACCCAGCCCGGAGCACCGAGTGGGAAAACAGATGGGAAAACATGGCCCAGCCATCTGCAGTCAGAGAAGCTCCTGGGTCATGCACCAGAAGACAAAACAGGTCCCTTTCCAGCTCAGTCCTGCTGGGATTGCTGCCCAGCCGTGCCCATTCCGACTGCACCAGCCCACGCCGGGCACCGCTCTGCCCCTGCCCTGTGCCACTCGGGGGCCAGGAACACAAAGACCCCAAGGCTTTTCCCAATAAGCAGTCTGTCTGTCCCATCTCATCCCTTGAAAGGCTATCAAAGAGCTCCAATTTTCCTCACAATAGAACAGAACTGGGGCAGGCAGGCACGGGGAGCAGGGCAGGGAAGGCACAGGGAGGGATGCAGGAGTGTGCAGATTTGAGCTCAGCCCCATGCATGCCACCCATCCCGAGGCAGACACTGCTGCAGACTGCCTGAGCTCCCTTTTTCCTTTCCAACATTTTCCACTCCCTCCTGCCAAGAAAACTCCGAGAGCTGCCTCCTGCCCTGTCTGGTGAGCGCTTCCCAAGCAGAGCAGCCCCCGAGAGCACAGCCTGCACACACGGAGTGCCCGTGGGGGCTGAGACCCTCCCGACAGCCTGGCAGGGCTGGGGGGGCTCTGGAGCCAGGGCAAGGGCTGGCTCTGCAGCACACCTGGCATTTTGGGGGCTCCACAGGGAGGGCAGCTCCCCAGCTCCTGCAGGGTAGAGGGATGATGCTGAGGCTGACAGTGGAGGAAGGGAATTGTAGAATCCCAGAATGGTTTGGGTTGGAAAGGACCTTAAAAATCACCAGTTCCACCCCCTGCCATGGGCAGGGACACCTTCTACTACACCAGGCTGCTCACAGCTTCATTCCACCTGGCCTTGGACACTTCCAGGGATGGGAAGAGGAAAGGGAAGGCACTAGAAGCAAGACAACCATGCTGGACCAAGACAGTCCAGCCTGCACTGTAACTGCAGAAAGCATTTTGTACTCATTACTAGTGCTCGCATACAACACAAAAAGGCAAATCATAGAACCACCATGGTTGGAAAAGATCACCACCTCAGAGGCCTGAGGATGGATTTCACATATTTTTGTTACATTCAGAACCATCAGACATTAAGACATTTTTGTGAAGCGACCTGGATCCTCAGCTCCTACATTCGGCTGAATTTGAGCAAATAAAAAATTGCATCTGTTTCTTGTGTGTTGGGCTGCTTTTTTTTTAATTTCCTGCTGTGTGAAACAGGAGGAGCAATAAAATCAAACCCTTGGAAACAAATGACAACTGTTTAATGGAGTAAAAAGAAATCCCAACGCCTTCCTAGGCTGTTTATGCCACAGCTACTCCATGCACGGCTGCCTACACAGGTAGAAGAACAGGCTCCAAGTGCAGACTTCCTCACTTTTATGGGTTTAAATTGGATCCCACTCAGTGTTTAAGGCCATTGTTGAACTGCTAACACATTCTGCATGACTAACACCAACTGGGTTATTTTTCACTCACATGTGAAAAATTCCTGTACCTGGTCCTATGGCTCTACATCACACATCTTTACCCCAAAAAGAATTAGAAAATACATTCAGTCTTTGTCCTAAAAGAAGTGCTGGGTTCCCTTGTCTCCTGGAATCATGACATTAAATTATAATCTCTATTTTTTCCTTCCCTTCTATTTTGTTGGAATCTATTACTCCTCTGTATCTCCTCATTGAGAGAGACAGATGCTTCCAGATGTCTCCTACATGGGAGTTCAGGATCAAAACACAGAAGGCACCAGCATTTGGCCTTCTTTTGTTTTTTTTTTTAATTGCAAGATTTATGAGAGGTAGCTGACTCATGTTTGGGCTGGCAGAGCTGGACTCTTGTAAGTAATTGCATCCTTGCTGTTTTATTAATTAAGATAAGTTCTCTCACTTTAGTCTGAGTTGTTGGTGATTGACTAATGTGAGAAAAACATAGATCTTTCCTGGGTCTCAGGCAGGTGAAAGTCCAGACACTTCCTTCTCCAGGGCCTGGCCCAGGCAGCCAAAGGGAAAGGTGCAGATATATCAAATATCCCAGCAGAGCTCAGCTCTACCAGATCATCCAAGCGTCTCCTCTCAGAGGGGAGCTCCACCCTCAGCACAAGGCAAGAAATCCTGCACACACCAGGGCTACTGTGAGTTGTTAAGTGTGGTTTTGCTTCACATACCCCCATTTCCTTTCCAGCAACAGCACCAGAAAAAATACTGAGGAGAGAGTTTGTAGCTGAGGAATTCAGTGAATGATTAACTCCATCCTACCTATTAACCATTGCCTCCATTCCCTCCTGGGAGCCCCAGTTCTGGGCAGCAGAGCTGTGCCAGCACCTGATCCCCAGTGCCTGCTGTGCAGAGTGCTCAGGTGATGTGGCTGGTTCTGGCTTTGGGTTACAACCCATTAAGTGCAGTAATGATTAATCCAGAACCCCGGCACGGGTCCAGGATGAAACGTCGCTCCCCTTGTCACTCCAAATGAATCCTGACGCCTGGAGGTCACCACGGAGGGACCCCCAGGGACGCTCTGGGACAGCTCTGCACAGGCACAGGGATGCAGTGAGCAGCTGCTGCTACTGCCACTCCAAACCAATGCACGTCTCAGCCGTGCTGTGCTGCCCTTGGGACCAGGACGGGACAGGGGATGCAGCTCCACCACCCTGAAGATGCTCCAGGGGCAGCTGGATCCCTGAGCAGCCCCAGCCCATCATCTCACAGTGCAGGACCCACGTGCAAACCCACGTGTCGGAGTCACCATCCTGCACTTGGACACAAACTCCCCGTGTGACCTCGGGCACCTCCCTCACTCTGTGCAGGGAGCTCCTACAGCCTGACCCAGCTGGAAAACAGGAACGGGAGGTTCAGGCTGGACATCAGCAAGATCCTTCATGAAAGGATCAGGCATCACCCATCCCTGGGGCTGCCCAGGGAGGTGGTGGAGTCACCATCCCTGGAGGTGTCCTAGAAATGGCTGAGGACATGATCTGTGGTGGCCTTGGCAGTGCTGGGGGAATGGCTGGACCCACTGATCTTAACAATTCTGTTATTCCACGATTCTACTGTCACACAGCCTGTGAGCCAGCCAGAATTAGGACTCCAAGAAGTTAAAAGAAACAAGTGCACAAGCAGACCTGCAGCCAGGAGGAGGACTGGAGGCATCCCTGCCATCTCAAACTCCAGTGGGAACCCTGAAACACAACCACATTCCTCTCAGGAGCACCGACACAACACTGACTTCCCAGCTGGGGCTGGGATGTCTCTGCTCGGGAAACTGACGATTCTCCCCGAGCAAAAAATACAAGTTGGGCAGAAAACAAAACTTTGTTTCTTTTTCAGACACTTTAAAATGCACCAGTAACCACTAAGGGTTCTCCAGCTAGGGGAGCACAGTGGGACCCTGCTGGCTCAGGATGGCACAAGGCTGTGTTTGGTTCCGAGGATGAGGAAGAAGAGGTGGGGAGGCAGGACCAAGGGTACCAAAGAACCTGCCCACATCTCTGTTTTGCTGCCCCGATGCTCACCTTGCTCAGCCTAAAGATTCACCTTCCCAAGAGCTGCCGTGGGATGTTTGAGTGCCTCCTCACTGGAGAAGAGCACCAGGCAAGCAGGAATTACAAACCCAGGGCATTTGTCCAGCAGCCAGGCACTGAAGAGCTCCACAAGCATCTAATCCCCATAAACAACCAGGACAGCGCTCTCGTGAGGCGATGAAGCCTCAGCCCCAGTGCTCAGTCAGGGAGTGGGATGCAGAGGAATCCCTGACAGCCCAGCCCACAGCACCAGGGTCACGCTGAAAACAAAAGCAGGAGTCCTGCTTCCCCCTCCACATTCCAGCCCTTAGACAACACTGCCCCCAGTAGCTCTGCTTTCTTCCCAAAGCAAGGTATGCACTGCACTTCCCTGGCTGCCGAGGGGAGGACCGAGGGAAGCTCCTCCTGGCTCTGCACAGTCTCCATGGCAGGATCCAGCAGCTCCCAGGAGCTGCAGAGCAAGCCAGGAAAGGGGACAGCAGCCCCAGAGCCACCTCCCTGCCCAGTGGGCATAGAGGAACTGTGGTCAGTCTGCACAGGGAGCTCAGGGTGCTCCCTGGTGCTGATCAGAGCACCCACCTGTCACAGGAGGATCCAGAGCCAGGCTGCCCATCCTCGAAAGGGGGATCAGGTTGGACTCAATGAACTCGGAGGTGTTCTCTAACCTAAACGATCCTGGGATTCTGTGAAAAGATCCTCTGAGTGCTTATGGAATGTCTTTCCCAAGCAGCCAGAGTGGTCCTGCCTCGGGGGAAGCTGTGGCTCCTGTGGGAGCAGGGGAGTTGGGAGATGAATTTCCAAACTCTCCCAGCTCCCTCTGAAGTTACGGGATCCAGCTACAGACTTGGATGTGTCTGGCTCATCCGCAGGAAGACAGAGCACAGCAGTGGGCTCTGCTGGCTCCTTTGAGACATCTGATGGCCTGCTGTAATTAACCCTTTAATTGCTGCAAAGGCTAACTTATGCCAGAGGGAAATATTCCCACCTGACTGGCTGCACAGCGTCGGGCACTACACGCAAAGCAAAGCAACCCCAAGTTAATGCCACTTAAATCTGTGGCTCTATCAGATGCAATCTGTGCATGTAATCAGAAATTCAATTATCCAAGGCCATTGGCATTGCTGCCTTGACAGTTCACTGTCCTGCAGGCACTGGAAAGGCACAGAGCTTTCCAAGTCCTGGTTAATTACTGGATGCAGGGAGTGACAAGAGGGAGCACAGTGAGGGCTTTGGAGCTCGGAGTTCGGGGTCTGGCTGTGGGTCTACTGAAGTTATTGTGTTGTATGAAACACGGATTCAGGAACCAGTGATGCTCCTGGCACTCCCTGCAGAAAACAGGGTGTGTCTTCCCTCTCAATTAAACCTTGGGAATTGTCTTGTGTCAGCCCAGCAGAACCTCGAGTGCCACCCAGAGAGCTCCAGCTTTGTCCCCACAGTGCTGTCTGATCTGTGCTGTGCCCTACAGCTTTCCTGCACACAGGAGAAACACCTTTCCTTTTAATTTTCCTGAAATGAAGCCCTTCCTTACTGCTGTAGGAACACAATCCACCACAGACACCAGCTACAGTGCATTTTCTTAACACAACTCAGAGACTAACAAAGTCTAACCCTTGGCCTCTTCGAGCTTTTTTCCCACCTCAGTTTTGTCTACACTAATTTTTTTAAGACTTCTGATCCAAACTTTGCACCGATCCATGCAATCAGAGGTCGCAGAGCTCACTCTATAAAGCCACTGACTTCATGTTTTCCCTCCGTAGGAGTAAAATAATGTTCCCACACTCCGACAGAAACCTTTGCTCTGCACAGATTTAATTCATTACTTATGAATCTCTGGCCAACGCCACTCTGCTCATGGCAGTGGCTCTCTACTTGCAGTCGTCTCTGGAGTCTGGGAGGACAGGAATCTTCTTTTTGCTGTGCAGGGAAGGAGCTGAGATGGGATCCTGACTAATGGCTTCACTAACTGTTGCTTATGTTAACAGTCCTCTTCCAGAAAATCACCCAGGTAGCAGTAACGAGCTGTCCTCCGCTGCTTCACACAGCCTTGGGCAGGAGCCAAGATAATTTCCAATGGAAACTCTTCTCCCAGGGAATCACTCTGCATCCTATTTCAGTGCTCTGTTTGGCTCTAGGGAATAGGAGAAGGATTCTTTCTAACTGTGCTGTGCTTAGGTGCAAGGGCAGCTCTGGGACACAGATCACTGAGGAGTCACACGCATCCTGCTGGAATCATTTAGGAGACTGGAACGGCAGCAGCTGTGCCAACCTCAAAGGCAAGTAAGTGCCCACATTCATCAATCCAGGATTGCCTGGATCACGTGCAGGTCTCGGGTAAGAGCTGCCCTTCTGCTGTGCCTGCACCCATCTCTGAGATCCTGGTACAGCAATAGGAAACGTGCAAGGTGCCACCTGATTGCTCTTTCCATACCCAAACTCCTCCTTTGCAAACTCACTCTTTCCACAAAGCTTTCCAACCCTTTTTTTCATCTGGGGAGGGGTAAAACCCAACTCTGCTGAGGGCCAGCAGCACCACACTGCCTGCACATGCTCTGCCAGAGCTCAGAGCCTTTCACCAGGTCCCCCGTGCCCCTGGGACCTGTCTGGGGGTGACAAGGCAGTCACCACCCTAAAAACCCTGTCCTGCTCCCCATTTGGTGAAACAACACAGCCTAAACAGAGGTGTCTGAGCGAGCACAAAGCCCAGCAAAGAGGAGGGAATGCGGCTGCAACACTTTTCTTAGAGGCTCCACTCTGCATCCCGTTGTGGTTCCAGCTGTTCCCTGAGCTCTCCAAGCCCCAGGAGAGGAACTGTGGCACACGTACTGTGCTGGCAGCACGTGGCATGGGACAGGGCCCGTGGTTCTTGCTCTCAACACCCCACAGAGGGCCTGGCACCGGCTGCAGAGCGTGGCTGGATGGGTCCCTCCACTCCCAAACAACCACACAGCCCCTGCTCGTGGAAGGGCCAGCACAGGAGCAACCCAGGAGGGAAATCCCGTGAACATTCCCAGAGTGACAGCGCTGGTCCCGCTGCCAGCAGGACACGGGGTGCCAGCCCTGGGCTGCACACTGGGGCCACGAGCATCCCCTGCAAGGGAAGGTTTGTTTGGCACCTCTCCTGAGAGCCCCACTCAAACACCCGGGAGCCACAACGCCCCACAGGGTCCCCACGCACAGCCCAGGGCCCCTGTGCCAGGATGGGCATCCTGCTCTTGCAGATGTGGCATTTGGGAGCACCGGCAGCAGAGGCAGGAATGGAACAGCTGAACTTTCCAAGCCACACGTGGAAAGGCTGCATTCAAGCCCTGACACACACCCAGCCAGCTGTGAGGCAAGCGGGTGAACGGAGAGGTACAAAAATAGGCACTTCTGTAGAGCTGCTTCGAGCAGCATTTTTGAGCGACAAAAATACACTTTAAAAAAAAAAAAAAAATCACGGGATTTTTTTCCCAGCTCACAAAGGGATCCATCACGGTTTTAGGGATCATCCACCCAGCTCACCCACCCTGGGGCTGTGTCAGAACCTCCCGGGACAGGACACAGATGCTTTCACCAACCTGCCCTAAACCAAAACCCGCAGCTCCATCCCGGCCTCACTCCACCCCCTTCCCGAGGCGTGGTTTGAGCGAGAGACGCTCAGCTTCGGCCAACACAATCCGGCCGGGCTCCGCTTTCCCAGGCTTAGCTGTTCCTCGGGTTCCTCCCTCCGGAGGACTCAACCCACACCCTGGGTCCTCTTTTCACCGCGCCCCTCCCACGGCTCCGGGCGGCCTCTTTAACCCGTTCCCGGCGGGAGCGGAGCCCCCCGGCTGCACAGCACACCGTGCGAGCCCCCGGGGCCAGGGCCAGGAAGGAGCCCGTCCCTGCAGGGCCGTCTCCTCCCGTGGGTGTGCTGTCCGTGCCGGAGGAGCCCGGAGCAGCAGCGCGGATCCTGCGGGAGCCAGGGCTGAGGTGCTGCCAGGGGATGTTGCAATGGAGCCGCGGAGAGGCCATTGCTGGGGATCTGCGAGTACCGCGGAATCACCCAACGGCCTGGGGTGGAAGGGACCTTAAATCCCACCCGGTGCCACCCCCTGCCCCGGGCAGGGACACCTTCCATGTCCCAGGTCGCTCCAAGCCCCATCCAGCCCGGCCTTGGGCACTGCCAGCTTCTCCGGGCAGCCCCAGAGGGAACGATTTCCTCCCAGTATCCCACCTAACCCTGCCCTCTGGCAGCGGGAAGCCATTCCCCCTTGTCCTGGCACTCCATGCCCTTGTCACAAGTCCCTCTCCAGCTCTCCTGGAGCTCTCTGAAGGACCAGGAGGTCTGTCTAAGGAGGTGGGGACAGGCTCTGGGAGGGCTACAAACCCCACCCTGGAAATGTCCCTTCCAAAGCAGTGATCAGACCCTGTGGCTCCATCACAGACACGCACACAGCCCAACCAGCTTCTCCACACAAGGAGCTGCCTGCGCAGGCTGGCAGAAAACGAGCTGCCCAGCTGTCACCAGCAGAAACAAGGCCACGGTGTGGTGGCCAGGGACAATTTTGGATGAATAGGAACGGGCTGGCGGAGCAGTGGCCGGGATCCAGACTCTGGGCCACTCCAGACTGCCCGAGCTGCTGCAGGCTGTGGCTGCTGGGACAGCGAGCACAGCCCTGTCCCCGTGCTCCTCCAGAGCATCTGCCAGCACAGCTGCAGTGAGAAACACGATCCTACCAGCTCCCAAAGCTGCAGTGCCAGAGGGCACCCACAGCCCCAGCCTGCAGGTACAGCAGGGCCAGGCACCAACACCCAAAAACGCCGTGGGCGGGAGATCCGCTAGCACGGAGTGAATGAACAGCCAGTCCTGTCACCAACCCAGCCTATCACACTGCCTCAGCACGGGCTGCTAACTGAATTCAACGTGACAGCAGGTTAAACAGAATCACACAGGACCATATGCCACGTCTCAAACTTCACTGCCGAGCTCAGCTCAGTGAGGTTTTTCCAAGGCCTGATGCCAGGAAGCCGAAGAGATTTACCTGTTCCTAACCTGAGGGCAACTGTTTCTGTTAATGCAGTAGAAACAGCTGGCTGAGGAATTGTTGTAATTATCTGTGTTTTGCTTATCTGTACACTATCTAAAAGGATGTGATCTTTCAAGGGAAAGGGAAGAGCTGGAAAGCTGAAGAAGTTCAGCCTGCAGAGGAGAAGGTTGCGTGGAGAGCTCACAGCACTTTCTGTCTGACAGGGCTACAGGGAAGCCAGAGAGGGACTGTTCATCAGGACCTGTATGAGTGACAGGACGTGTGGGAATGGGCCCACATTGAAAGAGGAAAAACTGAGGTGTGTTATATGGAAAAAATTCCTCCCTGTGAGGGTAGGCAGGCCCTGGCACAGGGCGCCCAGAGAAGCTGTGCCTGTCCCTGGATCCCTGGCAGTGTCCAAAGCCAGGTTGGACAGGGCTGGGAGCAACCTAAGGAAGGTGTCCCTGCCCATAGCAGAGGAGTGAAATGAGATGCTCTTTAAGGTCCTTTCCCACTCAGACTATTGCAGGATTCTGTGATTCTATGACAGAATCTCTTTACTGGTCACAGTTCCTATAAATACACTGCACATGCTACAGCTTGCACTGTTGTTGATGCTCTTCCTGATGACAGCTATCCTTTAAATAAATGTGAATGGCAGCAATCACATGAGTTTTGCTTTTTGTGCCCTTTGCAAAGCAAAAAACTAAACATTATGTTTCAATTGACATTTTTAGCTTTGGCAAACTGAGACGCCAACTTCGCTTCAATGCCTAAGTAAAGAACAGTGATTCGATATGAGAAAGAGGCTCAGTCTTTACTGCAAAGGAAGGCTGAGAAATAAGGGCTGGGGAGGTCAGTGGGGCACTGTCACCCTCCCCTGGGACAGGCAAGTGACCTTCAGGAGAGCTTGTTCATGCAGCTGGAGGGGAGCGTAGCTGGCAGCTCCGCAGCCACTGCGGCTTTCCAGCCTCGGAGCCACATTTCAGCGAGGGCTGGAGAGAAGGGAGGGATGGTGGGGAGGGAGAGGAGGGTGGCTGGATGTGGGGGGAGAAAAGGGTGGGCTGGTGAGCAGCAGCAGCCATTCCTCTGAACAGCAATAGCACCGTAAGCACAGCCCGGGAGCGGAGCTGCCAACTTTCCACTGGGGAAGAGAACGGGAAATTTTCTCTTTGAGCCCGACAACGACTGCCTAAAATCGTGCTGCTGGCCATGGAGGGACTGACTGATGAGTGCTGTGTGCCCCAAAACCCACCCTATTCCCCACACTGCTCCATGCACTCTCCTCACGTTCAGAGGAAGATCCAAGCAGCTCGCAGCCCGCTCCACCCTGGCACTGGAACGCACGGCTTTGCTCCCGAGCTGTCCTTCTTCCCCTGCTCACTTTGTTACTCGCTTGTTACAACTCAGATAAATGTCTGGGGACATATGGAGTAAATAAAATACAAAATCAAGCCGAACTGCAACAATCAATCAAAGGACAACAAAGCTTGGAGAAAAGGAGAAAGGATGATGTGTTATGGAAACCACAGCGTGGAAAACAAGGCATGACGAGAGATAAAACAAGGAATCCCATTAAACAGGATAAAAGGCAGAGGAGCATTAACAAACCATATGAGTTCTACCTTCTGAGTGAGTGGTTTTCTTTTAAATCCACTCTTTGTGAGAGCAGAATGAAAGCAGCTGAGTGAAATGCAGGAGACCTGCCGGGGGCTTGCCAGCAGGAGAAGAGCAACATCAGCCCTCACTTTCACTCCAACGAGAAAAAAGCAACACACAGAAAGAAACTACCAGGAAACTTACAGATTTCAGTAAACACAGGGAAAAACACACCAGAGGAACCCCAGAGGGTTCCACCAGCAGCCTGTCCTGCCTTGTGGGGCTCCAAGATGTTTAATTACAGTTCTTTAACCTGTGGGGTTTTGTCATTACCAGGGTTTGCAGGTTTGGCTGCACCAAAATACGAATCACAGAAGTGATACATGTTGATGCTGCTCGGGATTATTCAATTGCAACTTTTGCCACAGAGCAGGAGCACCTTCAAATCTGCCTGCCCAGTGGATGCCTGTTCTTCCTGAGCTGGGCATTTTTCTTATTACACTTTGAAACACCACTTAAAAAAAAAAAAAGCTGTAATTTTTAAAAAGTTTCTCAGTCACGGCAACAGCACTGAGACTTCTCTGCAGCTTTAGGAAGGAGCACAATAAACAACCCAGCGCTCTCTAACACCGTTCTGCTCTGACACAACAGCACAGAATCGCCTCCTTGTTCACACTCAAACTATAGCTACGAGTCACTTCTGGTCCCTTCCACAGGCTGAAAGAATCTCGCTGGCAAAATATTTATCTAGCACCTCATTTGGGCCTTTTCCCCCCTCCAAAATCTCTTACAAAAGAGAAACGCAGCCTTGTTTTTCCTGGGATATGGCTTCCTACAAGAATGACATTCCAGGCTGTCTCAATTTTTTCTAGGAACAGCAATAGAGCTATTTTGCTTTTGTGGCCTGGACACTACTGCACAGACACACCACTGCCTGTGGGTTTACCTGAATTAGGTTTTAATTTAAACTGGAATTTTTTTTTCCCCTCTGATTGCTTTTGAAGACACCTCAAGCCTTGAAAAGGCTTTTCCTGCATCATGTAATAATACCAAAATCTACCAATCGTTGCTGACTCTTGAAATTTAAAATAGCAGACTGCAGGTTCCTGAATCATAGGATCTGTTTATTTTAAGGTTTATTTAGGTGAAGTCACCGGCTGGGCAGCACAACCCCAGGGCTCACTGCCAAATCCACAAAAAACCCCACTGGGTTCTGGATGGAAGTTCTGACCCCCAAACCTGTTTCTGCAGGAGCCTGGCGATAGCAGAGCTCCTCCGATCCCAGCTGCTCCTTCTCACCCATCCACAAATACTACTCCCTGCTAATGAGGGGAAAATAAAGGAAGTTTCAACTCTCATCCTTTTACATCGAGACTCTAATTTCCACTTCAAACCTGCCACGACACTGAAGATGTGTCAGAAAGAATCAGCATTTGCAGGGGAAAGTCGGACAGCCTTGATGAGGTTTATTTCCAGCTGAGGAACGAAGCGAGCGATGAAAGCTCGAGAAACAGCTCAGGCTCAAACAAACGCCAACAAAACCCGGTAGCACTGAGAGCAAAGCACTTGAAAAGAGATGGATGGGAGCATTGCTGGCATGGAGGGGCTCAGAAGTGCAAATGCTGCCACTGGAAGCGCGTTGCTGCTCCGGCGCAGCTTCGCACACTGCGCACTGCGGATGATTTGGAAAAACAGACTTTGCTCCTGGTTCCAGCCAGACTGTGCGTTACACTTCAAGAACCCGACTCTGGCCATGGGAAGGGGCCAATATTCCCATTCGGGCTGCCTGGAGACTGCTTCCAGCGAGGTATGTGGTGTCTGAGAGCAGCAGAGCCCATTTCCTTAGTGATTCTTTGGATGGGACATTTCCCTGCGCTCCCGGTAACAGCGCGGCCGCAGTTGGCATTTATTTCCTCAAAGTTGCTCCATCGAAAACGTCGGATACAAGAGGAATTCACTTCCTAGGCCTCACTTCTACAGCCAGAAATACAAAGTCACAGTTGCTGAGTGCAGCTGCGAGCACACGTCTGGGGATTTTGGCGTTGGGAATTTTCAGAACTCGGCCTTCCTAAAGGCTCACTTTCATTTCAGAATAATTGATTTTTTTTAAAGGGGTTGTTGAAATTCTAAAAAATATTTTTTCCTCTAGTGAGAAAATATATAAATGTTATTTATCTGTCCGGGTTCAACAAAGGGAACTTGAAATTATTAGGCAAAACCACTTGCATAACCTCACTGAGCCATGAGCCAGAGTCCCTTCCATCCCAACAGAAATGAATCTGTAAATTCTTCATGGTTATAACAACGCACCTGCATTCTCTGCCACCATCAGGAGGCCAAACAGGGCAGCAAACTTGAAATAAACCCACTTCAGCACACTTTACCCCAGCCCTCAGAACAGGACCAGCACACACGGAGGAGCTGCCTGACAAAGATGACTTTACAGCCTGAATTCCAACCACAAGCTCTGTGCCCTACACAAACACCTCTGGAATCAGAGCACAGTGCCATGATTGCCATCCATTGCTCTGGCAGATTTCCCCTTCCCGTGGTTTTGTTCACCTGCAAGAGCTTTATGTCCCACCTCCACCTGTCACTGCACGACATCTAATCCGAAACATTCCGGGAGCTTTTACAACTCAGAGCCTCTGAGCAACAATCACATAGTCTCAAACACTTACTACCAAAATTATTAATCACAGAAACACATTGTAATAGCCCCAGATCCTCAAAAAGCCAAATGAAGGACTGATCACCACAGCCTTCAGGAGGCTCTTCACTCTGCAGTGACCAACAAGCCGCCTCAGAAGCTGCAGATCCCCATCTCAAACCAACAACAGATAACAGAAATCCAGAACCTCCTTAATAAAAACCAGTCTTTTCCAGTCAGGGACTTTCTGCAACAAACAATGACTGGTTTGTTTGCAAAAGTCTAAATATATCTAGCAAGAAAAGAGCTGGAAAACACCTTGGCTGCTGGATTTAGAGATGTGCACATTTTCCTGTAGTCCAGGAACAGCCTGGAAAATCCACAATGCATGTTTACTGTGGTACTCCCACAACTTCTGCAGTCTCTCTGTATTGACACTAAAAAGTGGAAGCTCGGTTAAGAATATCCAGATAGAAAAGCAGACCCTTAATGCAGTGAAATACCACCAGAAATTAGTTCATGTGAGATCCATCTACTGCGCCAGGCCCCACGTCATCTCTCTCATATGAATCACTCGATGCTTTTGTCTCGTCAAGAACTGAAAAGTTGCTCCCTACGGCAAACCAAACTTTTCCCCTAGGTCTGTTTTTTGCGTCATGCAGTGAGTTTATTCCAGTGACAAAGCACATGGACCATCGCAGTGCCTGACTGACCTACCCAAAACAACACCTAGACACAAGCACATCTGTCATCCCATCCCTTCCAGGAGAAACGCTCCTTACTCGTTAACTGCGTCTTTCGCAGTTATTTTAAAAGCGTTTAACCCCCGTCCAACCGCTCCTTCCCGCACACCCTCCTCCCGTTATTCCCCAAGAACCTCCGGAGCCAAACACAGAACGTCCCGAACCAAACTCCCGGTACAGAACCTCCCAGTACAGAACCTCCCAAACCAAACTCCCGGTACAGAACCTCCTGAACCAAACTCCCGGTACAGAACCTCCC
>VYXD01011930.1:131245-142939 GCA_013397195.1 Hylia prasina
ACATGGGAGATTCGTTGCATCTCTGCTTCTTTTTTGTTGTGTTTGTGTGTGCACCTTCCACGGGCTGCCCCCGGCTCCTGCAGCGAGCTGAGCTTTGCAGGAGGATGGGAACCTTTGCTCCAGCCCTGCAGGCTGTGCAGGGGAGCAGTGACCACGGGTTGGATTCACCCAGACTGATGCTGGGGGTGCATGTACTGGGAGAGGGGGGGGGATGCCCTGAGCACCTGCTGGTCCCCAGTGGGCACCCACATCCCTGCCCACATCCCTGCCCACATCCCTGCCCACATCCCTGCCCACATCCCTGCCCACATCCCTGCCCTCACAGCCTTTTCCTGGTGGAGCAACCAACCCTCCTTTGAAGGGCTGGAGCCTCCTGAAAGCCAAGGGCTGGCTTTTATCTCAGCAGTTGGCACAGAGCATTAGCAGGGCTCATTTTCTGATGGATCAATCTGGAAAAAGTGGGAGGGGAGCTGCTTAGACCAGAAGAAAGAAACGGAAATAAATTAATTTCAGCATCTTTCTGTGCAAAATTAGCCCTGGGTGTTGGAGGGAAGGAACTCGGGCACTGGGCAGAGTGTTTGGTCTCTCCTTTGCTGTGTGGGGTCAGGATGGGGGTTTGCTGCAGGGGGTGGGTTTAAGTTGGTCCCCAGGGCTGGAGCTCTGGAGGGAAGTGGCCTTTTCCTGGGAGAAACATCTTGGAGCTGCCGAGTTCCAAATTCCCCTTCATGGGGCCGTGGCAGTGGCAAGGGAGGTGCAACCAGGATGGGGAAGGTGGGGCAGGAGTGAGCAGGGGATGCCTGTGCTCCCACCCTGACTATGCCCATGGCAAATGCTTGGAACTGGGTGACCTTTAAGGTCCCTTCCAACCCATATCATTCCATGTTTCTGTGTGTTTCCAGCAGCTCTTTGTGTGAAAATCAGTTTGTTCTGCAGCTCCCATTGCTGGATGAATTTTAATAGCAGCCAGTAGCTGATTTCATATTTTTGCATTTCTCACTGCATGGAGAGCTGGGCTCAATTTGCCCAGAGCAAATTTCCATCCCTGCAAGTGTTCAAGGACAAGCTGGATGGGATTTGGAGCAACTTGGTCTAGTGGAAGGTGTCCCTGCCCTCAGCAGGGAGTTGGACCTGGCTGGTCTTTGAGATCCCTTCCAACCCAAACCATTCCAGGCATCTCTGATGGTCCCTGCGATGCTCCCACCCCCCCTGCCTGGTTCCAGGGCATGGACACGATGCTGCAGGGGCCAGCTGTGCCCAAACCCAGCACGGGGAGGCAGATCTGGCAGCCTTGCCCTGGCAGCCTTGCCCAGGGATGGTACCCCTTGTGCCCGTGCGTGACCCTGAGCGCGCCGCTCCTCCACAGCTGCTGCAGGTGCCCCTTCCCCGCTCCCAGGACGGGCTCTGGGGCAGTAAATCTCCATTTCCCGTGGCAAGCCAAGCCCTGCTTTTCTCGCCGTGGCTGCTCCCTCCCTTGCAGAGGGACACTCACAGCTTTGCAGTCATTTGCATGCAGGGGCTCAGTTGCCAAGAGATGCTGCGAGCGGTGCCCGTGGCGGCCGCGCCCGCTCCTCGCGCCTCCCGGGCCTTTATTCCTCCTCCTTTGCCTCTTGCTTTTGGAGAATCATAACCCCCAGTCCTGCAGCACAGCAGGGAGGTGCAAACCCCCGTGTGCAGGCGGTGATCCCAGTGGACAAGGGGTCCCATTCCTGCCTTGGGGAAGGCACAGAAAGAAGATGAATGTCGTCAAAGCAAAGAAGCGCTTGAGCAGCTGGAGTGGCAGCCAGCCCCAGAGCCTGGTAAAAAAACTCTTAACCAGCTTAATCCTCTTTGCAGGATGGTGGGAAGGTGCCTTCTCCACCTCCTTGGTGTCAGAAATACCACCCAGAACAGTTTGGATGTGGAATTTTGTATCCATTTCAGCTGACACCACAGCGCTGGGGATGTGGGGATTGTGAGGTGCTTCTGGAAGGGCACCAGTGTCTCCAGGCTCCTGCAGCCCTGCTGGTGCTTCCTGCCTGTTGATAGCTGGTGTCCCTGGGGGTCTGTCCTGGCCTGGGGTGGTTGGAATAATGGATTTATTAGCTCAGAGGGAGAGCAGGAGGCCTGGGCTGCAGGAGCTGCAGTGCCAGGACACAGCAAGGAGAGCACAAACTCAGGAGCTGCTGGTGGGAGGAGGGAGGTTGTGAAGGTGCTCAGCACAACCTGCCTCTGTACCCTCCTGGTCAGAGCTGCGTGGGAGCCCAAAACCCCTACAGAGGATGGGAATCATGGGAAACTCAGCTGGGAAATGCAATTCCCACCCACCCACAGTGTGTCCAGGGGTCAGATCCCTGCTTCTGGCCTGCTCCAGCCCAGCAGGATCACTGGGAAGGAGCAGGGGGAGCAGGAGCTGGGGAAGGCTGTGGGCACACGGTTGTGCTGTGTTGGCTCCTCTCTGGCTGCTGCCAGGTGGGAAATTGGCTCTGGAGAGGCCAGTTTGGGCACTGGAGCATCCCCTGCCATGGATCCGAGCCGGGCTGGATCCGCTCCCGGTGCCAGGACCTGTGAGGGAGCGTTTTATAGTCAGTAAAACATTTAAATGGGGCCAGAGTAAGTCTAAATGTTTTCAATATTTAATGGAATACATTTGGCTTAATTTCACTTTCATCTTTTATTTGTGATAAAATATTGAACTCAGCTGTGCAGAACTGGATTGTTCTTTGAAAGCAGAGGGAAGGCACCAGGAAAGGGGGGACAGGTGGGATTTGGGGTGTCTCTAAGCCCCCTCTGCCCCCAGGATGGGCATTTGGGGCATCCCTGCCCCGTGGCTCTGCCTCGCTCGGCTCCTGTGGTCCCCTGAGCCCTTGCTGCCTCTCTGCTGAGCCACTGCCTCGTTTTGTTAATTAATTATTGCTCCCAGCAGGCTTTGGGTTATTCCCGGGGTGGATGTTGATGATCTCTGTGGGGAAGGGTGAGGTGCCAGTCCCGGGTTTGGCAGAGCCGCAGTGGCAGGAGCTGACTCTGGCTGAGCTCACCAGCTGCTTGCTGTGTGTTGTTCTTCCCTGAAAAACACCTTTCCCTTTTCCCCTGTCCCCAAAGAGCCACTTCCCTGAGACCTGAGCCACGGGGTCTGTCCCATCCATGGGGCTCTGCTGGTCCCTGTGATGGTGGCCCTGAGCATCACCGTGGCCAAAGGCAGGGCAGCAATGGAATGAGCCAAAGCCTGGAACACCAGCAGGTCACCCTCCTTGGGAAAAAAAATGGGAAAAAACTGGGAAAAACCACCCCCATCCAGGCAGGCCAGAGCTGTGTTTGGGGTTGGAGGAAGCTGCAGTGTGGTGTGTCCCTGTCCTTGGATGGTGATGGGGCACACACTGTTCCTATGGCAATGGGGATTGAGGGCTTTACCTGCAGAGCCTTTGGAAACAAAACATTTTGTTGTTGGCAGCACGGGCAGAGCCGGGCACTGCCCGTGTGGCTCCTGGCTCCATCCCGGGGTGCTGGAGCTGCCCTGGCCTGGGATCCCTGCAGAGCCCTGGAGCTCACACAGCTTTGTTTATCTACCAGGGACATTCGGCATATTTAATCCTGGCTCAGCACCGAGTCATTGCCCTGAGGCATTGGTGAATCTCTGGGAAGCAACAGCAAATAATTCATCTTTACGCCTCCACTGGGAAAAAGTGTTTCTCCCTGATCATAACTAATGTGAGTTGGGAGCTTGTGGTCCTTCAGCTTTAAAGAGTGATGTCCATTGCCCGTGGTTGTCCCGGGGTGAGGAGGAGTTTAATGGGTGCTTTGGGGGTCTCAGTGATGCTCCTGAGCCTGAGGAAGACGTTGGTGTGGCAGGGCTGAGTCAGTTCTCCCCGCAGGAGGTCAGCAGGCAGGAAGGGTCATCTTCCAGGGGCCATAAAACCATTAGCACATCTCTGAGGATGCCACTGCTCCTGGTGTGAACACCGGGACAGGTTCTGTCCCATTTTGCGTGGGGTTTTTCTGTTTAATTTCTGGAAAGGAGGGGAGTGGTGGGAGCCGTGCCCAGCTGCCTGGGTCAGATGCCACGAAGCCATCGCATCCACCTCGGCAGCCCTCGTGCCATCTGCCTGTGCCTCAGGACGTTTTCCTCCTGCCTGCCAAGCCTTGATGTTCTCAGGCTCAGTGACACGCTGGGGAAATGGAGGCTTTGGCTTTTCCAGCTTTGCCTGCGCAGCATCACCACGGCAACGATCCCGGGAAGGCTCCGTGGCATTAACGCTGTTACTGGGAAGAGCTGCACCATGGCCAGGAGCCCCGGCTGTGGTGTGTGCTGGGCTGAGCAGGAGCTGGGGCTCCTGCCCACCTCAGGGCTGCTGCTCCTCCTCACCAGGACCGAGCCTGGGCTGGCCCCAGTGCCTGGCACGTCCCCCAGGGAGAGCTGGCTGTGGGTCCTGCGTTCCCAACCTTGGAACAGCTCCCTGTCAATGATCTTTTCCCCCAAAGCCAAGTGCAGGGGGCTGCTGAGGGCACCTGGGCAGCCCCAGCCTGTCTGGGGAGTGTAGATCCCACTGGTGAGGACCTTGCCCTGCGCTGGGTGCTGAATTTGGGAGAAATTGCTGGATTTGCTTCTCGAGCCACTCACCCGCCAGTGCCTCCATGCCTTGCTGCTTCCTGGGAGCTGATGATTGAGAAAAACAGCTGCAAGTGGGGATGCAGAATTCAGCCCAGCCTCACTGCTGGGGGGTCAAAGTGGAGACCCTGTCCAGGATGAGCATCCACCCACAGCACCCCAGGCAGTGAAGGGTCAGTCCAGACCCTTCTGGGGAGCACAGGGAGCCCTCCCTGCAGCCCGTGCAGCCAGCTGGCCAGGCTTTCCTTGGTTCACCTGTTTTCCCTGGAGCTGAGCACGCTCAGCCCTGGGAGCTGTGGGGGAGCAGCTGAGCTGTGGCCCCTGGGCTCTGCATTTCCCTCAGAGGAAGAGCTGGGGATTGTTGCTGCTCCTGGTGCCAGTTTTTAGAGCTGAGCCCGGATTTGGCAGCGGTGCTGGGCAGCCCCCACAGCCCCAGGCTGGTGGGGATGTGAGCCCCCCGTGTGTCCCTGCAGCTGCCCATGGCAGCAGCGTGCCAGGGGGGTGCCCTCCCTGCCCGGAGCAGTTCACTCAGTGCCGAGGAGCTGAGCCTGGAGAGGGGGTCCTGCCCTGTGGGGCTGCTCCCCAGACCCCTTTACACCGGGGTGACACATCCAAGTGGCCTCTGGCAAGGCTGGGGCTCAGCGAGTGGCTCTGTGGCTCAGCGCAGACTTCCTTCAACCCATTCATGAGCTGCACTTATCAGCGTGCATCAATTAATGGGAGAAGTGCTCAACAATGCCGAAAATAACTTTGTTCCCAAGCAAGCGCTAACGCCTGGCAGATGTGATGTGTTTTTTCCCTCCTGAATAACACAAACGTGAGGTCAGGCTGTTCCCAGGGCGTGCTGGGGGAGAGCAGCAGGAGCACAGCAGCTCTGGGAGGGCTGATTCTCCAGGGATCAGCCCCACAGCCCAGTGCAGAGGTGGAAATGCTCTCCTGAGGACCTGGCTGCTCCAGCTGGAGCTCTTGGCTGAGGTTGGGCTTCCCAAATGTGCAACAACAACAAAAAAAGAAATCAAGAAGATGATGTTTGGTTCAGTTTTGTTGGTAAAAGGGTTGGCAATGTCTTGGAAAAACTTCCCAGGAGCGTGGTCTGCACTGCTGCCCAGACCTCCAGCACCCACAGTGAAGGATTTGGGGTGTTTTGCCTCACTGGGGTGATTTCCCAGCACATTCCTGACTGGCAGCTCTGCTCCAGAGCCCCACATGGGGAGACCAAACGGTGGAGTTGGATTATCCAGACTGCTTTTCCTGACTGGGGAGGTTTTGGCGTGGAAGCGCCGGTGCGGCCGAGCGTGCCGCAATTCCTCGGCACCTCTGCATCTCCCGGGGCTCTCAGGGGTGCCCAGACCTGGGGAGGAGCCTGCTCCAGTAGAGCAGAAAATGAGAGAACTGGGACTGCTGCCAGGGAGGAGGAAAAGCTTTGCAAAAATCAAAGCTTTGAGTGCACGGTGCCCGCGCTGGGGAGTGGCGGGGCAGGGGCTCTGCCCGCTCAGCCTCTGCCTCCCCAGCTCTGTCCAGGGGCATTTCAGGGTTGTTCTTGCACAAGGAAAGGGCAGACGGCCGGGCAGGACCGTGGTGGCATTGCCAGCCGTGGTTAGTGAGGAGAAGGTGGAAGCTCAGAAAGCTCTGCTGGACTTTGGGGAGCAGCCGCAGGGCTGAGGAGGGAGCTGCGCTGCCCAGGGGCTGGGACCTGCTGTGTCGCAGCCACTGCACCGTGCAGAGGTGGGCTGTGGTACCAGGGAGCACTGGGACCTGAGGGGTGCAGTCCTGGAGGCTGACTGGACACGTGCAGCCATCAGAAAATCTCATTAGGGCTGTTCAATCACTCTCTGTTTCCCTGAATCCTTCAAAGAGCCTGGGCTCAGGTTTGCTGCACAGCAGTTTTTGGGAGCTGTCTGCCTTGGCTGTGGGTGAAGGATGGGAGCGTTTGGGATAAAAAGCTACAGATTCCTTCGTCAGGTCTTTGGGGATTTCATTTTCCTTAGGGATGAGAAGTGCTCTTTAATAATGCTGTTTGCAGTGCTGTCTGCAGACGCTGCTGTGTTACTGCTGGGTGCTGACAGAATGTTTGCTGCTGGATATTCAGCCCTGATTTTTTTTTTTTTTAATTGGATTGTAAAGTCTTCTCAGAAACTTCAGACAAGTTTTCAGCTCAGGGCTGGCTGCAGCCACTGAGGCATATCCTAGAATCGTTTAGGTTGGAAAAGACCTATAAGGTCAGAAAATTGCTGCTAGGCTTTATTTCTCCCCAGATAAACGATTCCCTGTCTAACAGGACCTGATGAGCCATTTTTCATCTCTGTGGCACTGACAGGGCCGTGTTTGCTGCAGATGAGAAATGATAGAGCAATAAATGCTCTGTGGAGATCCCTGTTCAGCCTTGCAGCGTGGCATGGCCTTGATGAGGAAAATTAAGATAAATATGTCGAGCTCTGCGTTACTTATTCCCAGTCTTGGCACAGATCTGCGTGAGCCATCTCTGCCCCCTTTGTTTCCAAGGCTTCTTGGTTTAGAAGTAAGCAGGGATATTTTAAAAAATATCCTTTATTTCATAAAGGAGGGGGGAAAGGGATGGGAAAGGTGAGTAATGCAGCCCAGGGTGGTGGGGAGGATCCCATCCCGTGTGTTGGAGCTGCAGGGGTGGGCTGCAGCCTTCCTGCTGCTTTCTGGTGGCCCTGCTCTCCGGGGCAGATCCTGCCCTGAGCAATTTGAGGGTGGGTTTCTGTGGCTGTCTGTGGGATTGGGGCTCAGGCTCACTCCCACGCTGTGGGGACACCTCAGAGCCTGGCAGGGCCCCGTCTCCCTCCTGCTGGGATCAGCCCCAGCAGCCCCACTGGGCTTGAGAGCTCCAAGTCTCCTCTGCCTGTGCCTCCCTCGAGGAACCTTCCCCTGGACCATCCCAGCACTCTGCTGCTTTCATGGAGCAGCCAGGCTGGGAGGGACCCCCACCCGGGGCTGTGAGTGCTGTGGGCGCTGCCGAGAAGCAGAGCAGGGCTGGATTTAAAACGTATGATCCTAAGCAGATCCTCTTACCTCTAATCTGTCCCTAAGACAGGATTCTCTTCTTGCCAGAAAACCCTTTTATTCGCAGACTGATGTGACTAGAAGATGATAAGTCATTAATTCTTCAGTGTGTCTGTTGGAACAAGAGCCTGGACTCTTATCTGGGCAGGGCTGGCAGCCAGGGAGATGTTAATTGGGGTTTAATGCAGTGAACATAGTGAACACGGCTCTGGGCTAAGGCTGGTGCTGCTGACATCCCTGGGGCACTGCTGGGTGCTGTGGGGAAGGGGCTGTGCCCAGCTGGAGACCGGGGCTGGGGGCTTGTGGCTTCTCCAGGCCAGAGGTGGCAGAGGGGACAGGGGGGGTGACCCCTCCAAGGGGCTGTGGGGTGGCTCTGGCTCCAGGTGCTGTGAGGGGCCGTGGTGTTCATCTGCATTTCCTGAGGAACCGAGCAGGAGCTGAGCAGCCAGAGCACGTTGTGGGCTCTGAAAGGATCTTGGCAGAGGCGCTGGAGCGGCTGCAGGCAGGAGTGTGAGGCCTGGGGAGGAAAACATCCCAAGGCAGAAGTTGCTATTTTTAGCTGCGCAGTGCAAATGCACAGAGCTGCTGAGGAATTCATCACCTGCCCCGGGAGATGGATGGATGGGATTTTTCTCTGAAAGGGAGATTTATGGGAGAGGCAGAGGGATGGGATGTTTGGTGTTTTGGCCACCTGTATCTCCCCTGGGATGCCCATGAGTGTTTCTGGTGGTGGCACAGCTGAGGAGGAGGAGGAAGAGGATCACTGAATGCAATTCCCAGTGCCTGGGACATCCTCCAGCCCCACACAGCACAGCTGGAGCAGGACCATGTCCAGCCACACCATGGCACAGCCCCATTCCCAGGGGCTTCCTGCAGGTCCCAGCACAGCATCAGGCTGTGCCCTCTGCTCTCCTGCAGGGAATGTGCTCCTGGAAGGGTTTTCCCAGGCTGGAGTGGTGAGCTGCTGATGGCTGGGCTGGGCTGGATCGGGCACTGCTTGGGTTTAGGGGAACCAGGTTTTTGGAGCACTTGAGGGGACAAAGTGGGGCTGCTCCTGGATCCTTGGCAGCGGGCTGGGATGTCCCTGAGGCAGGTGCTGAGCCACCAGGAGCAGCTCCCTGGTGCATGTCTGGG
The DNA here is from genome assembly GCA_013397195.1 of Hylia prasina. NCBI lineage: Eukaryota > Metazoa > Chordata > Aves > Passeriformes > Sylviidae > Hylia > Hylia prasina. The sequence continues at coordinate 139,989 of VYXD01011930.1, forward strand.
AAAAGCTCGGGGTGTTAACGAGCAGATTTAAAGCAGTGTCCTGCTGTTTTGGGCAGATTTACATATCGATCCTTGATCTATTTTTGCAGCCGCCGTTGGAGGTGGTGGTTATTTGTGTGTCTGCTGTATCACAACTCATCCCGTTTCCTGCTGGCACAGGAGTGTTTGTGCTCGCAGGGGCTCCCTGGGCTTTGCCAGGTGGGAATTTGGCTCCTGGGCTGGCCTTGGCACGGGGCTGGGGTGCTCCAGCATCCCTTCAGCCAGTCCTGCACTGCTGGGTGTCTCCTGGCTTCCTGAGATAAAGGATAACCCAACCTACCCCTGGCTCCCGGGTGGCCTGGCCCAGTGACACCACAACCTAATGACATTTCTGGGTGGCTGCACTGTCAGTCCCACAGCTCATTACTGGCACTAATTAACACTGTGCTGCCCCAGCGCCTGCGTTGGCTTTGATCTGTAGTCACTAATGCCATTTATCCTCATTTTGACAGGAATTTGCACCCCCCTCAGCTGCAGGAGATGCCTCCAAGGCCCAATAATGACATTTGAGGGGCTTCTTTTCCAGGGTAAAAGCGCAGGGGGTGCTTGGGTGGGCACTCCCGGGCAGCATCACTGCAGCCAGCCCCAGTCACAGGCTCCAGGGAGCTGGGGGGGGGTCCCCTGGCTGGAGCCTGGATGGTGCCAGTGAGCAGCTTCCCATTTGTCCAGTTAATTGCGAAGCAAATTGATCCGTGTATCCAATTGAACTTTAAAGGCTTTAACTAATGAGTTCATGCGTGTCAGGGCTGGGAGAGGCCGGGCTGTGGATGATGCTGATCCTGGGCTGTGCTGCAGCTCCAGTGGCAGCGGGCTGGGGGGATGTGCCAGTGGCTGCTGGTGGGTTCACTGTGGGCACCCTGTGATCCGGGGGGGGTGGCGTTTGCCCGTCCCACAGCTGCTGTGAGGGCAGAGCAGGGCCGGGGCTGTGCGGGAGCATCGTCTGTGCACGTCTCGGGAGCGGCGGCTTCGCTCCATCCCCTTCCCCTCCCTCCCTCCTGCCGCTCCCGGGCGGCCGTGGGACCGTGCCAGGGCTGCAGCCAGCGGGGCACGGTGTGTGATAATGCCGCTCTTAACTGGGGACCATCTGCGCTCGGTAATTTAATTGTTTTCCCCCGCATCTGCAAGGCTCCAACTTTGTTTATCTGACGTCCTGACGATTATTTAACTTCGCAGCATCGTGTTTGTCCGCCCCAGGCGCTGCAGGCGCTCCACTGCGGCCCCTGCTAGACGAGATGTCAGTAACGTTTGCACCGCCCCAGGAAAAGGGACACAAAAACTGAAACTGGGAGGGGTGACAGCAGAGCCGAGGTGCAGGGATGGTTTTCCTGCCCGGATTGTGGCAGGAGGTGCTGGGAGCGTTACCTGTGTTCTAACAGACGAGGTGAGATGAGGAAGGAGCCCTGGGAGCACAGCCCCTCCCCTCGCAGGCAGCACATTTCACGTCTCAGTGCCTTGACACGCAGCGTCTTTTGTCTTTGGATGCTTATTAGGAGCTCAGCCCCCAGCTGTGCCTTGGAAGGGCTGACAGGAGGGAATTGAGGCATCTCCTTTAAAAAAAAAATAAAATAAAATAAGATTGGAAGCTGGAAAGTCACTTAGGCGTGGCATGGAGGAGATCTGGGGAGCTGCTTCACCTGAACCACGCTGGTGTGCCCTGCTGGCAGCAGCCCCTGCCCTCTCCCAGCCCAGCTCCTGCCATCTCCCACCCTGCTCCTCCCACCTTGGCTTCTTCACCCGTGCTCTGCAGCCGCCCTGTGCTTGGGGGCAGGCATGGATCATAGAATCCTGGAATGGTTTGGGTTGGAAGGGACCTTAATCCACGCCCTGCCCTGGGCAGGGACACCTCCCACAAAACCACATCACTCCCAGCCCGTCCAGCCTGGCCTTGGACACTTCCAGGGATGGGGCAGCCACAGCTGCTCTGGGAAAACTTCTTTGGGATGCAGGCAGGGATGCAGGCAGGGAGAGTGATGCTCTGCCTTGCTCTGGCTNGGGATGCGGGCAGGGAGAGTGATGCTCTGCCTTGCTCTGGCTGTGTCTCCTGCCTGCAGGAACATTTCTACAGCTTCTCACCCTGGAACGCTGCTCTGTTCCATACCCAATCCTCAGAAAATCAGTTTTTCCCTCAGGCTGGTCCAGCAGCACCTGGATCCCTGTGCAGACTTTAATTAGGTCTAAGCATTTACCTCCCTAAAATATAGGTCAGTCGTAATTAGCATGACTCCTGCTGCTGCTGGCTCCGTGTTAATTAACTCCTGAAGGGGAGGTCAGTGCATGTGGGGCACCTTTGGAGCTGCAGCTTTTTTGGCTGCTCACCAGATGCTTCAAGGTGGCTTTGGCCTGGATGATCCACGCTCAGGGCTGGGGCCACGTTCTCCCTCCCTCCCACCCACGGTGCTCTGTCAGCCCTGGAGCACGGCCACCCTGGGGACGTGGCCACGTCCCTGGGCACAGCCACACTGCTCTGAGCTGGAGGTGCTCACGTGGCCGTGGGGAATGCACCTGCTTGGTGGTGCCTTTAACGTGCCGCTCGTGGTGTCCTTGTCCCTTGTCACCATCCATCACACCAAGTGTCCTCATCCCCTTGTGCCAAGGGCTGGGGCCCGCGGTGGAACGCAGCGCCGTCGCCTTCCTCTGCAGCCCCTGGCACTGTCCCTGGCACGGGCCCTGGCAGGTGGTATTGGCATCTGGGAATGGTGTTTGGCATGGCACTGTGGCAGTGCAGAGCCTGTGGGATGAGCCTGTGGGGGGGGCCTGTGGGATGTGCCTGTGGGATGTGCCTGTGGGTCTGGCACCTGCCTGTAGCAGCCAGGGTTTTGGAGAGCAAGGTGAGCTCGGAGAGTGGATCTCCTGCAGAGCACAAACCTGCTCACCTGTCTCAGCTGTGGCACAGGTTAGGAGGGGGCTGTTCC
>VYXD01011932.1:0-41037 GCA_013397195.1 Hylia prasina
TATATCCATAGATATAGATAAGTATTTTTATTAAATTATTTTTAGAATTATTAGAATTATATTTAAATATTTAAATACATGAACTACTGTACAACATAGAGGTAAACTGTTCTTTTTTGTTTGTAAGTCCAACATATCATCAGGTTGCTTAGTTGGAATGTGGGATATTCTGCTTAGATTTCAGAGATACCAAAGTATTTAAACAAAAGTTGTCCCCAAAGTCCTTTATAATTTTCTCTGTATATGTCCTCTTAACTAGTGAAACCAGATGAAGAATTAACTTATTTAATTAGAGAAATAAATACAAAACCAACTCATTATACTTCATTCAACCTGCATAATAAAAACTACAACTTTTCTTGACTGTAATTAAGACTTTAGTTAATTGTAACATGTAAGTTATCTAGGAAATTATCAGAGGTCTTGCTTTTGCTGTGATTCTGGTTCAAATGTCTTAATGGTTGCATCTTTTCTGCAGGTGGAATAGATGCTTTACCAACACAGCTGATGTGACAACGGTGGGATGATTTTGTAGCATGAAGTCACTGTCAGGTGGGGAGGATTGGTTCAAATCCTGATCAACAGCTTTCCTGTGAGACTCTGAATAAATCATTTAATGGATCTTATGTTCCCCCCACATGTGCTACAAGTCAGTAATACCTCTAATCACACTGGGTTTGTCTATCAGACTTATTAAGAATGTGTATTCCCATTCAGGAAGAGAATAAAAGGCATCCTCATGTCTGGGGCCTCCAAATGAAATCCCAAAGCATGAGATTAAAGGAAGATTAATCTTTAAGGTATTCATAAGAAAAACTTTCATAAATTCAGGTGAGCAATCATTACACAGACAAACACTCTGCTGAAAATTATGGGCATGTACAGATTCAATTTTATACCTCGGTCGTCTATGGTTAAGCAGCTCAGGTGAGTAAGGATATTTCATGTAGATAACCATCTGCCTCCCAGTCCCACAGTTACATCCTTACCACAGTAATGATATAAAGACAACCCTTCCAGGACACGTGAATGCCTCCTGTCAAATGAATCTCAAACACCATAATGATGCCCCTTATCTGGAAATGAAAACTAATAATAAATAGCAGCGAGTATTTCAAGAATGCACGTTCCACATTACAACTTCATTTAAAGGAAACCTTAGGAGAAAGTTTTACCAACAGTAAAGAGTGGAAAAGCACACAGACTAGACTTACCCTTACCTGTGCCCAAAATAACAATTTAAAAATTAATTAGAAGAAGCATTCAGCCTTATTCATTAGAAACAAAATTTTTAAGCATGATTAGAAGATTAGTTGCTAACTTTTAGTAGAAATAACTCAAAGCAGCTATTTTATGAAAAGTTAATCAATTCCAAACTTTCATATGTGGTCTATCAAAGTATAAGCATGACCATCTTTATTCCAAAATGAAATTTTTATTTCTCATTATTGTATCTGACAAGTTTTGGAAACACATCTCGTGCATTCTCTCACATTTAATGTAAAACAATCACTACCCTATTTTTCTGTCAGATTAATTTTTTCATTCCTAATAGCTCACGCATTTATGGGTTCTTCTGACAGCTATTTTTTTTTCAGCAGAGCTGCTCTCTCCTCTGACCACTGACATTTATTAATCAATTGATCAATAAGTCATTTGAGCCCACGTGGGAATGCTGAAATGGCCGTTGTCCCTCTCGGATTGCCGAACTAAACGATTGTGTTGTTGTTGTGTTGTAGTGGGGAGTGTTATGGAGCTCTCCTTACAATCAGAGTATGAAATCTAAAGCACACTGGAGAGCTATCAGCTGCTTTCCTACTGATGCAGAAAAGGTGATTTGCTCTTGAGAAACTGCTCCTTCTTGCAAATAAAGACATCTGTATGAGCTTAATTTATGCAATAGCTCAAGAGACCTCAGAGGGTGTGAAACTCACATGTGGAGATGTGAGCACATGAAAAAATGCTTTTAAGATCGGCTCCAGAATGAAGCTATGTATTTATTCTATTTCTTCTGGTCCAACCTTTATGTTGTAAAAACCCACAAAAAGGCTGCTGGAGGAAAAACAGGCTGGGCTGTTTTTCACTTTGAAGTTTTGGTATGAGTAGCTATTGTGCATAAATTGATTTAGCTTCACAGAGGTTCTCGCTCATCCAGCAATGAATAATTTTGCCCTTATACTTTCTGAAGTATGATGCATATTCATTTTCCATTTAAGTAAAATTTTTACTTCCTATATAGAGAAAACATAATTGCTATTTTCCTGCAAGAAATGGTGGATGAGAGCTAAAGATCACTCACAGCCAAGAATATGTTTGTGGTAGAAGTTCCAAAAGAGACACAGAAACTTTGGAGATTCCAGATTAGAAATGAAATTCAAGCATTATTTGGAATGGTGCTGTGCTACTCTTATGTTTTAAATTGTGGTGAAATTAAATTTTTTTTACTTTTTGCTCCTAAGAACAAACAGTTAGATCTCCCGGCAGGCACAGAGCAGGAGAACAGCTCTATCTGGTTTGCTTTGGAAGCCTGGTGTAGATTATGTATGAATGGAGAGAAGGCACATTTGAGAGTCTCTGTTTTGTTCCTGGGGCACTTCAGAAATTCATGATATTGTGGCATTGTGCCACCAAGTGCCACTACTGACTTTGGCAGTATCATAAAGAGCAGAACACGCTGAATATGGCAGTGTCTGGAATATCAACAGATTCAGAGAAGACTGATCTTGCACTCAATGACAGCCTCCTGCTGCTTTTAAAGGGAATAGAGATGGAACTGCAGGAAATTTAAAGAAACTTTTCCCCATCAAGCTACAGATAGAAATGGACCAAGGATAGAAGGTGCTCAGGTGGATTAGAGCACTAGGAAGTGTGAATAGCTGCTTGCCCTTGGGTAGCTGATCCCCAGTTAAGTCCCTCCCATCTGTAAATAACAAGTGATTGAGGAAGGGCGTCCTGGGACAGTAAAACAGCAACTCCAAAATGAGGGGAAATGAGCATTGAAAAAAAGCAGGAGGAAGAAACCAGTAGTAGACACTCCTTAATGAGATTTCTCTGGAGTGTCCCAGTAGCAAATCTGACTTGGGTAACAACACAAAAAAGGTAACTCAATATAATCCCTCTGAGTGGCAGAGATCTCTGGAAGCTGAGATATTAATACTGGGAGAAATTTCTTCTCTCCCCATTAGTAAGCTCTTAGATAGAAAGGTTGTATACTAGGAACAATAAACAATAGCATTTTCTACCAAAAGGGTAAAAAAATGAGGAAAAGGAGGCTGAAGGTTTCTTAACATCCAGAGGACTTGGCTTTGAATTCTCCCTCCTGGGAACAGCGCAACAACAACATTGGTATTTCAGTCAAATGTAAAATCCACTTCTACTGCCTGGTTTCCATCTGACTAAAAAAGAAAGAAAAAGAAAAATGGGTGGGCAGGGTTTGTCTTAGTCATACAAAAGCTTTAATTTTTGTTGTTTTATCTGCGTACTTTAAACATAAAATGCGCAGGTCAGTGAGAGCTGAAACTCGGACTCTTGCTTTGCTTCCACTAATTTCTGTGTGCCAATTAAGAGTGTTCTGTGTTCCAACAGAGTACAGGCAGCTGAGATATGTGGCAATGACCTCAAGAGAAGCTCAGCCTGAAGAAAAATATTTCTGGAGTTGCAGTGCCTCTATTTAGACACATTTTGTAAAAAAGCCCCACAAATGAACCCTTAAAAACTCAGATTGCAAGGACATCTAGTGATCCTTCAGTTATGATAAGTACTGCTTTCACTTGCAAAAAATAATCTTGGCCAGAAGGACAGATAATAAAAATCATCAGGAAGCAATGTCTGGACTTCTTGCAGGAATCACATTTGTGTCCTCTGCTGACCTTTGCAAATACATGTGTGCAAATTGACTGTATGTATTCTTTAAAATCAATAGTACTAACTGATAATACAGAAATGTGAGACTAATGGATGAAGAATTAAAATGCCAAACCAAAGGGTTAAAATTCATATTAATATGGACAGCTAAGGCCAAGTCATACTGCAGAACTGAGGGCAGTGGGTCACTTTGACAGCTTGTCCATACTTAATGGAAGTTTATTGACCCAACTGTGTGAAACCACAGTGAATATTGCATATCACTTTGTCACATGGAAAAGCCACATTTATGGATTTCTGTGTCATCAGCAGGAATGAAAAATCTTTTTTGAATCCCTTCTTTTTCATTTTTTCAGATCGACATGGTCTCTTCATAAATTTCTACTGCAAGCATATCAGTTTATTTTTTAGTCTTAGACATCTGGAGTTTTTTTCATTTTAAACAGGCCCAGATCATGAGACTCCCTCTGCAGGGATAAAATCAGCAAGGAGTTGAGTCAGAGCAATACAAAATGCAGCTCCAAGCACTGTCCAGGTAAACTTTCCATTGTCCTATTTTACACCACCAATATATTATTTAGCTGCATTTAGTGCCTGTGCACACAGCACTTTATAATTTTTTGTGCACTAGCACCCTTGTTCTTGGTGATGCACTAAACACAAATGGTAGTTTATAGCTGCTGGTGAATTTTCACTGTAAATTGTCAACAGGAACAGGTGACACAGTGGTTTTAAACAAATATCATAATCAGCTTCTACAGTTAGTACATGGTGTCTGTAATTTCATATATTGCATGGATGTAGCATAAGAAAAAAAATCTTTTGGTAACAATAATTATGAAAAACCAGACAGGAATGCTTTGACTTTCAATGCAGTTTGGATCAAGATTAGTCTATTTTACACATTATTACAGAATCACTCTGAAGTATAGGAACTTATATTTTAACTCTACCAACTTATCTCCTGATTCACTGAAAATAGTTGAAAATCTGTAATTTCTGATATGATTTTCTTTTAACATTTTCAGCTATTAGACCAGCCAAAGTAAGAAAATTTCAATAGCTGTAAGGTCTTGCTAAATATCAAGAAAATGAGTGATGGTACTTAAATGTTACATTTAAGTTTTACAGTCCACAGGTTTAATTTAAATTATTTTGAAATATCTATTTTGAGTAACTTATTAATTTTTGATATATTATAATTCCAAAAGACAATTAAATTCTTCCACTTTTTCCCTATTCAAAATTGGATTACATTCCTAAAAATGATGTCAAATGAAAACACTCATTTTTGGTAAAGAACTCTTCCACTGAACATTTTTTCCTGTCTTTATTTGCAAGTATTTACAAAATGTTCTAAATTCCCACGTTTGGTTGGCAAAGGCTACACATGTGTGGGGATGCATGGAACAGAAGCAGTTTTTAATTTAGGGGAATTAGCCTCGGTAGGACAAGGCTCTGCTCACTTCGACAGCTGCAAATACTGGCACACACTGAGGTAAACATGTTTAAATTACATAATTTCCAGACCACTGATTTTTTTGCAACTAACTCCAGGGCAGTTCCCTTGAAAGAAAAATTCAAGGGCAGATTTGTGATGCAACATTATTGTATCCATTCAAAAATGCCAGAAACATTCTGCTCTGGCTCTGTATTAAACATATTGTCCTAATATGTGATTCATGCAAGTCCTCTGCTCCCTCCAACTGGACTGAACGGCAGCACTGGGCTAACAATAGATGCATTTTCTTTGAATTTCACATGTTTGTTTGTGGCTTTTTTTATCTACCAGAAATTATCTGATCTTCTCTGGGTGGTTTATTTCTCTTTCATTTTCTGGCCTGACACTGAGAATAAAACCATGAGTCAGTGCAGAAGCCATTAATCTGCTGTATTTACAAGCTCACAAAATGGCAAAGAAATTAAAGATTTTTATCAACTTAAACATAAAGTAAAAATCTGACATTTCCATGTTTTAAAAGCTGTGTTGGTCTACACACATGCTCTCCTTGCTTCCTTCCCAACTGTCTCCTCAAAATGGGTGAAGCAGCTGATGAACAAAGGAGGATTATCTCAGGGCCAGCTCCGTCAGTCTCAGTTTTCTTGGAAGGCATCTTCCTTTTGGGTAGTCCTACAGAAACAAGTCATGTTGACTGAAGAGGAAGCAATATCCTAATTGAGTGAAGGTGTTGTGCTGGTGAGGTATTTACAAGGAATGTTTCTCAGCTAATTGTTTAGAATAGTCAATGCAGAAAGAAATGTTGGTGGTCAGTGAGGTGGAAAATAGGATAAGAAAGGACAACAGGATTTTTAAATTCATAATTTACGTAGTACAGAAAGACATTCTCGGCTTGATAGCTGACATTATTATTTCCATTGTACCATGGGCTTCTTAAAAAAATAAAAGTGAAATCTAACATAGAAGCCTCTTCCAACACCACTGTGATCCCTACACCAGAAGGTGTTCATAAATGAAATGGGAATTGTGGATAAGTTTGTCTTTGATCACTTATGATAATTTGAACTTTAAGGGATAGCTCTGCATGTAAAAGACATATATTGATGTGGAAATAAGATGGTAGATTAAAGAGAGGAGATACACATTAGGTTTCCTTAGGTGGTTAAATCTACTTCCGAGTTCACGTGTGGAAGCCCAAACAATTTTGGAGTTTATTTCACCTGGAGCATTTTCAGAACACGGCATGGTAGTTTTACTCTCCTTCCACAATATCAGTTTGCCATGGAATACCACGTACTCTCTTTTAAAAGCATGGATCACTTGCAGTCTCCTGATTGCAAAGAGGAGCAACTCAGAGGCTGATGTTGGTGCTAGGCTTGCCAATGAACATCCAGAAATGAGAAGGGATGTGGATCTCTCCCTCCTGTGCTAGGTCACTGAACAATCTTCTCATGAAAGAGACATTTTAGGAGGCAGCAAGGCAAGAGTCTTTCTGGGGCAAGAACCAGAATCCAGGGCTCTGCTTGTCCTCCATAACTTCATGTGTTGTGAGTAGAGTCAGCATTAGGTCAAGCTGACATAGGTTAGGAGGTTTTATAAGGCAATTAATTCTCTAATATGTAGAGAGGGCATTCTTTTGTGACTCACCAGTGCTTCTTTTAGTGCTTAGCTGCAGCAGAAACACCCATGAGAGAACAAAAAAGAATTGAAAGGATTGCACCTCTTGCTCTCTAAAAAATGCTCCTAATCTGCCAGGAGATCATATTGGCTGAAGAGGGTGAGTACCATAATTAACTTACACTGAGTGATACAACATTATGGCACTCCTTTAAGCAAAGGACCTTTAGTCTCACACTTCCGGTGTTCCACCAAGTTTTATCTTATGTAAAGAAAGATTTAGCAAAAATAATCAGGATGCCCTTCTTAGGGCCACAAAAGAAATGGGGAATAATGGAAAAATATTGGAGTCCTGAATGAAATGAAACACTAATTCCAGCATTTTTTTTTTTTTCCTATCATCCCTGTTACTGCTGAAGAGGAAAACACCAATGGCAATAGTTAGACAAAAGCTGCCCTTGTGGAGGCTTATGTTGTCTAATGTTTTTTGCCAAGAGGACATTTCCAGGCCCATTTTCAGATTGTAGAGCCTGTCAAAACAGTCTGAATAATTCCCCAAAGTCTCATCATTTCCCTGTAAGTGTCATGACAGCTTTGATAGATGCCTTCATTTCCATATAATGGTCAAAAAGGCAAGAACACTTTTTATTTCTTCCCAATAAGAATAAGATTTTCAAAAGTCTGGTGTTTTGAAACAGCTCCAATTAAATTCAATATGTTTTCTGACTAGCTTAAAAGGGAGAAAAGTTAGGGCCATGTAGAGCACTTCAGAAAATCCTACACTTCTTTTTCATGTATTATTCAATCCCTTTATGTGCTTATGCAAGCTCAAAGGGTGCAATACAAAATACTCATATCCACACCCTTGTCAAAGAGTACTTAACAGCTAACAGCCCTCTGCCAAAAAAATCTGGACTATGGCTTAATTTAAGAACCATTCAATTTTGTCATAATTCCTTATGGTAATTTTTAACAAAAGTGAATCACTACTGACAAACACCCCTTTAACAATGGTATATTAATTGAATTAAGATGGAGAATAAAGGAGGCATTACAGGCAGTTAAGTGTGAGAAAGCATGTTCTACACTGAATAATTAATTTTCATTCCAAGATAAAAATGTTGCCCATTGATTTACAACCCCTTCTGGCTATAAAGCCTTTTGGTGGAAACCTGATTCTTAATTATTGTCACAGGAATGCTAAGCTTGTCAAAAAGCTATTTCCATCATGATGATCAGCCTTAACTGCTTGGAGCAATTTTTGTGCCATGCTTAACAGCTGCTTCATCATTTGTTATCTTTTCAATTAAGCACTCTATTCCTGCACTGCTCATAATCTCCACAGAAGAAAGAAACACACATGCAAACACACATGTGCTTACATACAGGTACATGCTCTCCTCAGCACAAACCCTCAACAACAGCCTGTCTCTGCTTTTCTTTATTAAGCAAAGGGTTCAAACATTTCTATGAAATGCTAGTGGGGTATTTGGACTGTGGAATGTACAGATATCCTCAAAATAACACAGAAGGCTTCAAAGCATCACATCAGCATTTTCAGTTTACATAGATGTAAAAAACCAGTCTGCTAAATTTACTCCTTTCAGTGACAGAACTTAAAATAGACTGATTACTCCATTAAAAAAGTAAGCAGAAACATGTCTCTCCCTAAAAACACCATAGTAATGCATTTATTATAATGAGACTAGATGTTAATAAATTAATGTCCCTTCCTTGATACAGATTTTATATTCCTCACATAGGTGTTTTATTCGGAGATTTTTTAAGATTGAATGATTTTAACCTGGAGGAGTTTTGCAGAAAGTAAAGAGGGAGGGATGTCAGGTGCTTCTTCCTCCTAGAAAATGAGAGAGGAAAACAAATGAGGCAATTGGTCTTCTTCATCCAGTGACCCTACTTGCCAGTATGACAGTATCTCCTGTAAGTATTTTAGTTCTGCACACGGAAATGCACACAAGAAAATTTGCTGGTTCATTGGTTCACGATGTAAATCAATTCAAACTTAATTTGAGATACTTCATTTAGGCTCCTTGTTTGAACCAGTGATCTGTGGCAAATCTTGTTTGTGCAAAAGCAGAAACAGAAGTTAATAGATATAGAGTGCCAAATTATGTTGCCAGACCAACCACTTGAACAAAGTTTTTACCTGCAGGTTTGACTAGTAAACAAGAATGTTTGTAGAAAGTTATCTTGACATGGTATGTAAATATTATTTGCTGTCAAGTGAAAACATGAATGTGTCTTTGTAAATTTGCTAAAGTATGAGTTGGGTGCATTTGTGAAATAACTGCTATCCAAGTGCAATTTGGAAGCTTTTCAGGCGGTATTTATGTATTTATTACCAGCAGAAAATGGCATTTTATGATAAGATCATATAAACAACTGTTCTTCATTAGAAATGTGATCTATCAATGAAGCACATGCTTGGCTCTATTGCTGGAACTATTCGCTTATGTGTTGGTTTGGAATTCAAATGTTTTTTATGAAGGATTTTATATTGTACACATACCTTTTAAGGTTAAAATACAGTCATCAGGTTTATTTGGACAGGGCAAGAGGAAATGGAACAGCAAAATTCAAGTGCTTTTGCATATACTATATATCTGAAGCTCCTTCATTATTACTGTTACAATGATGATCGACTAACCATAAAAGCACTTGTATTTTTAGGTTTTTAGAGCTCCAGATGGAAAAATGATCCTTTTGAGCTAGGCAGTTTAAAAACATAGAGCTTCACCAAAATCTGAACTCTACTTCTAACCATGTAGGCGCCCTTGTTAATTTTCACTTTAACATCATCAGCCTGTACACAGAAAGAAACACATTTTCTCCAGCCCTTCTGACGATTCAGTGTACAGGGTTACCAGCTGTGCCTAAAAGCTCTGAGTTTCTCCACTACAAATTCAAACCAGACATTTCTAAAGAATTCTCCTTCAGCTTAGTTAACCTAAATGATTAATCAGGAACCACTCTGACTCCGGGACAAGCTAACCAGATTCCTCTCCCAGATTCTGTCTGGGCATATTCTCTGTTCTGCCCTGCCAGCTTGCTGCTCCTCAGATGTGCTCTTCCACTTGCTAAATAGAGGAGCTTTCCTCATTCTTTAGGATAACTAACAAGAGGACTGTGCTCTTGGTACTCTGGTCAGAAAATTTTTCCATTGTGACCCCTTTTTCAATGATTTTATATTTATCTCCAGCTCTGAAACTGATTGCTATGCTCACCTGTAACCCGGATCTCAAATTTCAATCTGGTTTTGATTCTTTCAGGATTGGTTCCAAAGTACATCCTACTTTAAAGAGTTTAGTGTTATTATCCTGTGAAGATAGCAGGTTGCATGTCAATTGTTTACAGAAATGGGGCATGAGGATAAAAACATTGATTTTTTTAAAGATGAGTCTATTCATATTTGGGCCACAGAGGACTCAATCATATAAAGTATTTGTAAGTGTGACATGGGCTGCTGTAAGCAATTAAAAAAAAAGGAAAAGAAAAGGTTTTGTTTAGAGGGCTCATCTGACTTAAAGTGTTTCTGTCATCCTTTAAAATGCTGAACCTGAGGCTCTTGTGCTGCGTCCAGCTGAGGGTCTGGCCCATCATTTGGCATCTGTGGGATCTGTAGGAAGAGCAGTGGGTGAGATTCTCCTGTCCTTGAGCACCTCTGGTCAGACACTGCTGTCAGCTATTCCACATGTAACGTACTGAAACACACAGATTTACTTGCCAGCCCCAGAGAAGGATAGAGGCATTCAAGTGTTACTGCACACAGGCAAAATGCACAGCCCACACTCTTAGATATGTGTTACCACATGAATGTATTCTCTGCTTTTCTCCACAATGCACAGAAAAGTATTTTTCACATAATATGAAAGTAAACTATAAAACAAAATTCTAGAATACAAATAATTTCTACCCAATGACATATTAAAAAAAGCTCAAAATAAATTTTTTCTTAAAAAATGTCTCCATATTATTTTACCATCTCTTAAAAATTAGATTAAGAGCACAAAAAAAATTTAAAAATCAAGGAATTCAAACATGAAGTCCTGTGTGAAGTGTCAGAACAACAAATGTGCTAAAATAATCTATATCTGTGGGATGATCATATGATCATGTAAAGTGATTTACCTTGTCTTGAGATGTTTGGCATAGAAATATGGATAAAAGATATTGCCTAGTACACTACTTTCTGTCAACATATATGCACATATGCACTTGGAGCAGTTGTATAGGCAAAGATGAAGGGTAAGTAGGTGTGACCTCTCTTTATTGGGATTCATAATAAGATACCAAACAAAAAGGTCAGGAGGATGGGGCTCTTTAGAAAATCTCTCTCAGGTTCATCCCAAATAGGAAGAAGGTAGGAAGAAAGGATTTCAACTGTGTAGATGCCTACCAGGAGAATAATGTGTCAGCATGCACTGAACATCTGCCAGGTTCTTAGAAAGCATTTGGTCAATATTTTGATAAAGCAACCAGAGATATGTAAGGAACAAAGAAAAGGCTAATGAGAAGGGTGAGACTTTGAAATGACAAAGATAGTAAGTTGTAGTAAGGGAACGTGACAGCAAAAACCAGAAAAGTTGTTTCAGGAGGGAAATGTCAGTGTCACAGAGAATTGGAAGCCTGGCTTAAAGGAAAAAAATAATCAAAATCTGAAAAACATTTTTGAGAAGATGAATGCAAATCATCTAGTAGAGGAAAAGCAGTGAATTCATTAAGTGGATGAGTACATTAATATGCTGCTTATGAGATAAAAGTTGTAGGCATTTTGGAGAGATGTTCCTAAGGAAAACATCTCAGCTGTGGAGTAAGAAAATTGAAACAATTTCTGAGACCTTTAAAAGTAGAATGCAGTATTCTTTGTCTAGACTCTAATCCTGGAAAATAAATAATTGAAATGAAATCTTAGATTATATAATAGAAAAATTTTTGGCTGAAGGCTATGGCTTTTTCTCGCGGAGTTTCTTCTCTTGACTGACCCAAGCTGATATTGCCCTTGACATCAAAGACTACTACATACTGCATCTCTTTCAGATCTGTCCCCAGGCCACCTTCTCGATCTGATTTTCTCTAATACAAATACAGAACCACTTAGTTCTGCCCCAGAACGTGTTTCTTTTCTGCTTAAAGCAGAAAGGTGTTTTATAAATCTAGCTAAGGCTGGAATTCCCTGTCAACAGCCATCCTGCTGTGTCCCCTCCATGAAGGCAGCCTGGGTGGGAAAGGGCTGGCATTACCATGGAAAAACACAAGACTGAGACCTGCAGCACCCAAGCAGAGTTTTGTCACTGGGCATCATGACCAGGCACCACCACCCAGTCATTCTTTTATTCTGCTGGAAATATGAGGCAGCATTTTTCTAAAGTTCACCAAACTGAGCATTAAAGTGTGCATGTTGTTTCCTTGAGGACAGGATGAGGAGGCAGCTGAAGCACTCATAAAAGGCTTGGTTCACTGTCTAATATGCTCCTGGAAGGTGCTTGTATACCGCAGCAAAAAAGAAAGCAGAATTGCTGTCAAAGCTCAGTTTGTCTCCTTTTCCTTTTTTTTTTTTTCCCTCAGAATCTGTTGTCTCTCCTTTTCTGTTCTAATTTTTAAGGTCTTCATGCAGCTGAGCTGTTTCTTTAGAGAGCCTTTGCTTGATG
Organism: Hylia prasina; assembly: GCA_013397195.1. NCBI lineage: Eukaryota > Metazoa > Chordata > Aves > Passeriformes > Sylviidae > Hylia > Hylia prasina. Next base: position 12,610 of record VYXD01011932.1, read on the forward strand.
TAATGTAACCTGAGAGCTCAGCNTCCTTTCTGCCAGGTATTAGACACCACAGATAAAATCCTCAGAACGAAGCAAACATTTGCTGGCCAGGACAGCCCTGGAGAGAGTTGGTGGGTGCTGAATTGCTCTGGCAGGAAGAAGTACAGAGACAGAAAGGAAAAAAATGATGAAAAAATATAATGAAGAGCAACAGGAATTTAGGGAGGTCAGTGAGGGGAGAGATGGAGTCATGAACAGTCACCTACTGCCTGACTCTGCACAAATACTCCTTCAGGTCTCATTGCAGGGGAATTACACAGCAGTGATCATGTATGGCCTGGAAGCTCCTGTGAGCAAGAGCAATAGAAAGGCATTGGCATCCTTTGGAAATGATCAGCTGTTTTTAATGCTCACTTATCTGCAAACTGCCACAAGGCTGCCTTAAGTACCAGATGTTGGAAGAACTACTTGTTTTCATTGTTTCAAATTTAGTCTACACTTTTGTGGAAATAGCTCCTCCGAGATGTACCATTTTGTCACATTTATATATGTGGGATCAGCATCTGTTAAAATGTGTATAATTTAATTTTTAAAGGTATTTGCCAGTCTGATGAAAGACCAATACACTACAGAAATTATGAAGTATGAACTAAATGTTCTGTGACATAACAGGTAATAAAAAAAAAGTCAATTGGAAAGGAGAAACAAGAAGACCAAGTCTCTAAAGCTGGAAGAAACTTTGGCTTGGTCTGACATTTTTTCAGGGTAAATATAGATATAAAATCATGGTTGAAAAGTTCTGTGGGTCATTAAAAGATTGAATGGAAAATGGAAAATAAACTAATTAGGGCAGAGAAACGTAGCCTGGTAATTTGCCCTGCACTGTTTGGCAAAATGTTTCATACAAACCCCCTTCATATGAAGTGAACAGAACAGGAATGTAAAAGACAGAACCAGAGATTGCATCCTACAAAGACACAACTATTGATTAGATTAGAGGGAAAAGTTAGTCTGAATCAAGAAGTAAGATCCAAAAATCATGAGTTTTTTGATTAGAGTGTGACTAGTTCTAGTGAAATACCCCATCTTGCTCCAGGCTCTTCACTTCAAAGAAGACACTGAAAAATTTGGGTATAATTATTTTTTAAAAAATGAACATAAAAATTATTCTAGAGCTGAAAAGATTATGTTACAATGAAAACCTTTCAAGGTATTGCTAAAACTAAAATTTAGGAGTGATCTGTCTGCAATTATCAAGAAATGACATGAATTGACGTTGTTTGTTAAGAGATTTTCTTATTTGGTAACAAAATGAGAAGTAGAGAAATCTGAAGAAATAAGGAATTCTTTTTAACACTAAAGGAAAACCATGTTGTAAACTGATCATGGAAAGCAATGACTGTAGCAAAAAGATGGAATCCACAGCTCTGGGTATTCAAGTGGAGATCTGTCTGAAAATGCTCTGTTCTTTACTTAAATGCAAATAATTGGGTAACTAATTGCAGATCAGGTAACTAAATGCAAACAGTTGCAGTGAATCAAGTTGTTTATTGGTCACACTTGGTCCAAAATATGTCCTTTCACTGGCTTTTACTGGCTGAGACCTCTGCTCTCAGTCCTAGTGCAATGGTGCTGTTTTACTTGAATGTGTCCACAGACGTGCATTTAAATTAAAAAGGTTATACCTTTAGAAGGTAATTTAGAAAAATACTATTTTCCATTTTTGGTGCAACTGAAACTACCTTGGGAACTTTTGTGAAATATCCTATTTCAGTGTTCATTCTTAACACCAACTTTCCAACTCTTCTATTAGTCAGTATTGATAATGTTATTGATATTCATTCTTTTTCATTTATAGTTGGGCGCTTCAGGCTTTACACCCAGATTCTTTTGGGTAGCATTGCTTTAAGAGGAAATACTTTCTCTAACAGTGACTTCCTTTCAACAGTGTAATCTCTTAGGAGACAGGCCCCTCTTAAATTGGAGCCTCTGATTTGCAGGGTGAAGTTCCCGCTGTCTGTCGAAGATACAGCAAGTAATCAGTACCTCTATAACTGGCCTGGAGATACAGCTAATACAATCATTTGCCTTTCTTTGGGCCTTTAAATGATATCTTAATGCTAGCTCAGGCACCACAAACACAACCTCTGGGCCTGTGAATACTAGCAGAGTCTTAAAAACCAGATATTTTTCTTTCTGAAGAGCTATCGAAGTCTGTTTGCCCAGCTGAAGATTTTTCTTCTTTTATCAGAAGGATAAATCTTGTGTCAGTGTAATGGACTGTGTCAAATATGGTCTGGCACACACTAAGTAAGGAATAATACTCCCCAGGGTTTGCCTCCAGCACCTGAGAAATAGGGTATATTGTGGGAAGCATATCTTGAAGTATAGGATTTTAATCACAGACAAAAAATAGTTCTTCTGGATGAAAATAAAGGTGAATGAAATTGTTCAGTGTTTTTAAAATCCTACTTTGGGATAAATGAAAACATATTTCATCCTGTTCATGACGGAGATGTATTTGGTTAAGACTCAGCTTTACTTAAATCAGTAAGACTACTGGTTTTCATCAATGATAACCCTGATTGTCTTTTTCTTTGATTGAATTTAGTTTCACATAGGAAAGGAGCCAAAGTGGTAAGAGAAACTGGGTTAAGAGGCTCATGAGACATTTGAACAGGTTGTCCAGAGAAGAAGCTGTGGATAATGCAAGCCTGGAAGTCTTCAAGGTCAGTTTGGATGGGGCTATGAGCAACCTGGTCTAGTGGAAGGTGTTCCTGCCCACGGCTTGGGGGTTGGAACTAGATTATCTTTAAGGTCCCTTCCAACCCCCAAAATTCTAGGATTCTATGAAAAGGGTATTTATCAACAGAAGTACTCAGTATTTTTCATTTCTATGTTTGCCATTTAAAAATCAAAATAAAAAGTGCAATTCAACAGTTAGGGGCTGGGAATATTTATTTAGAGTATAAAGTTTTAACTGTACTTTAAGACTTAGATGGGCACTGAAGGCTCATGAGATTTGACCACTTACTCATCCAGGTTTCACTACAAATCTTCACTGCAGAAAAAATGTGTTAAATAATTTTATGTTTTACTGCAAACTGGTTGAAATCACAACTGCAAGCTGGTTGAAATCACAACTCATCTCACCTGCAGAATACAGGTGAAGGAATACCAGTTTAAAGTTTCAATACCAAAAAGCACATGCTGTTTTATTCTGATACTTTCAGCTACTGATTTTGATTGTAACCTTCCTCAGAAAATATAAACATCCTTCACTTCCTATTATGCTTAGAAATGAAAAAAAGCCTTTTCTTCCTGTATAAATTCCTGTTTCATAGCTTGTAGCCATTTAAATTAAATCAGCCAATAACCACTGTACTTTGATTGGTGTTAATTTACATGGGGAGGGTTTAGCTGGTTACAGCTATTAGCACAAATGAGCCTCATGTTGCATGTGCTTTCCTTGGAGATGCCTTTGATGAGGCTGGGACTTGCAGGTTTGGGCATGAACAGGATTTTCTCTCAGAGATACTGGTTTGTTTGCTGTAAAACATTTTAAACTGCTGAACGCTAAGTGCCCATAGCTGCTGAGCCACAAGCAACCCTAATTTTCTACCTGTTGATATGGTCATACCTGCTCCCATGAACTTGAAGTTCTCCACAGCTGGTGGTCATTGCCCTCACTGAGAAAGTGAAGGTATAATGGCCACTTGGAGAAAAGTTTCCTCTGTGTGCAGCAGACAAGGATGTGGCCACCCAGAGGGGGTACCACAAAAGCATTCAGGATTCCAGTTGTCAGGCTGCAGGGAGTGCCAGAGCAGGAGCTGCTCTCAGAACAGCTCTGTGGGGTGTGATCAGGTCAATGGTCTGCTCAGCCTGGTGGTGGAGCTGGGAGATGAAGGAGAAAGGCTAAAGAAGTATTAGGGACTCTGACCAGCAGGACCTTAGAAATGGAGAGGACTGGAAAGGGGCTCTGTTTGGGGTTGCAGGAGAATCCACTCCCACCCCACCTCTCCAGGTGCCCTTATACAGTAGGCATGAGGCCCTGGAATGCAAGCCAAATGGAAATGAGGATAAGGGAAATAAGAATGTGGATGGAGGTTCTTTTAGGATGGAGGTGTTGCCTAGGCCGGGGCAGCCTATCCACTGCAGCACGACTTCCTCAACTAAATAAAACATCCATATTAGGTGCACAGCCAGCACAGGAAGAGCCAGTATTGGAGATAATAAGGCCCTTTCCATATAAGTTTTTCCTCAGATGGTGTTACAGAGTTTCCACACCAATTTTAAAAAATGCTCCCCCAAATGATGTCATAAAGAATTCAAAATGAGCTGCATGTATCATTTGCATTCAGGAAAATCTTAAGTGAAAATTGCCTACAGCTTTCTCTCTCTTTGAGCAGCACAATGACATGATCCAAAAGGAGTGTCTTAATTATGGTAATTACAGGATTTAAAATTCATTAAATAAAATATTGAGGCTATTCAAACTCAGATTTTTGAAGGATTATAGTGTTTGACAACATTATGAAAGGTTTAAGTGTGTAGTTTAACTGCCAGAATTGGTTTGTGTTTAGCCCTTATTACTCAGCATGAAAAACATGTTTTAAGTGGAATCTGCAGCCCACTTTCAACTGTCAGTCTAAATATGTCTATTCACAAGCTGAGAAATTAGCACAGTGCATGATGCTCTGGCACCCATCAAGCAAGAACAACCCATCATTTCACTCCGTCTCACATCTAAGTCATGAATTTCTACACTTTGTCTAAAAGAAAAAAAAGAGAAAAAAATCCCTCTTCTAAAATGTTGGCAGAGGCTTAAAATGGCTAAAGTAAGTCTGAAGTAAAAGATAATTCCTGGTTTTCAGAGTCTGCCTTTGTGGACATTGATTGTGTTATGGTGGAGTAGGGCTGATAGGAGGCAGGTATGACTTTTCCTCTCCTATACCCTCATAGCCTCTTGCCAGTACAATGGCATTGTATTTGCACAGTTCCTGGTGTCAGGTAAAACTGGGGAAAAGATAGAAAAGCAAAAATCCCTCTGTGGAGAAGTAATTTCCCAGAACTCTCTCTTATTCATGGAGGAAAAAATCCCTCTGAGGTGGCTCATATGCTCCCAGAGGGTCAGCCCAGTACTGAGGATTGGTTTATCCTTAATGCCACAGGTGTCCATGTCAATGCTCTGCTTTTCTGACTCTCCTGTACAGCAAAGCAGCTCTGTTCATGCCTTGTACCAACTACACACTTCTGCCTTTAATGTTTCAGCATCTTCCCTCCACTCAGGGCTGCTCTTTCTTGCCTCAGCTCTGACTTGCTGTAAAATAGCCATGGTCACCTTGGAAAGGGAAAATGCAACTCTGTTGGCACTGGTGTTCCATGCCTAAGGAACTTTTCAATTTTTCCTGCTAATCTGTGCCATGTTTCAATGAAGTGTGCCCACATGTATCCGTAAACCAGTCACCATTGGTGTAAATGAAACCACACTGGTAAAAAACCAGTGCACATAAGACCAGAATCAGGATCCTAACTGCCAAAAATAGAATGTTAGAATTACATTTATAATAGATATCTTTATGGTGTAGGAGGTTCTATTTGTATGCAGTACTCATCTGTTACAACACCCACATAAGGATGGAAGCTAGATCTGATTTATGTTTACTAAATTTTAGATCAGCCTATCATTCCTAAGCAGAGCTCAAGAAGAAAATTTTGAGTACCTACCTTCAAGTTACTTTGCAACAGAGCTAAGACAGCTCAGATTCAGAAGTGTGTCTTAAAATGTCTTGTGTCCACCCCTCAAAATGTCTTCATTTAAGGCTTGAGTCTTACAGCCTTGGTCCTGCCCCTCCCAGAGCTCTAGATCTGAGCTCAGGACTGGAGGCTTTTGTATGCTGCATGGCTATAAAAAGTATCAGGTTTGGAATCTGCAGCAACACCTCCGCTGATGACAGTGTCCCCAAGAAAGCCACTCCTGGGAGCCAGACATTTGTAAACAGTGTATGGCATCAGTTGCATGGGTGTGGCACAGGTGTGCACATAAAAACTGAGCATGCATGGAAAGTGCAAGTTCTCACAAGAACAGCGTGGCATGTTGACAGAGTCAAAGCAGGGCATTGGCAAGAAAATAAGGAAGAGAAGGCATTGTTGAATGTTTTTACAGATTTTTAGCTAAGTATACTATCAAACATTGAACAATGAATGATTTCTTCTAGAAAAATCCAAAAGAACAATGGATTACAATAGGGATATGCAGAAACAGTTCTTCAAAGTGAAAGCTGCATTCTCATTTGTGTAGGCTGATGAGCTTTCCTTAAGTCATCTGTCAGGTACATAGTGCTGTGCTTATTCCTGTGGAAAGAAGTTGTTCATTGGGCTATTATCTCAGCAATTTTCCAGAGGCAAGTCCACATAGGAAAGAAAACAGAGGTTCTGTCTATCCTGGTCTCTGCCTAGTGCTCCTACAGGTGACATGGGAGCATGAGCTCACATTTGGAGCTCTGGGTTTCTTGGTCCATATGAGTCCATCCACTCTGTTGGTGGCATTTGGGTTCCCTTCCCTGCTCCTGAGTGCTGCTGTGTAGCAGACTCACTCCCACACCAATCCAGGGGGTAGCCAGCATGAGGGTGATGTGAGGGATCAGGGAATGTGACAGTGGTGTGAGTTCAGCCTTGGGCATGCCACAAGAACCAGCAGGCATGGAAGAACTGGGAAATAATTTTCTCCAACCAGGAGAGGGCAGAAACTTCATTGTGCAGTAGTATGAAACAGTACATGCACTTCCACAGGCAAAAGTCATCCCTGATTTCCTGAAACTGCTAATATTTACTGCATGTGTAAGAAATGGAGGACCCTTTTTCTGGTAATCCTCATGGTCAATGGAACACTTTCCTGAAAGACTGGAACCAGAGATTCGTTCTCTGCTCTTCATTTTCACATCTATTCCGTGCCAGGTACCTTTTATAATCCATCTGCTTCTCACCAGATCAGTAATTTTGTTTTCTTTTCTGGCAGACAGGTCCTTAGAAGCCTTGCCAAAAATATCCTAAGTCCAAAGCTATTTTTAAAAGGTGCGAAAGTCAAGAAAAATCCAAGTGAATCCAAGGTAAGTAGTTTGTATTCCTTTCTACTTTCAAATTCTTTAAGAGCTAATAGTAGGGTAAAAATATTGAAAGCTAATGAGATTTCAGAGCAGATATTTTCCATTTGAAAAGAAATAGAGGAAAGAAACTTTGAAATTGCCTCATTTCAAGAAAGATCTGAAGACCAAGCTTCATTCCAAAATATTAAGGACAGTCCTTAACTGTAATGGCATCTTAAGGAGAATGGAGTGTATGAGCTTTTGTAACTGGTTTTAAAACACTCGTTTTGGTTTAAAGTTGCCATGCTGAACTCAAACCCAGCTGAATTGCTGCTAATGGGTGAACTGACAGTCTCTTCAGTTTGCAGTAGACAGATGTCAACACTGCAGCTGGAACTAATCAGAAGTTGTCATCATGACTGGAAGCAACTGAAACTTTTCTTGAATGTAGATAGCTAGGACTGAACGGACATGAGCACTAATTCATCCTCTCACACTTAATATCTCATTGCTTCAAGCAAAGGACAAAGGGGGCAGAAGTTCCATTTCACAGGACATTGGGCAATTTTGACATTTGTCTTCGTGTGGATTACAAACAGAACTTGAAAATGTCAACATTTTTTGTCTAAACAAAATAATTCTTTTACTCTCAGCTGAAATGTTTTCTTTTGACAAATACTAGACTTTCAGATTATTCACTCCTCAATTATGTAGGAAAGGCATTGGGATGTGGTATCATTCATATGTTTCATCCCTACAATGAAAGCCAGAACTCTTTCCTTCTAAGAATACTGAAAAATTAAATTTCTTCCCCTTGCTGCCTTCGAATAAACCTCTGAGGGTAATGCAACTTCAGAGGGTGTTTTGACTTAACCAAGTAGAATTCTCTTGTTAGAGAGAATGCCTCTATCAATATTTTCCAGCCTGGAAATTGCCTTTGAGGGACTTTAGCAGTGCTACATGGGCAGGTATGTCAGGATGTAATTTATAGGACCATTTATGTTACTTTGAGACAAGTGGGTAGGTCACCGCCTTGGTTCCCAGACCTCACTGATGGAAGGACAACTCAAACACATTAAAGAATCCTTCTGAAAAATCATCGAGTTATGATGCCACCCAAAAAACCAATGTGGTGATTTATTTTGAATTCTGTTTATCTTTAATATGCTTGGAGTACTTTGGGTAGATGGTGCATGCTCTGCCTACTCACCTTATGCAGTCATGGACCATGATCCTGCTTTTCAGTTTTTTTTACTTTTAAGGATTCCTCCTTGAAAAAATGAACACTTTAGAAAACAATTAAAACTTTTTGCTCACACTGGAAAAGAAAGTAAATTTTATGAGTATTGAAAACATTGGACATGCAAATAACAAAGACTCTAAATCAAATTACAGTGAGAAGAAAGTTCAAATTCACTTCAACTGTCTTTAAGACCTGTGTCAAGTAGACAGAGTAATTCTTGTCCAAGAACTGTCCATCTTGTCCATCTATTTAGTGGTCACAAAATCAAACATGTTCATGTGATTTTGGTGGTGTATCTATTAGGGCTCGTATCGTGATGACACATTTTAGCCATGGTGGTCTAAAGATGCAAATAAGAAAACTTACTGAGGAAAAATCACATTTTCATTAAGTCTATTCGCTATTGCTGGGAAAAGAGGGCTTATTGGAACTGAAGGAGGAAACAGCTACTCAGATGAAAATGAGAGTACATTTTGATTTAAGGAATAATTTGTGGTGGTGATCATCATGAATATTATATCCCCCTTGGCACCAAGAACTATGACTTCCTTGTTAGAAAGTATGCTTCAGAATAAGAAGTTCATGAGGAAATTTTTTTTTGTCTTCTGTGTGTCACTTGTTCTGTCCTGTAGCTTGAGGAGCTCTGCAGAAAAATCACAAATGAAAGTTTGATTTTTATCAGAGGAATGGGAGATTTGTGACATACCTCTCTGAGGATGAAATTCCATCTTATTTAAAAATTAATTAATTATTTTTTCTTTGAAATTATTATTTTTTTTTCTCTGGGGCTTTTAAAAACTACTATTACCTACCTAAGTTTCCATTCAGACAACATTAATAGAAGTCTAAATATTGTCTAGAGTCTTCAAATTTAAGTTCTCCAATGTCTCTTCTCTCAATGAAATACCTTTCAATATGTGGCATTTCTATGCCTTTGCCAACCTTACCAAGGAGAGGGTCTACAGACACATATAAATATTGTGAATTTGCCAGGTAGCTTGATTTTGTTATCCTTAGGGACACAGTACATCCCCATTTAAATTTCTGGGAGCAGCTGGTGTGGAAAAAATATAATTCATTTTGGTAATGATGTCAGGTTTGGCCTGGAATCTGCTCAGGGACTACGCATCCAGTGCTTTCNATCTTATTTAAAAATTAATTAATTATTTTTTCTTTGAAATTATTATTTTTTTTCTCTGGGGCTTTTAAAAACTACTATTACCTACCTAAGTTTCCATTCAGACAACATTAATAGAAGTCTAAATATTGTCTAGAGTCTTAAATTTAAGTTCTCCAATGTCTCTTCTCTCAATGAAATACCTTTCAATATGTGGCATTTCTATGCCTTTGCCAAGCTGACCAAGGAGAGGGTCTACAGACACATATAAATATTGTGAATTTGCCAGGTAGCTTGATTTTGTTATCCTTAGGGACACAGTACATCCCTATTTAAATTTCTGGGAGCAGCTGGTGTGGAAAAAATATAATTCATTTTGGTAATGATGTCAGGTTTGGCCTGGAATCTGCTCAGGGACTACGCATCCAGTGCTTTCACAAGTCTGGGCTTTTTCTTTCAGTCTCACACCAACTCCTTGTATCTCTCTCAATGACAAGAGAAAATGCAGAAATGTCAAAGAGCTCTCCATGAGTGGTTTTCTGTGAATTCTGCAGCCTCAGTCTCTTCTCCCTCCATATGAAACAAGTTAATATGAAATTTAAAAGCAAAAGGAAAAAGGAGCACTTACAAACACCCTGTCAAGGATCAGTCTAGTTTTTCCTCCTCTCTCTCATCTGCCTTTCCCAGAATGATTCCTGAGGGAGAAAAAGCACTTAAAATACACTCTTGATCCTGACCCAAGTCCCACTGCTTCCTTTCTCCTCTGATGATAAGACAAAAACCACTTAAATGGGCTCTGAGACAATTCACACGTCTCCTTTCTCTCACCTACCTTTATGCTTCAGGAGGTGAAGGTGCTTGGGAAGAAAGGTTTTGTTGATACTCAGCTCAGTTTCCCTCCCTCTGCCCTGCTTGTGTTTTCAGCTCATTGGGTTTCTTAAGTCTCCTCCTCCCTGACAAAGTAAATCTCACAGCATATGATATCATGCTAAAGATCTTGAACTGAATGTTACCGTATGGCTCCCATTGCATTAACGATTGCTGCATGGGCGAGATAGGGATTTTGCAATGACCCAGTAAAAGAGCTGGCATGTCATTTTCTGTTTCCTCTTTATAGCAAAGATATATCAAGGTATTAAAAATATTTACATTTGCTCTTTGCTATGTGCTGAACCATTGGCCAGGAGCAAATTCAGATTTCTGGAACTATATTAAAGCCAAAATTTTATAAGCTCAGCTGTAGTGATGGTGGAAGGTGAGGCAAACAGCACAATGCAGAGGCTGAACACAGGGCTTTGGGGCTTCCTTCAGTTGCTGAAGCAAAGGCATCTGCTACTGATGAAGTGCCTTCAGGTATTTTTCATCCCCTCCAGCTGCCAGTCCAACAGAGTCCAGGACCCTGTAGGTCTGCATCCCATCTGCTGGCACATTGCACGTCCCAGATACTCTTGGGGCATTTAGGGGAGTAAGATGTTTGGGCAGCCTCACTGAACTGTTTCCATCTCTCTGTGGAGCATCTAGCCCTTTTTTGCAAAGGAGAGTTCAGATAATTATGGCTAAGAAGGAAGAAGAAATCTCACTTTCTCCTGCTTACAGTTACATAAGAAAAAGAGGAGAAGAAATTAGGGAATGTCAAAATAATGAAATCTTTTTTGCAAAATTGTATTGTCAGCCATTGATGGCAGAATGAGGAAGAAAACAAAATATGTTACATCAGGTTTGTCCTTTTCATCACTTTTTATAAGAAAAACTCTTTTTATACTTAAAAATCAGTTGCAGACAAACTCCAATCTAATAAAAATTAAAATCAATCTAATAAAATCTAATCAATAAATAGAGATATTCCACATCACATTCAAGGCCTGAAAATTCCTATTTTATCAGAGTTTTCACTGAAGACAATGCTGCAGAACCAGCTGAACCAAAGAGAGCATGTCCATGACAGCAACCTGCCCCATTGGAAGGAGACAGATCTGAAGGAAACTGTGTGAGAGAAACATCTCCACGGAAGGGAGAGAGTAGGCAGCACAGAACAATGCTTTGGAGTGGGACTTCAGCAGCTGTGAGTCCTTTCTGTGATATGTGCAATGTGCCACTGTTACCAACACATGGCCAGGGTGATTCCACATCTACCTGTCCTCTCTTATGGCCTCAGTTAAGACACTAGAATTGTCTGCTGGGTGAAGGGTAGGTGTTTCTCAGTGTAGAGAAGTTCTAACAGAAGAGCACAGCTTGCTAGAGCCCCACAGTCATGGACTCTTTGTTTTGTATTGGTCCCCAGAGCAACCTTTGGGACATTTGTCCAGGTAAAGGTGTGTTCACTGCACAGCCACTGCATCTCAGTTTTCTGTTGCTACAACAGGCATAACAAAACAGCTCCCACTGGTTTTAGCAGGGCCATTTGGGATCCTAATGAGTACAGCTAACACAGCAGCTCTGGCTCTGTACCAGCAACGTGAATGTTAAAAATTATGCATATGTGAAGGAGGATAGTTTGTCATATATTTCTGGAAAGTAGATTAAAAACTTGGCTTTAATAATGGGCATGTTGACAGCAACTGGGCTTTGATGGCCAAGTCCCTCGGATATCAACTGTTCTAGCATCAGAACTATTTTGACGTCAAAACAAAACAGGCTATTTACTTTTTGAAGTTAAATTAAATCCAGAGAGTATGATGCTGTTACAGAGCTGGAGTCCTAGGCCATTTCATCCAAATGAGCCGAGCAAGGTATAACTTATGAACAACTCCATAAAACGCAGGGGCCAGGTTTCGTTCCAGAAATATCAGTTAAAAATGTGTATCAGGCTGGGCTAGAGAAGAGCAGCACTAGTGAATTTACAATGTATAATCCATTTCAAACTTACTCCCTTTTCACTCCCTATCATTGCAAATGGGATGGCTGGCAAATAACTGATTCTTCTGATATTGGTACAATAAAAGATGATTCTTTACAGCAAATTAGATCAGTTAAATAATACTTATCCAAGTTTAGGTGGGGAGATTTTCTCTCCTATAGTGGGCTCAGAAGTTTCCTTGGGGATCCCCAAGTAATTCTGTGAAAAGAAAATATTTTGGGGAGGAAGTGCCATGGCTAAAGTCTTACTGCTTTTGTTTCCCTTCCCAGAACCATTTCCTCTTTGTCACCTGATGGAGGTACCCCTGGTACCTGTCCCTACACTGTTTGCCTGTTCTCCATGCAGTTGTTCTCTCCACTTGTTCTGGGGAATATTGTTGCTTGTATCCTTTAGTGCAGCCACATTCCCTGGCACATGGACCTCTGTTGGGCTGCCAGACCGGGCCCTTGGCTTCCCTGAGGTCTATTCTGACTAGAAAAACACCCATGATCTACACAGGGTCATTGTTGGGCATGCTGATCCTCGTACCTGACCTGATATTGGCACAGAGGCAGCTGGTGTGCAGTGGCTGGCCACATCAACTGACCATATCTACTCCATGTGGCGGGAATCAGAGGAGTTCTGGACCCCAGCTGGCTCCAGGAATGTGTCTTTTGTTCCATTGCTAGTCCACTTGGACACAGAGAATACCCTCAAACAGCTCCTGGGATCAACTTCTCTTCCTTCCCATGGGCAGAAATTTCTCAGCTGAACCTGCTCCATCTTGAGATGGGAAAAACTTCCTCAGAGGGCTCTGAGGCCCTGTCTTGTATCAGCTCCTCTGGGAAACAGAGCCCTTTTTCCTTGGTGAAGATGAAGAGTATCACCATGCCAGTGAGGAAAGAGTGACCTGGTGTCCCCACAACACTGGGGAGACACAGTCAGTGGGGGTTTATTATCCTGGATTTGACTGCCCAGACTGTGTCTGCAAAGCTGTTTCTAATACAGATCATTTGGGAATTAGCATATGCTAAATACCTTTAAACTTAGACAATAGAAGAGGCTGGCTATGGCTATGGTTGTGGCCTGAAAAAACTAAATTTAGGAGAAATTATAATCTTCATGCCCCTCAGAAAGATGAAATAAGCAATTCTACAATTGCTATAAAAGAAACTTTGTCACTTTTCTTTTGGCTCTACAGAGTCACTACAACTCCCAATGTTAGGTTCCTTTACATAGAGCATGCTTGTGTCAGCTGATAAAAGAAGTACAGGGGAAAGTAGTTAAATTAACAGGCAGATCAAACCCAGCCAGCATGTTCTGTGCCACCAAAGATTCACATTGCAACAGCTGCTGGAAAAGTCTTCTTCCATCTGCAGTTTCCTGGAGCCCTTGTGGTCCCTTCAGGAAGATGCAAACCTGAACACAGTAATTTTTGCTTTTTGGATCTCAAGCTTGGCTACTGTAGCACAAGCAAGATCTTTGGGAGAAACACTACTCAGACAGATTGAGAAATTCTCATGTGAATTTGCCACAACTCAGAAGGATTCACGACTTCAAGACTCCCTCCAGACCTAACTATTGTCTCCATAGTAGTATGCATGGGCAGTTTGGGACATTTTTACTTGTAGAAGAGTTTCTTTTCTGCTAAAGTAATGGAATCCAATCAGCCTAGAAACCAAAAATAATTGTATATTCAGCCAATATACAATATACTCTTAGAAGAATCTCCTCAGAATTAAAAACACTAGAATAAATTTTCCTAAATAAATGCTTTTGGAAAGAGACAAAAACAACATGTGAGGGAAAATAAAGAAATTGCCCTGACTTCACAGAAGTGCTCATGCACCATCCAGCACCAAGCAGAGTGAGTACTGGCTTTATTTACCTCATACAGTGTCTGCACCACTGTGGTGGCCACCGTGGAGTGGCTGCACAGTGACAGGTAGATGACATGTTGCATGTTTGGAATTTGTGACAAATGTCACCAGGCTGAGGATGCAGAACAGAACAGCAGGGTCTCCACTTTGGGGTGGCTGCCACTGGCCTCTTGCAGGGCTGCTGCTGCTGCCCCATCTGGTCTGTGCAGAATGGGGATTCTCAGACTTGCTTCATTTTTGTGCCCTGATATTGCCAATCTTACCTGGGATTGTTAAATACTAATGATACATGGAAACTTCCAGTTGAGTAATAGAGTCCTGATTTCTTTAAGTCATGGCCATGGCTGCCTGCAAGCACAGAAGGACTGGTGGAAGCAGCTGTGGATATAAAAACTCTTGGCTGGTAACTGAAGCAAGAATAAGTCCTGTGGCTTTTTCATTAGTCCTCTCATCTACTCTGTAAGGGTTCCAGCCATCTTTATGTATTGTATTTTTTAAACTTTCTCGGGGTTTCAACTTAAGGAAGCCCAGACTCTTATTCTTGTGATAAATAAATGCTTGTTCTCTTTGTAAACACAAGAGAAAACTGCACATACCAGTATTTATAAATATGCCATGAAAAGCTCTTTTGTCCCTTAGAGCAGAGAAGTTAAATTTCACAATATTCAGTTCCAATTGCAAAATAACAAAAGATGGTAGTTGGACAAAAATGCTATTGTTTCACTGGGAAGCAATTAGGCTGGTGATGGCAGGTCTCAAGTGAGAATATAGCTCCTTAGTGAGCTATGACTACCTGCTATTTGCCAAAATTTCCATTACAATAAGAACACTGTCATGATTGAAAACCCTAATTACCTAGCATTTGGAGGTTTGTGGAAACTGTTGTGCTTTTAAAGGGCTAACTGCACTATTAATACAGGTTTTAAATTAGGACTAGGCTGAAACATCCCACAAGTTTTGTATGATGTTGTATTACCATTGCTTAAGATGGGAACTGTTGGGGTTGTTTAATCAAGTCTTGATCACAATGGAATAATTCTTCTGCCTGAAGTGGACTCATGTTGCACTGTTTTCTTTATCTTCTCTTTCTCTTCCAAGGGCCATATGCTGTCACACTGAGAACAAATTTCTCCCTTTACATGGGATTGATCATAAATAAAAATGAAGTGTTGGAGACAGAAAAAGAAATGCGGCTATGATTATACCATGTTTATGTCCACAGTGGACAGATGAAAGCAATAACACAAAGCTGTTATTTTAGTAATTATAAAACCAGAATTTATAATGATTTAAAGGCTAACTTAATAAGAAATATAAGGGCAACGTGCTCTGGAGAAGGTTTCACTGAAAGGATTGAAAACTGAGATTGACATTTGGTTTCTTGGAATTACTTGCAAGGAGGCTTTTATTTTGTGACATTCAGAAACCTAGAACTGTGGTTAATATGAATAGTTGTCACACTCCCAGCTCTGGCACTTGAACACTCAGCTTGTGATTTGAATTCAATTCCCTGTGAAACCTTGGGTGAAGGAAATTGTTGTGTTATTTACACACTTAGGGATGGAGGACAATTCATAGGATTCAAGGGTGCTAAATGGCCCTGAATATAAAATAAATAATGTATCTATACCTGTTGTAGTGTAATGTTAAAACAGGGAGTTAGGACTCACAATAAAAAAATAGGTGTGAAGAGGTGAATGGCATGTTTCAAAAAGTATCAAAAACTTTTAGCAGCTTTATGCCAGTTTTAGTACAAAGCAAAGATCTTTATAACTGAAGAAACATCTTTCCTCTTAAGTGGCTTCTGGAAAGACCTTTTATTCTTTATTTGGGAAGCTCTATAAGGGGTGAAAATGTAGTTTTTTTGAATTACCTCCTTATTTCTTAACTTATCAACCATGATGGAAAATTAGCATACAAATCTTTGTGAGAATTCTCTTCGGGATCTGTACAGGTTGCTTGAGATTTAATGACAAGTCTGAGCAGAGAGGAGATGCAGAATATGGAATGAGAGGAAATGAGGGGGAAGTCTGCTACAGAAATGATGGCAATGTTGTGGATGGATTTGTGAAGAATTATGTAGTGAGAAGGAGAGGAGGAGGAGGATGCCATTTGAATGGGCTCAGACTCTTCTCTCTTGTACTCAGATCTCAGTGGATTTATACTCCTGAAATTCACTTGGAAACAAAACTGAGCTTTTTGAAGTAGGGGTTTGATAATCACTGGCACAATTTTATCAGGCTCATAGTGAAGTCCTCGCAGCAGAGATTTCTTAATTGAAACAGAATGCCTTTTTTAAAATGAGGCATTAGTTTGTTGAGGAGTTCCTGCGTTCAGTGCATGGTCCAGTAGGTGGGATGCCATAGTTTGTGTTATGGAAATGACTGGTCTGGGGTATCACAGACTTTCCTTCTGGCTTTTCCACTGCTGAATGTGAGAAAGCTGCCAGGTCCTGTGTTTGAAATTCTCTATTTGTATATTCACAAAATGAACTAATAAAAACTACTTGCAATAAATAAAAATACAAACTGAAGAGCTGAAAAAGTAAATAATGAGAGGTCAAAATGAAATAGTTCTAGGATTTTGACTTTTGTATCCCTTCACACTTTTACTGAGGGAATAACATAAGGGCTACTATATACTTTTCATAAAATTAATTAACTATCATATCCACCACTAGACAGAACTCTAAAAATGTATAACATTAGCTACCAGAAAGTACATAATCAAACAGTCACTACAAGAAAGTACATAATCAGTTTTCTCCTGTGGATTTATATTTGTGTAACTTTGAAAACACAGTTTGGTCCATATTCAGTTCTAAACTCACTGGATGTTGTAGGTGAAAGATCAAAACTCTGCCTTAATAATTTACATAAACCACTTCCTCAGCTCATCAGTTTTTCCTCCTAATTATAGTAATTAATTGTTCATTAATAACACATTACAATTGTATTATCTTTTTACGGTGTTCCTTGGTAGTTGAATAATTAAAAAGTGGTATCCTTATTCAAGATTTTATTTATTAAATTTTAATTATATATCATTTTATAAATGTTTTTGAGTGCAGATAGGAATAATGTTTCTTTAGGATGAAGGCTCTGAAGCAATTGACTTTCTCTTGGGCTCCAGTAACCAAAAGAATACCCTTTTCTGCCACATACCCTTTTCTGTGGCAGGTGAGATAGATTGGGGAATTTTGGGGGGGCATGACTGGACACACAGTTAGGTACATCTGTGTACAAAAATGGGTCTTTTGTGAGCAGCACAGAGGAGAACACAGTGAGTTTTAGATCTGTCAATTGAAACCTTCACAGGTAAAGATTGTAAAAATTGAAAATTTGACTATTTTTATGCTAGTCAGCAGAAGGCATGGAGGAGAAACAGAACAGAAGACCCACATTTCCTTCCTACAATGTAAAGCTGTGCTGCATAGGAAGGATCAAGTCACATATTTTTTAAGATGGTGTGGATCAGAAAGGAAAACATGGTGATAGACTAGTGTACAAATGCATGTGAACATCCATATAGCACAACAGAGATTTAAGAGAATGATACCAGATGAAGACCAGTATAGGCCAATGCTTTTAAACATAGAAAAAAGAACATTTATTTTCATAACAGAAAGCAGAAAAGAATGGCCATTACTTTGTAAAGGACAGTGCAGTTTTTTCCTGCATGTTCTTGGCCTGTGCTCTCCCCTGCCAACTTCTGCCACTTTGGCACTGTGAACCCACTTGAGCTCTGTGGGGAGGACAGGTGACAGAAACACAGCTTTGAAACATCTTTTATGTGGCAGCAAAAAGGACCTCCAGAAGCCAAGCAAATAGCTCTCAAAGAAATTTTTCTATACTCTCTTGACTTTCACTGGATACCTTTGCTGCCTTGCCTGCTGTGCTGGTGGTCACTGCTAAGATAGAACTCCAAAAGTGTGTTTTAGTGAGGTTCAGAAGGGTTCAGCAGAAATGTGCCCCACTGCTGCCAAGGTAAAGCAAATTTCTCTTCCCTAGCCATCAGTAAAACTGATTCCTAACAGAATGCCTAGCAGAATGGTGAAGAAATTATCAAAATCCCTGTTCAGAACTGGCTCAGAGCATAACAGCTGATGGCAGTTCAAACATGGGCTTCAAATGCAGAAAAATTATATATATTGGGAGCACTTGGCACACCTTAGGAATTTCTCCAAAGGGCATTTTCACAGCTGAGAGAGTTGGAAATGTTTGCAGTGATAAAAACATGACTATCCAGTGGTCACTGGCCCTAAAATCCCACCCAGCAGCCACGATGTTGAATCAGTCCCCTTGGCTTCTGCTGAGCTAGACTGGGGAATTTTTCAGAAAGAAAGATACTCTGAATTGTAAGGAAGACATGGAAGTGGCCATGATGAGGAAAAAAACCTTTAATTTTAGACAATAGTGTTATTTCAATAAGGTCATGTATGTGCTCTTTTTTGGTAATTTTACTTTTCTGTTAGCTAACAACTTCCATATACCAAATACTGCCATAGAAATGAAATTAAATGGAGTCATGACGAAAAAGAATGAGGGATTTCCTGAACTAAGCAGAAACAGGCTAAAATAATGCCAAATGTGTTTTCTTAGGAATTTTTCACTGTGTTATGCTGAGAACAGTCTACAAGTAATGTCAAGTGAGCTATTTTCCTGGCAAGTAATATGCTGGACTGGAACCCTGGGTTTGATAATTGCTTGTACCTCTTGATGATGAAACATCTTGGCTTCCTTTGAAAAGAAATATGTCCTTCTGCTGTGTGGAGAGAAACAAAGGTTCCTGAACTTCAGTGTCTGGGCAGAAACCTTGGAATATTAAGAACTTGTCTGAGAGCCTCAGTCACTCCTGATTGTCTCCCACTTCTGCCCGGGGGAGAGTGGCAGCTGGGAGAGACCAGGGAACAAACTGCTGGAAAATATTTACAAGTGCCAGTGATGTAGAAAGGAAAGATGGGGGAAATGACTGATCACTGTGGTCAAAAGGAGCCAAGTAGAGCTCCTATGAGGTGGTGTAACTTTGGCATTACACAACTGACACTTGCTCTGGCAGTCCCAGAAGGACTCTGTCCCTTCCTTCCCTTGTGGCTGGCACTTTGTTGTTTGATGTGGTGAAGTCTTGGAAGGTGGAACTTGGGCAGAACTAAAGAAAAAAGATAACAAAAAATAGCCTTATTAGCTTAAAAAATAGAGTAAATCCCATTGTCATTCATTTTAGGATAAATTGGTTGTAACTAGCCAAATTTGACCCACATGATTAAAGTGCTAACAGCGTTTTGAGTGTTAACCATCCTTTGAGAGAGCAGCAAAATTTCTACAGTAACTCTCTGTGCAATGACTGTGTACATTACATGTGGCCCAGCAATATGGTGAGGTTCTATTAACCAGTGCTTAACTAATGTTAAATAACAATGACATTCACAGGACTACATCATGAATTTATAATGACATGAGCTATTACAGAGAATACAAAATGAAACAGTAATGAAGGGACATATAACAACCCTTTATTCTGATTTTTTTACATGCATAAATATTTTTTCTGGAGATCAGCTTCTGCATGGCAGAACATTGTGTTGGCTGGCTGAATCTCTGTTAAAAGAACCCTTGAAAAACAGATGACAAGCAATTGTCCCCTGAGCAGTACACACATTTATGTTTGAGTT
The DNA here is from genome assembly GCA_013397195.1 of Hylia prasina. Classification (NCBI taxonomy): domain Eukaryota; kingdom Metazoa; phylum Chordata; class Aves; order Passeriformes; family Sylviidae; genus Hylia; species Hylia prasina. Next base: position 32,421 of record VYXD01011932.1, read on the forward strand.
TCAGAAACAAGCTGAGGGATTTTCTTATTTTCTGCTTATAAATGACAGATGTATGCAGAACATCCCAGGCAGCATGATGAGTTTATATAATGTCCTGGAAATGCAAGATCTCTATGATTGCATCATACAAGGAATTTGGTGGCTTCTATTTTAAAAGCTAAAAAGACACCAGCTTGATGTGGGTATGATCAGCATCTCACAGGAGTCATGTATTCCCTTTCTATCCATGCCAGGAATTTCAGATTAGGCCAGTTATACAGACGTGAAAAGTGAGATCCAAAGGGGCAGTTCTGGGATTTCAATACTTGGCAGTAGATGTCCAGCTGAAGTTAGATGATTATTATTATGATTATTATTATTATTATTATGCATGCAGGTCCCTCACAGAGCAGAACCTGGCCTGGGCCCTTCTCCCACGCTGGGCTGACATGGCAGGAGCCAGCTCAGTGTGAGCAGAGCAGGTTTGTTTTCTCTTGTGGCTTCCCCTGGCATCACACAGGAGAGTAGCCATGGATGAAGAGGGGAAGAGAAGAAGCTTAAATGAAATAATGGAAAATTTCACACCTTTGCTTCATGTAGAACCCACTGACGCAGTAGTGAAGAAATAGGGAGAAGTTTCAAAATCCAGATGCACTGTGTTCCACCCTATTGAGAGGAGATTCTGAGGTGATATCTGACTACCTGAAATTTCTTGTGTATTCAATATTTTTTATTACAGACAAAAACAGTCTCTAAGTATCTAAGTTCAACTTCTCAGTTGCATAAAAAAATAAATGTAATCCCAACCCAAAATCCAGACAGGAGAGTCACAGTAAGTAGAGTGAACTTTTATTCCATTTTTCTTCTCAGCTAATCAGAAAGACAAAGGCAACAGAAATAGGTAAACTTAAAGGCATAATTGTTGGCCCAAATTAAAACTGTATTACAACTGACAGAAAGAGATGAAAGCCCCTGAGAACAGGAGGAGCAAAATGCTCTCCAGCATAGAACAAATGGGAGAAGAGAAAAGTATCAGTGCAACCTCACTTTAGATCTGCTGAAGGTGATACTTAGAAAGACAAAGGAAATCATTAAAATAAGAAACATATTTGATAACTAAAGAACAGATGTGGTCATCATCTTCAAAGACCATAAAATTCTAGGAAAAAAAATAAGAGGGAAGAATTTGAATTTGGAATTAATGTATAAAAGACGACAGGCATGTTATGTGGGATGGATGAAGGAAGGTTAGCAATGAATGGAGAGATGGAAATAAAAACAATATGAATATCTATAAATATTTCTTTCCCGGTTCATCCATCACGGCTGTCAGTGATCACCCTGCCTTGACAGGCAACAGATCAGGCTCTGCTACAGGAAGAAGAGAAGAAAATCCTTTAGTTAAATGTTCTTCTTGCTGCTGCTACAGCTACAGACCCATTTATGCTAACTCAGAAAATGTTATGTCTTCTAGACAAGAATGAAAATATACTCCTGTGATCCAATTACTAGGAGCTTTCAGGTGATCAGCCCCCTAAGAATATAAGCTGGAGCAGACCATAAAAATCTCAGGTGATCTTTGAGTTAGGTACTATGAAACAAATACACAATACTCCTCATTTGCTCTTTGAAGTTTGCTCTACAAGTACAGTCCTAGGAGGACTCACTAAATGCAGACTTCAAGCAATAGGGACACAGAGACACCAAGCAGTTTTCCAGAGCTGAACACAACAACTTCTTGTGTCCAAGCAGCAGAGAAAAAAAGGCTCCTTGAGCCCTTGTTCGCTGGACACCAGGTGCTACTGCATTTCTTACAAAAGCCTCACACTGGAAATGTGTGCTACAAATGGGAGAGGAACACTGCAATCAAGGATCAGATGCAGGTGCCTAGAGATTTGCAGGTGCCCAGAACTGCTGGGTTAAGCCACTGGTAAATGTCAGTCACTTACCTGACCAGCACAGGTGGGACAGCATCCATTCATGTCCTACTTGGTGATGTGTGGATTGTTCTACCAAATAGACCTGACAGGGTAAAGACACTGCATTAAGCTGGCTTTCATTAGTACACAGCACCATCACAAAACTCACTTTTTTTTCCTTGCATCCCCTTAAAGCAAAAGCCTCAGCATGAATTGGTGGCTGCTTAGGTGAATAATAAAATGGCAAGGATGGAAGGCTTGCAAAGTGCTATGACATTTCCTGGCCGCTTTATTAATTCCAAGTTAAGCACACGCTTAAGTGCTTCTCAGAAGTGGGGTCAATGGCACTGACAATTTGCAACACTGAACCTTGTGGCAGCGATGCAGAAAGGTTGAGGCACAAGAATTTTTCCCCCTTAAGCTGCATGCTGGCAATGCTTTCCTCATGGCAGTCCTTCCTCCCTCAATGTTTCTGCTTAGTGGTAAGGATCAGTGTTCTGCAGGATGTGTTGTTTTTTGGATTACTTGCAAAACAGAGGTCATGACCATGTCTGGTCATTAAGAATCCCCAGGCGCTCTTTGCTCGCAGAGCGACAACTTTAGTGCCCTGGCTGAAGACCAAGAAAGGATATAAATTCTACCTAGTCTACCTTAAATCCCCCTAGTATTTCTGTTAGACACTCTACTCCTGGCTTCTCAGCTCAGAACGAGATTTAGAATTGCTGTAACAAAATGGCTACACCAGAAATGTCTCCTCTGTGGCTCCAGGCTTAGCAGAGCCTTCTGGGTTAACTGCATTGTACTGCCAGCAGGCATTGCTGAATTAATTGATTATTTGGCTTATTACTGTATGTTCATTTTCTTCACTCTTCACACTTTCTGGTGGATGTTGAATAATTTCCCTTGTTTGATTCTGAGGGTTTTGTTAAAAAACACTCAAAAATATGCCACCAAGGAGAGAGGGAGGGAGGAGATCCTCCCCAGCTATAAGCTATTCTGACTGGTACCAATGTAGCATATAATTGAATGTTATTTCCATACAGTCCAGCCAAATGTAGCCATCTACAAGAAATAAGAGCATCTCTTAAGATTTCAGATTTTTCTTGAATGTAAAAGAATTTATTTCTCATAGATAGTTTTCAAACCGGGAGCAATATTATTTCTAAATTATATTTTAATAGCTAGTTTGTTGTTTCTGTTTCTGAAGCCATCATAAAGCATCCATAAAGTGGTATTTCTCTTGCATTTTACATGACTCCAGGGCTTGCTGTTCTCGCCTGTCAGGTCTTTTCAAATCACTTAACGTTTACTGGAACAATTCTACACTGCAAGATTTGCTGCTCATCCAGCGTGGTGTTTGTATCACAGCTGCTACACCATTGCCATCTCAATAAAAGGAAGCATTTCTCACCACTTCGCTAGTATACAGCAGCATGAAAATAATAATTTCCTTTGAAAAAAAATCCACAAACCTTTCATCTGGAAGAAATCAAGCAAAGAGTAATCTTGGTTTTATTTAGAAATGTTTGTGGTTGTTAAGGTAAACTTACAACCCATACTTAATTTAATAAAAATGTGACATAATTGTCCTGGGCTCTGATATTGTTGTACTTTTTTTTTTTTTTTCTTCAAGAGCAGATTAGAATATTCAGACATACTGAATAATGAAAGAGTTGAGTATTAAGGCCATATAATGGAAAATTTTCAGTGTCATGCCTGGCAGGGCATTATCCAACTCTTTATAAATAGTGAAAAAATATTTATAGAATGTTCTCTACTATCGTTCAATGATAAAAGTAATTCTGGCTTATTGACATATCATTTATTTTGTTTTTAATAGTTCATTTGCAGACACCAGAATATGCAGAAACAAGACCAGAGGACAATGTTTCACTTGTGTCTTACAAGAAAACAGTTTAAGGGCAGTCACATATTCTGATTTTGTAATTGAAGGTGGTGTTTTATTCATTAGCTTCTTCATTGGAGGATAACAGTTCTTAAAATCCTCACAAGCCCTCCATCTTTGCTCATGGAGAGAAGCATTTCACTCACAGACACACCTCTTAATTCAGTGAAGAACATTATGATTATTTTCTTTATGTTGCACTGTCAATAAATATCTTCCTTTAGTATTATGAATTAGAGAGAAGATATAGTGGCCATGTCTTAAATATTATGGCAGTGAATTCTTCAAGTTGTATTTTATAGGATTTGCAGAATTCCTTTTAATTGCCTGGAGATCTACACAGGAAAAAAGTTATCTACACACCATAATCCTGGTAGCACTTGTAAACCATATTCCTCCCTGATACTTTTCACTGCAACTCCCAGGGTGTAACACAATAAGGAAGGTGTTCAATAAAATGTGTGTTAATGTCATGACTCAGAAGAGATAAAATGAATGTGGGGAAAGCTTGCCCAAGTTTCCCTTCTCATTCCAGTTATGTTCACCTCACTGTATATTTAATTTGAAGTGCAGATCTAATTAAAAGTTGATGCATCATTAAAATGATTTGTAATAAGTATATGCAACTCCATGTGAGCATGATATGCTCATTATCAGGTCCAGACTATAACTGGGATCCTTCACAGTGAAGAAAATCATTATTCATAACAAATATCTTTCTGGTGACATCCATTCCATACATAAATGTGATCTAAATGTTTTATCTTTTAAATAAGTTTAACATATATGAAGACCTGCTGCTGAATAATTTTCTTTCTTGGATGGTATCTGTTGTTAAGAGTATATTCCTTTAAATTCTACTGTTTTTTCAAGAGAAGAAAATAAGCCTTCTACAGAATTAATGAAGCTGGCTTTTTAGCCTAGGGTAAAAAGCTGGCTAATGAAGTAATTCATAGTGACAGCCCATGATCTGAATTGTATGAATTATTGCTTATTAATGGGATTAATTGCTTCTCATGGTATAATACAAAATTTATACACTTGTTCAAAATCTAGGTCTATAATCTGAAACAGAAAGAGGGAAGAAAGGCTGTATTAATTATATGTCATGTCCACATCTCTGAATGTCCACACTGCAACAGAGACTGAATCTAGGTAATTTTATAAAGAAATGATATGAAGTGAAAACTATAAAACAGGGATGAGAAAGATAATAGTAACTTCTGTTCAGCTGAGGCACTACATGAGATTGCATTGCTTTGCTAAGGACTTCCATTATCTATATGCTGTCTTTCAATATATAATAAAAGAAAAATTATCTCTTTATATATAGCATCATTCTCTACTGAGTACAGAAGTACCTGAGGAATAGAAAAAGAAAGCTTTTAAGATTACAGAAAAACAAGCTCAAAATAAAATTGTATTCAGCAGAGATGTTCATTTATTAAACATACAGTTTTCTTTGTATTATTGTTATTATTTGTATTGCACATGTGGACTGAGGATTTCATCTGGAACTAGATGCACTGTGTCTTGAACAGAAAAATGGGCTCTTATGTCCACATTTCTTATTATGGAGAGGAGGAGTGAGGAAAATGAGACATATGAGTTTTCATCATTCAGAAATATCATGTCAGCTGAATCTGTTTTGCCCAATTCTGTGTCTATCAAGGATATTTAGATTCATGTTGTCTTACTTGCCATGACGTCTGTGAGTTCTGTTTAAAGGTATTTGAAGATCCGATCCTATATCAGGTCAAATCCAGGTCTCTCAGTTATGAGGAAATTAACAATCAGCTAAAGTATCCAAGCCTTTAGGCAGAAAATTGGGAAATCTATTCAGACTGAGGAAGCAACTAAACATGTCTCTCACACACCCTGGCTCAGTGCTCTCACCACTGTTTTACACAAAAGGTCCCTACAAATCAAACACAGCTGCAAAATAAGATGTTGCTTCTTTTTCTAAAGGGAACTTCACTACAGTGCTGTCATAGACCCATAGAATTCTTCGGGTTGGAAAGGACCTCAAAGATCTTCTGGTTCCAGCCCCCCTGCCATGAGCAGGGACACCTTCCACTAGATCAGGATGGTCAAGACTCCATCCAGCCTGGCCTTGAGCGCTTCCAGTGTTGGCTTGGATCCTGATTGCCCACAGGACCATCTAGAACACTGAGATCTTTCCAATATTCTCCAGACATGCTGCGACCAGGTTACTCTAATTCCACTCTTATGGACCACTGTTTGGAGAGCACACCAGTAGTGCCAATTGTAATGATGATTTTTTAGATACAAAAGCATCAGTGCTTTCATGAAAATAGCATTTGTGCTACTCTTACAATCCAGCTTCAACACAAACACCCTGGGGATCATAACTTATTAATTTTCTTTTACTTTTTTTTCCACTCCCTGACTTTGAAGGCAGTGGGTAGTCCTGGCCACAGAGACCCCAGGAAGAGAGGTGATGATGGCCTTACAACTTCCTTGGTGCACATCTGAGTTCAGAAAAGATCAGTTCTGTCATTATTAGGCTTCTCATTCCCTCCCCACACCCCCACTTTTTTGTTTGTTTGGGATTTTTCTCCGTTTTTTTGGGGGTTTTTGTGTTTTTTTTTTTAATTACCAATGTTGAGGACTCACTTGGCTTGGCACTACAAATGAAATGAATAAACCACTTTAATTTTCAATGTATTTTCTGCATAAGTACAACAGACATACAGAATCCAAGCATGAACAGTAACATACAGGAGCAGTGGTCTATATACATCTTAACAGCTCTACACTTGTGATTAAAGAAGAAAGTTTTTTACTCTGCATTTTATATTTACTATTTACATTGCACATCCCATAGAAAGGTGGCAAATGGGAACAATGCATATTCAGATTTTAATGTATTAACAGAGTTTTGAAAGAAGTACCTTTCCATTTAAAATTTTAGAAATATTTTTTAAGGAGTAAAGAAGCTGCTTTTTGGTGTCAAAGTTATGGAAGAATTTTGATTTTATTTTCTGAGGCATCAAAGTTCTAACTATTTCTTCCTTTCTTATCCTTGAAATATTTAGGCAACTAAAAAAGTAACTACAGCACAGAGCTATGTATATGCAAATTATTAGATGCATCTGCTCTTTATTTTATATAGAAAGCTATATTACATATACATATGTAATATACATTTTACATATGTATATTACATATGTATTAGGTAATATACATATTACACATGTATATTACATATGTATATTACATATGTATTAGAAATATATTGCTATTATATATATATGTATAGTTTCTAGATTTTCTACTCAGGTTCTTGTGACTGTTCCAAACATCCTTTGGCCTGTGTAGCTATCTGGCCAAGCCCATTAAAGGGCTCTCTTTAACCCCTCACTTCACTTCACCTCTGTCAGACTCCTCTTTTTCAGCCCCTCCTGCTGTCCCAGGTGTGTGTGGCACTGAGGCTCCTCCGGCGCCTCGGCAGCCAGGGGCTGGGAGAGGGAAAGGATTGCACTGGTTGGGGTGCCCCAGCAAGGCTCAGAGTTTGGCTGTGGAGCTCTGCAGCTTTGCCCTATTGCTTGCAGGTGAATAAATATTTCTGGGAAATACCTTCTGAGCGCAGCAAAGTAGCCAGAGAGTAGGGAGGGGTAAAAAAGTGTCATAGACATTGATTTTAATTAATAGTATCATTGACATCTGCACCAAAGATACTGAGTTCATTTTTTACATTCTATTTTCAATTTTTACTTTTCCTGCTTCCCTTGTTGCCTAGTATTAAGCACTAGGAAAAAAATACGCTCTTGCCATTGGGTACATTTTATATATCTACCTGCCTTTAAAAATCATAATTTGACATAATAAAAGGTTTCATAGAGTTAATATGTACATTTCAAAATAGGAACACTTTTCATTTTTATTAGTCAAAAAGAATTAGTTTCAAAGCTTAGACCACCGTGAAAATCCTCATTTGATTGCACTGCCACTGTTTCCATGAAATAGTTTTATTGCTAACACAGAGTTTTCATTGTCTGGGCAGAGGTGACTGTGTAAAACACCACTTTGACACAACCCAGTGCTGTGGACAGTCTGGACATGAACAAAGTAAATACAGGCAAGCAGCTTTCTTTCCACAAACTGGCTTAAATTCCTATCAAAACTAGTTTTTAGGGGCTAGAGCAATTTTGATCAGCCTTCTTGGCTCTATAAACTGAACACCAAAAATCTTCACCTGGCAGTCAGCTGGGCAAATGCAACACATGCAACTCCTGAGAGGAAAGGCTGGGAACATCTCACTGGCAGGAGAGGATACGTGCTTTTCATTAATGTCCAATCTCTGCTGGAAAACAGAATGGAACTGGGCCTGAAACTTCCAGGACAAACCAGTGTTGTTGCCAACAGCCCCATGCAAGATCTTGTTTTAGCCATCAGCTCATGCCAAAGCAGCTCCACTTCCGCAGGGAATACCTGCATTCACGCAAAGTTTTCCAGCCACTTGGAACTTGAGTTTAGAAAAGAAGGACATTTTCCTTGAAGGCAGTTGCAAAGGAAAAGAAATATTCACACATTCTCATCATTCTGGATTGTGTTCCTAAGAGACCTTTTAAAACAGTCTTGCAATTATCCTTCCATGAACAGGTCAAATCTATCAGCAACAGTGAGAGAAACTCCCAGCATTACGTATCATTGCTGTGCTCATGCCCACCAGCTGAACAACCAAATACCTTCCTGTGAGCATCAGGTAGGTACCAGACACCCAACTTGCATCTGACCCTTTTGTAAATACTGGGGCTTGTACTTGGAAAAGGTTCTTTTTTTTTTTTTT